>JAPPVO010000002.1:209134420-209593002 GCA_030407325.1 Camellia japonica | reverse complement strand
GCATCCGAAACTGAGAAATGGAGGCCTTTGACATCCCCGATGCATAGAAATGCCTCAAACTTCCTTCCGGAGGGCAAAACAGGACCAATGCATGGCCGGCCACATTTTGCATCTGGGGACTGAAAGGTGGCCGGCCGGCCACCTTTCCTGTAACTCCTAGAATTCTGACACTTGTCCTCGAATAGTGTTTTACCCCCCTATAAAGCTCCAACTTTGGAACTCTTTCATTTCATCACTGCTTTGCACAAAAATGGAGGCATTTCTCGTAGAAAATCTCACATCTTGGATCTTTTCTTTAGATGGCTCGGAAAAGTTGAATTTCCGGGGTTTCGGCTTGAATGCACTATTCATGCTGGGTCGGACTCCACTGCACCTTCCTTTCCTCCATGCCGCAGTGAGATTTTGGAACCCGGCGACGCATGTCTTCAGCTTCGGAGGGCAAGAGGTATGTCCCACTTTCGAAGATTTTCAAGTCTTGATGGAGTCTGAACGCTCAGAAGAGATCTTGCCTCAGTCTCGTTTTGGCCACGCCCAAGCTTTAGGGCAGATGTGCGGTCTCAACGCGCATGATGCTTGATCTTTGACCTGTAACGGGATGTTGGATATCCCGAGCCTGATTTACCGATTCTCTGATGCCGGTGACCGCAGCGACCATCATTGGCAAGGTTTCCGACAACATGCCCTCTGCTTGTGCATGCTATCTCATTTTTTGTTTGTCTCGGGCTCCGGAGGAGCTAGCATCCGTTTGATTGAAGTCGCTCAAGGCTTGAGGGAAGGAAAGAGCTGTATCGCCATGACATTGGCCGAGACACTGATGGGCTTGGATGCTTTCTATCGCCGGGAGACGACTAGATTTGCAGGGAGTCCACTACTGCTGCAGGTAATGTTTCCCACCCAAGCTTACATATGTATTTGCTCACATCACTCGGCCCTCAGGCTCGGTTTTTCTCACAAAACCCTCATCTCACTTTTCTCTCATCGCACATCTCTCTATTCTTTATTCTCTCATTTTTCATCCCTCCCCAGATATGGTTGATGGATAAATTGCAAGTTGTGGACTCTTGCCCTGCTTACTCAGCCCGCGGCTACTTCTTTCGACAACGCCTAGTTGACGCCCTTGATGAGGGATGGTGGTTTGAATGGATGTGCAATTTGTCTGCTGATCGCATTGCTTGGCGCTGTCCTTGGCTTAACCTTCCGGCGATGAGCTATAGCATGTTCCAGGATACGGGGATCCGGTTGGTCGGCTTGACTCACTGCGTATTCTATTTCCCATTCCGTATTCTGCGTCAGTTTGGTCATGATCAGACTTGCCCTCCGGAGGGGATTGAGTACCCGGTCACTTTCCCGGTCCGAGGTGCACACCTTGCCCGACATACTACGGCCTGGAGGACTAGAGAGCTCCTGCCCCCTGCCCCTATTTTCAGTTGCACTTTATCTGACGAGTGCTGGGATTGGCTCAATGAGGAGGCACAGATTGGGCCTAGGTTGGCGTCAGAGGCTTCGACTAGCTCTGGGAGGGGGCGCAGGGACACCTGACTTGACTATGCCCCAGATTTATTGCTTTATTAGTACTTTCAAGTTTTCTTTATGAGTGTAATAAAAAGCAACCTCAATTGTATGCAAGAGCAAGAGAACTCTGTTGTGAAATCGATGAAATTGAAGGTTGTGGTACTGAAGATTCTCCGCTTTGGTCCAAAAATGGTCTTAGTTGTAAAAAGATTAATTTTGAGCAAAGTCAACTTTTATTAAAACTTTTCAAAACTATTTTCGATATGGATCAGAACTGGACACGCCTGAGATCTGTCACTGAGACGCACAACCCCGGATCTTAGCAACTGGAAAGTTGCCCCTAGTTTGAATGGTACCGCAGCACTTTATTGCAACGGAAAGTTGCCCCTAGTCTGAATGGCACTGTACCGGAGATCACGATAAATGCTGATGAATAGAGATGACTAAGATGATCAAATGGACAAAGTTGATCGGGGAAAAGATTGTGGCTGAACTTCAGGATGAAGCTGCCTACGTATCCCAAAGATGGGAATCAAGCCTTACGTAGTTCCAGGCTCAGGTTCGCTCGGGTATTTTTACTCTCCTTTTGCGCTCTAACTTTTGCCAAGGCCGCCCTTTGCGGGTTTTCAACCTTGCGAGCTCAGTTTTTATAATTTTCAAATTTTTTATGCTCTGAGTTTTGCCTAGGTTGCCCTTTCGGGTTTTCGGCCTAGCGAGCCTCTCAGGGGTAGTATTTCTTCAACTTGTCCATATTGATCGGTTGGGAAAACTCTAAGCCATCTAGATCCATCAGAACCACAGCTCCACTAGACCAGATTGACTTGATAATGTAGGGACCAGTCCAATTGGGTCTGAACTTGCCCCTTGGGTCGTGGATGGGGGCTCGGTTGTCTTTGAGTACCAAATCTCCTTCTTTCAAATTCCTAGACTTAACCTTCTTGTTAAAAGCCCGGGCGATTCTGCATTGATAACTTTGGATATGGTACAGTGCCTTCAGCCTTCTTTCATCGACAAGCATGAGTTCCTCAAATCTGCTTTGCTGCCAATCCGCTTCGGCTATCTGGCACTCAGCCAATACTCGTAATGACGGGACCTCAATCTCAATAGGCAGAACGGCCTCGATCCCATAAACCAATGAATACGGAGTCGCCCCAGTAGAAGTTCTGATTGAAGTCCGGTAGCCCCACAAGGCGAACGGCAGCTTATCTGGCCAGTCCCGGTAGGTTTCCACCATCTTCTGTAGTATGCGCTTGATGTTTTTGTTGGGCGGCCTCCGCTCGTTGGTTTGCGGCCGGTAAGTAGACGACTTATGAAAAGCCACATTGTATTTTCTCCAACAAATCAATCACCTCCTTCTTGAAGTGGGAACCATTGTCTGAAACGATTTCATTTGGGACCCCGTAGCGACAGATGATGTTGTTTCTGATGAATTTTGCTACATGCAAAGCCTTCAACACCGCATAAGATTGGGCTTCGACCCACTTTGTGAAATAATCTATCGCTACCAAGATGAACTCATGCCCATTTGCCCCCTTCGGCGTGACAGCTCCGATTACATCAATTCCCCAGACAGAAAACGGCCATGGCGAAGTCATGTTGTACAGCTTTGATGGCGGGATGTTCATGCGATTTGTATGAATTTGACACTTGTGACATCGCCGGACGAAACTATACAATCCTCCTCCATGGGACCAGTAATAACCCTGTCTGAGAATCTTCCGTGCCAACATTACCCCATTCATGTGTGCACACACCTCCCCGTGGATGGCTTCCATCAGACGCTTTGACTCTTCGGCATCAACGCACAGTTGATGCATTCCCAGATGACCCCGTTTATACAGTTTACCCCCGCAGATGATGAACTGAACTGCCATTCTCCTGATTGCCCTTTTGTCTTGGCATTTACCCCTGGCGGGTATGTTTCTTTCTCTAAGAAGTTCCAGATGTCGTAATACCAGGGGTGTTCGTCCTGAACTTCATCTATGGCTGCAATCGGCTCATAGGCAGGTGCAAATTTCTGGTCATGATGATGGACGCATCCGGACTCCACACGGATGTCTATCATAGATGATAGAGTTGCTAAAGACTGCGAACCTGTTGTTTCTCTCTTAGTAGATGAGTAAAACTTAGCTTCCTCAAACCGAGGAATCAACAAATCCAGGTTTTGGTGATACATCATCATCTTTTCTCTTTCACTTTCTAGTCTCCTTTAGCTTGAGACACAACAAGGTTCGAATCCCCAATGACGTCCAACCGTCTTGCCCCTAGTTCCAGGGCTGCTTCTAGACCAGTAATACACGCCTCGTATTCTGCTTCATTGTTCGAGACTTTGAATCGGAGTTTGAAGGCTAGAGGGATACGGGAATTGTCGGGTGCTATCAGTAACACTCCTATCCCATACCCATGTTGATTTGACGCTCCGTCAAAGTACATCGTCGATATGCAAAATTGATTCATCCGGGAACAGGTACTCAACTGCTTCATCCCCCTCGGCCGGGTGGTCGGCAAGGAACTCTGCCACTGCTCTTCCTTTCACTGACTTGCGTGTCACGTACGTGAGATCAAATTCGGAGAGCAAAACAGCACCACGAGCTAGCCTACCCGTAAGTGCTGGTTTCTCTGAAGAGATATTTGATGGGATCAAGTCGGTGAAACCAACATTACAGAGTGAGCTAACAGGTAGTGCCGCAGCTTCCTGGTAGCCCATACCAGAGCTAAGCAAGCCTTTCCAGCGGTGTAATATCGGGTCTCATACTCCAGCATCTTTTTGCTCAGATAGTAGATGGCTTTCTCCACCTTATCTTCTGATTCTTGTACAAGCATGCAGCCCATTGTAGTTTCAGTCACTGAAAGATACAAAATCAACGGTTTCCCCGGTTCTGGTGGCGATAAAAACGGGTGGGTTTCTGTAGATATTCTTTGATCTGTTTCAATGCAGCTTGACATCGGCCGTCCCATTGGAATTTCTTTCCTTTCTTGAGGAGGCGAAAAGTGGTTCACAAGTCAAGGTTAATTTTGAAATAAACCGTTTTATGAATTGCACTTTACCCAAAAGCCTCGCACCTCCTTTTCAGTCCTTGGTGGGGCATTTCTAAGATGGCCTTGATTTTGGAAGGATCGACCTCGATGCCTCTTTGTGTAATCAGAAACCCCAGCATTTTTCCCGCTGTAACACCAAATGTACATTTCTGAGGGTTTAGCCGCAACCGAAATTCCCTGATCCTTTGGAAAAAACTTATGCAAGGCGGTGTAGTGGCCCTCTCTTTCCTTGGACTTGACAATCATGTCGTCCACATACACCTCAACCTCTTTGTGGATCATATCATGTAGTATTGTGGTCGCGGCCCGTTGATAAGTAGCTCCAGTGTTCTTCAAACCCAAACGGCATTACCCGGTAGCAGTATGTCCCCCGGGTGGTGAATGCAGTCTTTCCCCTATCTTCTGGTGCCATCACTATCTGGTTGTATCCTGAGAAGCCATCCATGAATGAGAGCAATGCATGTCCTGCTGTGAAGTCTACCAACTCATCGATGTGCGGTAAGGGAAAGTCGTCTTCGGACTAGCTCTGTTCAAATCCTGAAGTCTACACACACCCGGATCCTGCCCCTTCTCTTCGGCACCGGAACAATGTTGGCCAACCAAGTCGGATATTCAGATACCAGCAGGAAGCCTGGCGTCGATTTGCTTGGTGACCTCTTCCTTAATCTTAAGAGCCCTAATCCGGCGGATCCTTCTGAGTTTCTGCTTGACAGGTCGGGCCTCGGGGTCAAGGGGGATCCGATGCTGTACAATCTCAGAAATCGATTCCAGGCATGTCTTCGTAGGACCACGTGAAAACATCTTTGAAATCTTTTAATAAAGCGACTAAGCGCTCGCGTTCCTTCCGAAGACAACGTGGACCCGATCTGGACCAGCCGCGGGTCCTCCTCAGTACCAATGTTCACGGTAATGATTTCATCCATTAATGGTTTAACAAATCTCTCTTGCTCTTGTTCAATTAAATCGTTGTAAAACCGGAGGAACTTCGTCCTCGTCGTTTTTATCAAGTTTTGAAAGTCTGAATTAATGCAAATAAATCAAGGGCACAGAAAAATACTCGGAAACCACAGATATTTCATTCTCATTAGGCACATCCAAATCGTCCGATTCATTGGTACAACAGACTCAAATGAAAAGGAAAAAGACGACCTAGACAGGACTGTGGCATCCGGGTTACTTCCCCAGAGTACCAGACCTCAGACTCAGTCGAGCTGGAACCTGATTCCGACTCACAGGACTCGGTGGATCAGATTCCGGCTCACTACCTGACCCGGTGCTGCTGGACAAAAATCCCTCCTCGTACTGCCAAGTGAGAGAGGGTGCGATTGATGCATCCAAGATAGCTGCTGGTAGGCCGCAGCCGTTCCATCCCAATCATGGAACCACGAAGTTATCCCCCAAGCACTCTTGGTCGATCGGAGGATCAGAGAGGAGACATGCCAGTGCTACCACCATTTTCAAGTTCTGTGCCCTCAGGATCCACTGCCTTGCGCTGTTCAAACCTCGGCTATTGGGTCTGTCTGCTCTGTGGCAACGTCATCCCCGGGTAGTTGCAGGTCGAAGAAGATCTCGAAACCGTACGCGCTTCCCCCGCGTTTAACCATGGCTCTGGGAAGCCACAAATGGAAAATCCCCCCCTCTCGACAAAGTGCCGTTCAGGGTACCTTGGATGGGCCTGTGCGCATTAATTCAAAAGGCTTCCCAGCCTGCTTTGCTCTGGCTCTACCGGCCATTTCTTTTCCTTTCCTTACCCAGTCCTCTTTGGTGGGTAGATAACCCAGTCCAAAGGTATGCGGGTTGTGTGCACTTCGGCCAACGCAACGACTCCTTTCCTGCGCTATTCCTAATCCCATCCCGGAATATGTTTGTAGCTTGTTCATGGAGGTAAACGGATTGAGCACTGACGTACACACCTTCATTCCACAACCATAATATTCTGCACTACCCGGGCCTCTGCCAAAGTGAACCCCGATAAGAACACATCCTCCGTGCCATGCTTGATTTCCAAAACTGGTGTAGACACTTCCGACGGCGGATGGATGGATGAGTTTCCGAAAACAATTGCAACTCCCTTCCCGTGAGGGTATTTCAACATCTGGTGTAGAGTGGAAGAGACTACCTTTACTTGGTGCAACCACGGCCGCCCCAAGAGTAAGTTAAAGGTTGCGGGAACATCCAAGACATGAAATTCAATGTTGTGTTGTCCTGGACCAACCTGGGTCTGAACCTTGACAGTCCCTATCACTTCTCTGCTAGTATTATCGTAAGCTTTGATCACCTGAGTGGTTGGTATGAAGTCCGCGGGTTTCAACCCGATTACATATGCTGTTCTGGCTGGGCAGACGTTGATAGCAGACCCGGTATCAACAAGTACCATCGGTGTCCACTTATCTCTACATTCCACGGAGATGTAGAGAGGTTTGTTATGATTTACGCCCTCAGGCGGCAGTTCTTTGTCTGAAAAGGTTAATGCCGGGGAACCTCCTCCCAGAAAAACTAGCCCAACCAGCTGCTCTGGTGTAGTATCAATGGAGAGTTTGGCTTTGTCCATAGCAGATAGGACGGCCTGTCTATGTACCCTTGACGCCATAAGCAGTCCCCAGATGGAGATGTCTGCCTGTATCTTCTTTAACTGTCTCAGTACAGCTTCTTCTTCAATTTGCTTCTCTCTCTGTTTCTTAGCCTCTTTATCTTTTCCAATGATGTTTCGGGTTGGTCTAGGTATGGGGGCTTGAAGTACCGCCCGCTCCTGGTCCATGTGGTCCACCTCATCGAGGTACCAAGTATCATCTGTTGAGCGCCTGCCCAATCTTTATCCGTGTGGGCAAGACATAAATCATCGTCTTCCCACCACATCCCGCTAGCGTTCACAGACACCTATATGGTTCTGGCAAGTTTGTACTCCTCGTACTTCATCCCATATGCTCACAGCATTCTGCTTTCGTGCGTCGCAGCACTTTCATCTCTTCATGGTTCTTGGCTTTCCGGATTCTCTCAGAATCCCAATTCTTCCCTTGCTCCTCTGTGTTAGTACGTTTGTTGCTCAGTTTTCATAATATCTTGGTCCGAGCAAAATTCTTTGTACCGGCGCTCTCCGGCAATCCATTCTGACTCTCGGCCTTCCGGCCATCATTGATACCCTTGCCCCTGCCGGGCCTGTGCTCTGGCTGAAATTCCACAATGTCTGGCTGATCATCTAACCATCCGATATACTTCTCGCGACTCCTCATATCAAACCAGTTGATTGTTACATCCCCTGATTCCCTGGTCGTTGAAGAACTAGAGGTTGGCAAAATCTCTTCTACTGTTGTCAGATCATCTGCCCTTGTTCAAGTCTGTCCCCCCCCCGAATCATGCACAGTTTAGCTTTTTCTGGCAGCCCCACACCAGCTCCGACTGGCCCATGGTAGGATGTATCCGCTCGGATCAAGGCTCTTCCAGCTAGATTCCCAGATTGTTTCCATCCCAGACTCAATAATTCTTCATTCCTCTGAAACCTGCCCCATTCCATCTTCGATGTCACCACCTTTGGCTTCAGATTGGGTTGTAAAGGTGTCCAACATGCACAAGTCAGTGCAGTCAGGATGGATCACCTCCGGCTGGGTAGGTGGGAGGGAGTAAATATAGATACTAGGATCGTATGACACGACCCCAGTTTGGATGAATTGACTCTTTTGGGTGTGTGATCTTGGTTATGTGCGGGGAGTGGGTTGGTTGTGACGTTGGGTCTTTCGGGAGGCAGAATAATATTTTTTGTCAACGAGGTCCTGAATCTCGTGACGCAGCCGGAAACATTGGTTTGTATCATGGCATGCTGCTGGTGGTACGCACAGTACTTGGCCGGGTGTGGAAGGGGGAGTGGATTTGGTAATGGCCTCGGCTCTAGGGGTTTCAGATGCCCTTTCTTGATTAGAACCCCGAGAGCCTTGGACAAAGGCATGTATAGTGGAGTGAAGGTTCTTTGGCCTCTGACTAATATCTCGGGGCTTGGTACTGCCCCGGATGTACTGGAAAAGGGTGTGGCCGCCGCGGGCCTTGGATGGGGAGGGGAGTGGTGGTGACCATACTGACCTCCGAAGTCCTTGTGTTTGCAGCGCCACTCGGGCCTGCGTTGTTATTGCGGTAATGTCCTTCGGGGCTGCTCCCGGTCCTGGTCGATCAGACCTGCTTCATCGCATCTTCATCTGTACCCCCATCTCGTGTAAATCTGAGAAGGTAGGAAAGGGGAGTACGATCATCTTCTGCATAAGTTTCGATTGGAGATTGCGCACAATCATCCAGATTTGATCTTTGTCTGTAGGCCTCAAGGTCATCATCGACGCCTTTGCTCTCCATCTAGTTACAAAATCAGAGAAAGACTCCTTGGGTTCCTACCTCGTCGTTTCGAGATCACGGGTTGTAATCTCGATCTGTGTATTGTACGAGTACTGTGCAACGAAGGCCTCAGCCATCTCATCCCAGCTTCTTTTCACGTCATCTTCTAACTTCGCGTACCAAATGACTGCCACACCCGACAAAGTTCGGTCAAACAGGGAAAGCTTTTGTGGTCGGGTTAGGCCCATTGGCCTCAGGATGTCTGAAAATAGCCGGAGACCATAGGATCCCCTGACCCATCAAAACGATCAATCTGTGGCATCTTGAATCTGTCTGGCAATGTTACGGCCACGTCGGTGTACCCATCTTCGATGTCTGGGATGGCCTTCACCCCCTGCGATTTCTTGAAAAGCTTCTCCAACTTACTCAGTTTTAGAGCTGTATGATCTACCTCGAACTCGAATGGAGAGTCCGGGTGGTTGGGTGTAAGATTCTTGGACAGTTGCGGCAGAAGCGGGGGCGGAGCCAACCCCGTTGGAAGGTTGGTGTCCTCTTGGATATTCTGGACATTGGGTAGGGTGTTCTGGGTGTTCGAGAGGGTATTATGAGGATTTGGCAGGGTATTCTGACTAGTAGGTGCCTGCTCGGGTAGTGGAGCCGCTGGTGGAGGAGGAGCCTGATGTAAAGCAGACGCTGCATTCTGCTGTTGCAGCCTAGTGATCAGCTCGGCCTGCTGGGCCATGACTGCGGCTTGTTGTTTAGCAAATTCCGCTTGGCGGATGGCATCCTCCTGCATCTGTTTCATGCTCTCGTGCATTTGGCGCATCATCGCCTCCATCCCTGATGTATTCTGCTGTTCCATCTGAATGACCGGTAAATGTATCTCTATGGCAGACACAGAAATCTCAACCTGACTGTCTACTGTCAAAGTAGCCCTCTGTCCCGGTAATCCTTGTTCTGACACACTGTGCCTCCTCGGCCTTCTTCTGATAACTGGGGGTAGAGAGTGGAACACTGGATGTCCGTCAACCAGATCCTCGGATCGATTGAGTCGGCGACCTCGTGTCCAAAGTGCTTGGGGAGTATCTACTGGTTCGGAAGCAATCGTGCTAAAAACTGCCCTAGCAAAAAGATAATAAAGCGAAAAGGAAATAAATAACCAGATAAACGGGCAGCATAACAGCTTAAATTAAATACACACAACACACAGTTGGGCATACAACACACAGTTGATAAGCTGAAAATACACTGTCCTCAATCACTGATCACTGTTCCTGTATCACTGTTCCCCAAAACTGAATCCGATATCCTCAGACAACTGATTCTCAGATACTGACTGATGTCCACAGGCCTGATGCCCAAACTCATAGACTGATACATGCATTCCCTGTAGAGACACACTCTAACAAGCACATAGCAGATAAGTGAGAGCCAAAACACCCCTATGTTGGGGTAGGGTTTCCCTGTCCTATTTTGTCAGGAGCTAGGGTTTTACTACGCACACAGCGGTTTCAAACAACCTATAAACAGGTAAGCAACCTGTCCTAGTTTGGAATGGTCACTATGGATCCGAATATGCACTAGGTTGAATGGTCAAAAAGGGTGCCCCGGTAAAACCGGGGTTTGTGTTCCCATACTGGCAGAGCCCGTAACCGGTCAGCCTTATGGACATGCCTTGACAAGACAAGCCTCCGGCAAACCGCTCAGGAATAGCAGATGGCAAACACGGTGTCCTAGGCGCACCAATACAAATGCAATGCAAAGAAACACACAAGTGTAGTCAAAACCAGATATCATGAGTTCGAGTCAAGTTCTCTAAATCCCCAACAGAGTCGCCAGAAACTGTAGACGTCCCCGAACGCATCCCGGGGAAGGGAGTGCGAGTCCCCCTCGTTCTGGTTCGATATTGGGTCACTACAGTTCGAAGGACTCAAATGTCACGGTTCTCAATCGTGAACCAAAGAGTCCAAAACCGGCAAATCGTCTTGAAAACAGATTTAAAGAAATGCCAAACATGGACTGCTTTGCCAGATATAGAGTCGCCACCTAAATGTAATTTAAATAGGAAATTTAGGAAACCCTGACTCGGTGCCAAAGGCCACGTGTCCGTCATCACCAAAGCTGCCTCGGCTCGGGAACTTGGGTACGATTGGGGAAGGTCACTTCGTGAGGACCCCCGCTCGCCCGGTCAAAGACCGGCCTCTACTAACCATGATATCTGATTTTGAAAACATTGTATGCTCTTATTCCGGTTATTAGCCTAGGTTACTATGTGATGCGCACAACATACAAGTATAGACTGAGTCGCCTGAATTGGAACAAAACATTTCATGTTTGTTTGTTTGAAAATGGTTTGATGGTGCTACCCGCAGGTAGGCGAAGACGTGGATTTGCCACCCTCGGGTGGGCTTAGAAAACATGATTTTGCCACTATCTAGTGGGCTTAAAACAAACATTTGATGAATTGTCCCAATCCAAGTAACTCAACCTCCACCCACAGGCATTCAAGGCAGTTATATCACACAAGCACATAGCCTCATGGTAAGCATGCTATTCATGGCAACACTCACACGCATACAAGGATGCTAAAGCATAAAACTCACCGAGTACTCCAAGCCAAAATAGAAACTTATTAGAAATCCATGCATGATCCTAGATACACAGAATGCCTAATGCAACACATGCAAAAATGCAAATTATAGCAGGCTCGGCTATTCTAAACATGGCATATGGAATGCTACAACTAACACGTATTCAATTTGGAATTGAAATACAAATGCAGTTTGTATGATGCGCCGAGCCCGGTGCATGCAAAACAGATGAATGATGCAAACATGCTGTCATACTGTATGCTAATTGAAATATGCCCTATATCTAACCATCATAAGCAGGTAAATAAAAGGGAAGAAAGACGTGGGGTTGGAAGACATACATCACACTCACCCACACTTATTACAATTATGCCCTCGCATAGAGGGTCCGAATAAATAATACAGTCCCGAATGAAAGAATAATACAGTCCGAATAATATACAAATTCCTAATTAATTAACGAATTAACTAAGAAAAACTGTAAACTGGCATGCAAGCCAGGGACTGCCTTGACTCTGCTCCGGATAATGAAATGATGCATGTTTGGGCTGCTTTGCGCGGAAATCCACTAGGATGCCCCAATTAGCCTCTATTTGCAATGTTTCTCGAAATGCGTGCCAAACTCCGAAAAGTTACTGATTCTTCATTTTGCTTCATTTTGCTGCAACAGAGAGCAGGAAAGGGGCATAGCAATGTATTTCACAAATATATGCATGCCTCGATCCTCGGGCCACCAATCACGCATATCGATGCATGATGGCCGAGGAGCCGAATTGCACAACTCAATATAGAATGAATGCATATGAATGCTACAACAAAACCTAACTCCATCATGGATAATCCGGAGTGTCGGTGACTTGGGAATTGAGACCCGTTTCGTCGCTCGGAGTACGAAACGTGCCTCGTTTCCCGTGCCCGGCTAACTCCTATCCCGAACACGATGCAATATGCATGAAATGCAGCTAATATGCAATCCTAACATACACAATGTCATGGAATGGCATGCACGCTGCACGAGATAATACACAACCGGGCATACACAATGCTATGGATGAAATGGCATACGTAATGCAATAATGGGCTTACACCAACATGAGAGAGCCTCAGCCACACTCACATAGGAGGCCATTAGATGAAAACAAGATACCTCGAAGTGCGTGCCCGCGGGCACGCAAACCGAGAACGGACCCTCGGGCACTGAAATGCCACTCTAATGAGACATGGCAAAGATATGGAATATGATATGCAAACATACAAAAATCAGTGGCAAAATGACGGGCAAAACAGCCCCGAAATGAGGCGAAATAATACCCAATGCATGAAATGATCCCGAAATGCGAAGATAAGTGCACGAAATGGCTTACAGCTATACAATACATGCATAATTGGTACATGACATGAAAAAGAAGAAACAAGGAAGCCCCAAAACTCACATTTTCTCAGTTCAAATCAAGGTCAAACCGCAATCACAAGTAGGGCAAAAATGTCATACAAAAATGGCTCCGCAAGGGAGGCTATGAAGCAAGTGGTAGATACAAAGCCCAAACAGAAAAATAACCTTCTACAACACTGAATAGGGACTAAAAATATGAACATTTACAGTTTATGACAAGCCCCAAATCAGTATGAAAACATGCTCAAAATACAATGCAAGATATAGGCCACAGGAGGGTATAACATGAAGTAGGCCAAATATACATCAAACAGCCAAAGACCCTTAATGAAACATGTCAAGAGGGTCAAAATATGACTACTTTCAGTTCTGGTTATGGCCTAAAACAGAAGCTAGATAAGCCTAAAAAAGCATACAAAAATGGGGGCCAAAGAGGGGTATAATGGTAAGTGCTACATGGAGGCCCCCAAAAGTGTTGAGCCCTTCTACAATGTTGTAGAGGGGCTCAAAATAAGCCAACTCACAGTTTATATCATGCTCAAAAACAGATCACACATAGGATAGAAATATCATGCAAGATTATGGTATTTAAGAGGGTATTGAAGCAAGTACCAAATGGGGGGCTCAAACAGGGTTGAGCCCTTAAACAAAAATGAATAATGGCTCAAAAAAATGACCCTTTGATTTAGGTTTGGAGCCCAAAACATTAAGAAAATAGGCTAGAAGAATGGTGCAAAAAAGTGCTACAAAAGAGGGAGATTGACACTTACCCTTGAAGATCACTTCTTTGCTACCTCTTGGACCAAGGAATGTTGCTTCCTAGCTGCTGGAAAGCTCCCCAAGCTGCTGGAAATGGAGTGGTGGTGGTGGTTCTTGGTAGTGATGGAGAAATGGTGCAAAACTTAGAGATTTTGAGAGGAAATGAGAGAGATGTGTATCTATGTGCTCAAAGCAAGTTTTCCCACCCTCTTAACAAAGCTGGAGTTGCTGTTATGTAAGCAAGAATGGAGGAGAAAGGGAGGGAAAATGTGTAGTCAAAAGGGATTAAGTTCCCCTCCTCTACAAAAGTCCCCCGAAATCAGATATTTTGGGAGAAAAAGCTATACAACTGTAAAGCACACATCCCAAGGAACATGGCCGGCCACCTATTTTTGTTGCAGGTGGCCGGCCGGCCACCCCCTATGGCCGGCCGGCCAAGGGTCAAAAGGCTCAAGAAGATTTTTTGGCCGGCCACCAGAGAAAGGTGTCCTCCCAGGTCTCCTTATCACAACCCTGTGGTTCAAAATTGGCAACTCTAAAACAAGAGAGAGAATAGGCCACTTTTAGGAGGGGTTTAAAAGGTTCAATCTGAATTACTGGCCGGCCATAGACTTTTAGGGTCCTCCCATGTGTGTACAACACAAATATGTGGTTTGGGGTTGAAGAAAATGGCCCTAGGGTGGTCAACATTGGCTCGGAAGTGAGAAAAACGGGCGTCGGAGGGCGCCGGAGGAATATAACTGGTTGTTGAGAAAATTGCTGGCCTCCCACCCTTCAGTGACCTTCTTGGTGATAAAACAGAGGTACTTGCCAAAAATGAACGAAAACCGATGCAAAACGAATGCTCGGGGGCCAAAATACGCAGTTCGGGGTCCCGAAAATAGGCTGTTAAGCACCGAAAGTGGCATTCAACCACGAAGTGGGTCTCTCAGACCTCAGTGTCCCTCAAAAGGGAGTAAATAAGATGTATGCCAAAAATCGGAGGAATCAGAGATGGTTAGACGGTCCCGAACCGAGGCACACGGCCTGACGGCTCCGAAAATCGGGAACCGGGCTCTGAAATGGGCAAAATGGCCTACGGCCACGAAATGTAGCCCATGGCCACTGAGAGATGGTCTACGGGTCCTCTCCCTCCCTTCAGGAAAAGAAACAGAGAAAATCGAGTCTGGTTCGCAAACCGAGACAAGGTATAGAAGAGGGTTCAGAAGTCTGGAGGCAGGGCTCACGGCCATGACTCTGAGACTTCTGAACGAGCACAATATGCAACATCACCGAGCGCTCCATCGGTGACGTCTGAGTCTTAAGATCGGTCAAAAATGGGGTGTCTACAACTGGGCTTTCCTGTTGTCCCGCCAAGAGGACGTTGATGGCAGCTTTGGTGGAGAGATGGTGAGACACCACCAACTCCTTTCATTTTTCCGCCATAGGGGACTTGACTATGACCCCGCTTGACTTTGCTGTGTTGACTGGCCTTGACGTGGGAGGTTGGCCCATTCCTTACGACGAGGATATGGGTCAATGGGAGACCGCTTGGGTATATTTGCTGGGGGCTCACCCGCCTGTTGATAGAGCTTCGGGCAGAGTCCGATACACCTGGTTCTCTTCCCATTTTCGGAGGGTGGAGATGGAGCCCGGGACTCCTGAGGAGGCAGCACAGTATGCCCGTGGTTTTCTGATGTTCCTCTTCGGGACCACTTTGTTTGCCGATAGGGGGAACACTATTGGGCTGTATCTGTTGAGCGCCTTGGTGGACCTATCATAGGTCAGACGGTATGATTGGGGTGGCGTCGGCCTGGCTACCCTTTACTGCTACATGAGCGCGACCTCCCACGGACGGAGGGACTTACTTGGTGGTTATTGGAGAGCCTGGGAGGTACTTTCTGTCCTCCTGATTTACATTTCCGCTCATTATTACTTGTACACTGCATACACGGCATACTTTACACACTGTATTTTGCCCTTAGTACTTTGCATTTACATTCTGCACTGTTTTCCACAGTTATGGGTCTATGCGTACTTTTCGATATTAGCCCCAGAGATGGTGGTGGAGGGGCCCCTCGTGACCCCGTACTCGCTTGTATTTGAGGGCCAACACCGGCCAAGACCTCGGGAGTCTCTTCTTTATCTACGGCAGTATTTCGACACGGTGCGGTCGACGGAGGTATTTCAGAACTCTCAGTCCTTTGTGTTTTCATCTTTGATTTGTCTTGTACTTTCCTGATTTCTGATTGATTGGTTACTCGCAGATTACATGGGAGCCCTGGGCACCCTTTGGTGAGGGTCTCCGATACTAGTTTGCTGGAGGGCGGGGTGCCTCCCAGTACAGGATCCTATTCGAGGGGCCAGTTGGTAGAGCCTGGTTTCTGGGGGAGCGCTTCTTGCGTCAGGTATGGGGCTATACTTCTCAGGACCCTCCCTCAGCACCCCCAGTCGAGATGCGGACTGCTGATAGGCTCTCTTCTCGGGATGTTGTTAATGCTATGCTGGGTACTGATGCCTTGCTTTATCTTGAGGAGGGGGATTATGCTACTTACCGTCACATATACCTGATGCCTCCATTGACGGGAGTCCGTACTCCGACGATGATGCCTGCTGGTATGCCATCTTCGAGCTGGGCCCCGGTTCGGGCTGCGGACGCCCTTTCCACTAGCAGAGCTGGTACATCTAGAGGTGGGGGTAGATCGGTTCCCCCGATTCCCCCGACTTATCATCATCCTGGATGGCCGGATATGCCGCTGAGCTGATGGGGTAGCAGTATGGGACTACCTCTCCGATTCCGATCCCGATAGAGCCTCCGATGCCTGGCCACCGATATGTCAGAGACCCCGACTCACCACCGGTATGTTTTACAGCTTTGATTCACTACTCAGATACTTAGTCACTCATTCCTTTACTGATACCCCTGCCTTTTGCATCTGCAGCCCCCTGTTGAGTACATGGATCTGGTGCTCGAGATGGTAGCCTCACTCGAGGGGATGGTCCTGCGGAGGGAGGCGCAGTTGTCCATTATGGGCTTCCAGGTATCCTTTAGTTTTCTAGTATTGTATCTTCTGATAACATGCTAATTTTGGACATTTTACTGCATTAATTAGGCTACTTGCGTAGAGCACATCTGACACACACCACATTCATGTATTATTCCTGTGTATACCCATCCTGCGTAGCTTGTTTGCATCTGTATCTGATATACATATTTTGGCTGATGTATTCAAAATGCATTTTTCTTTTTCAGATGCCTCCAGTATATGCTCAGCCGCAGGGCCATCTAGGGGAGTTGGGCCATCCAGGCCTTTTCAAGGAGCTGGGCCCTCCAGGCCTTTTCGAGAAGTTGGGCCATCCATGCCTTTTCGAGGAGCCAGGGGAGGAGGGTCGTCTCACAGGCGCAGAGCACACATTATAGAGGAGGAGCCCGGTGAGGATGAGGAGGAGGAGGAGGCTGCAGATCGTCAGTCGGAGACGTCTACTGACAGAGAGGAGGGCTCTGGTCTTGGCTCTGAGAGTGGAGGCGAGGCTGAGGGGGATCCTGAGGATGACAGCTCTGATTCAGACGGTGATGGGGGTGTAGAGGCTATTCCGCAAAAGAGGATGAAAAGGGCCTCTTATTCCTGCTCTCGAGAGCATTGATGTTGCGGTTCCCTGTTTTATTTACCTTTTTGCTAGTAGTTGTAGCACATTGTGCATTATTAGGCAGTTTTTATTTTTGTAAAACTTGTGCCCTTTGTTTGCAAAATAAAGCATGATGGAATGAAACAGCTTTTGAACAAGGTGTTGTATTTTAAACTGTTAGCATCATATCGCATCGTTTTGCACCATAATGAGATTGAATGAAAATGTGCATTGTGCATTTGCCCAGTCAGGTAGTGAACCGACGCAATAACTTAACTTACTAAGATACAACAAAACCTTAGCAAGTTTACAACTCGATAGGCAAAATACAACAGTGTTGACAACTTAATAAACAAAACTTAACAAGAAAATTGCTTAAACAAAGAGTACCAACTCAAACATCCGAAAACACGACAGCTCGACAAACAACTCGATAAGTAAAACAACAACTCGATAAGCAAAACAACAACTCGATAAACAAAACTTTAACAAAACAGAGTGTGCTTCCGACGATTTAGGCAGCGGAATGCATCCGAAATAGAGGGAAATGGAGGCCTTTGACATACCCGTTGCATGGAAATGCTTGAAACTTCCTCCCGGGGGCTAAAACAGGGCCAAGGACACACATGGGAGCATGGCCGACCACTTTTGGGGGCCGGCCGGCCAGCTTTTTGTATGTGAGGGGAGAAATGTGGCCAGCCTGCTAGAAAAGGTGGCCGGCCGGCCACTTATCCCGGCAGCCGCCAAATTTTCGACACGTGTCCCCCTGAATAGTGTCCCATCCTCTTTAAAAGCTCCAACTTCGGGACTCATTCATTTCATCACTGTTTTGCACAAAAATGGAGGCATTTCTCGTAGAAAATCTCACATCTTGGATCTCTTCTTTAGATGGCTCGGAAAAGTTGAACTTCCGGGGTTTCGGCTTGAATGCACTATTCACGCTGAGTCGTACTCCGCTGCACCTTTCTTTCCTCCATGCCGCAGCAAGGTTCTGGAACCCAGTGACGCATGTTTTTAGCTTTGGCGGGCAAGAGGTATGTCTAACTTTTGAAGATTTTCAAATTTTGATGGAGTCTGAACGTTCGGAAGAGATCTTGCCTCAGTTCCGCTTTGGCCAGGCCCAAGCTTTAGGGCAGATGTGTGTAATGGGGAATTAGATATCCTCGGTTTGATCCATCGCTTTTCTGGTGCCAGTGACCGCGGCGATCACCATTGGCAAGGTTTCCGACAACATGCGCTCTGCTTGTGCATGCTATCTCACTTCCTGCTTGCCTCGAGCCTGGGTGGACCTAGCATCTGTTTGATTGAAGTTGCTCAGGGCTTGAAGGAAGGGAAGAGCTGTATTGCTATGGCGTTGGCCGAAACACTGATGGGCTTGGACGCTTTCCACCGTCAAGAGATGATTAGATTTGCGGGGAGTCCACTACTGCTGCAGGTAATGTTTCCTACCCAATCTCACATATGTATTTGCTCGCATCACTTGGCCCTCAGCCTCGGTTTTTCTCACAGAACCCTTGTCTCACTGTTTTCTCATCGCACATCTCTCTATTCTTTATTCTCTCATTTTTCATCCCTCCCCAGGTATGGTTGATGGATAAACTGCAGGTTGTGGACTCTTGCCCTGCCTACTCAGCCTGTGGCTACTTCTTTCGGAAACGCCTGGTTAATGTGCTTGATGAGGGATGGTGGTTCAACTGGATGTGCAATTTGTCTGCTGACTGCATTGCTTGGCGTTGTCCTTGGCTCAATCTTCCGGCAATGAGCTATAGCATGTCCTGGCAGACTGGGGTCCAGCTGATTGGTCTGACTCACTGTGTGTTCTATTTTCCGTTCCGGTTCCAGCGCCAGTTTGGCCATGATCAGACTTGCCCGCCAGAGGGGATTGAGTACCCGGCTGCTTTTCCGGTCCGAGGCGCACAGCTTGCCCGATATGCCACAGCATGGAGGACTAGAGAGCTCCTAGCCCCTGCTCCCACTTTCAGTTGCACTTTGTCTGACGAGTGTTGGGATTGGCTCAATGAAGAGGCACAGATTGGGCCTAGCTTGGCATCAGAGGCTTCGACTAGCTCCGGGAGGGGGCGCAGGGACACTTGACTTGACTATGCCCCGGACTTATTGCTTTATCAGTACTTTCAAGTTTTCTTTATGAGTGTAATAAAAAGCAACTCCAATTGTATGTAAGTGCAAGAGAACTCTGTTTTGAAATCAATGAAATTGAAAGTTGTGGTACTGAAAATTTTCCGCTTGGGTCCAAAAATGATCCTAGTTGTAAAAAAGATTAATTTGAACAAAGTCAACTTTTATTAAAAATTTTCAAAACTATTTTCGATATGGATCAGAACTGGACATGCCTGAGATCTGTCACTGAGATGCACAATCCCGGATCCTAGCAACTGGAAAGTTGCCCCTAGTCTGAATAGTACTGCGGCACTGTGTGGCAACGGAAAGTTGCCCCTAGTCTGAATAGCACTGTACCGGAGATTGCGATGAATGCTGATGGAAAAAGATGACTGAGATGATCAAGATGGACAAGGTTGATCGGGGAAAAGTTTATGGCTGAACTTCAGGATAAAGTTGCCTACGTATCCCAAAGATGGGAATCAAGCCTTACGTAGTTCAGGCTCAGGTTCGTTCGGGTATTTTCACTCTCCTTTTACGCTCTAACTTTTGCTAAGGCCGTCCTTTGCGGGTTTTCAACCTTGCAAGCTCAGTTTTTGTAGTTTCAATTTTTTTGTGCTCTGAGTTTTGCCTAGGTCGCCCTTTCGGGTTTTCGGCCTAGCGAGCCTCTCAAGGGTAATATTTCTTCAACTTGTCCAAGTTGATCGGTTGTGAGAACTCCAAGCCATCTAGATCCATCAGAACCACAGCTCCACCTGACCAGATTGACTTGATGATGTAGGGACCAGTCCAATTGGGTCTGAACTTGCCCCTTGGGTCGTGGATAGGAGCTCGGTTGTCCTTGAGCACCAAATCTCATTCTTTTAAATTCCTGGACTTAACCTTTTTGTTGAAAGCCCGGGCAATTCTGCGTTGATAACCTTGGACATGGTACAGTGCTTTCAGCCTTCTCTCATCAAAGAGCATGAGTTCCTCAAATCTGCTCTGCTGCCAATCTGCCTCGGCTATTTGACACTCAGCCAATACTCGTAATGACGGGACCTCAATCTCAATAGGTAGAACGGCCTCCATCCCATAAACCAATGAATACGGAGTCGCCCCGGTAGAAGTTCTGATTGAAGTCCGGTAGCCCCACAGAGCAAACGGCAGCTTATCTGGCCAGTCTCGGTAGGTTTCTACCATCTTCTGCAGTATGTGCTTGATATTCTTGTTGGCGGCCTCAACCGCTCCATTGGTCTACGGCCGATAGGTAGAGGACTTATGAAAAGCCATATTGTATTTTTCCAACAAATCAATCACCTCTTTCTTGAAGTGGGAACCATTGTCTGAAATAATTTCATTTGGGACTCCGTAGCGACAGATGATGTTGTTTCTGATAAATTTTGCGACGTGCGAAGCCTTCAACACCGCATAAGATTGGGCCTCGACCCACTTTGTGAAATAATCTATCGCTACCAAGATGAACTCATGCCCATTCGACCCCTTCGGCGTGACAGCTCCGATTACATCAATTCCCCATACTGAAAATGGCCATGGCGAAGTCATGTTGTACAGCTTAGACGGCGGATTGTTCATGCGATTTGCATGAATCTGACATTTGTGGCATCGCCGGACAAAACTGATACAATCCTCCTCCATGGTGGACCAGTAATAACCCTATCTGTGGATCTTTCGTGCCAGCATTACCCCATTCATGTGCGCGCCACATTCTCCTCTGTGGATGGCTTCTATCAGACGCTTTGACTCTTCGGCATCAACACACAGTTTTTGCATTCCCAGATGACCCCTTTTATACAGTTTACCCCCATAGATGATGAACTGAACGGCCATTCTTCTGATTGCCCTTTTGTCTTTGGCATTTACCCCTGGCGGGTATGCTTCTTTCTCCAAGAAGTTCCAGATGTCGTAATACCAGGGGTTTTCGTCCTAAACTTCATCTATAGCGGCAATCGACTTGTAGGCAGGTGCAAATTTCTAGTCGATGATGACTGGACGCATCCGGACTCCACACGGGATGTCTATCATAGAAGATAGAGTTGCTAAAGAATCTGCGAACCTGTTGTTCTCTCTTAGTAGATGAGTAAAACTTAGCTTCTCAAACCGAGGAATCAGCAAGTCCAAGGTCTGGTGATACATCATCATCTTTTTCTCTTTCACTTTCCAGTCTCCTTTAGCTTGAGACACAACAAGGTTCGAGTCCCCAATGACGTCCAACCGTCTTGCCCTTAGTTCCAGGGCTGCTTCTAGACCAGCAATGCACGCCTCATATTCTGCTTCATTGTTCGAGACTTTGAATCGGAGTTTGAAGGCTAGAGGGATACGGGAATTGTCGGGTGCTATCAGCAACACTCCTATCCCATACCCGTATTGATTTGACGCTCCGTCAAAGTACATCGTCCAAGTTTCGTCGTTGATATGCAAAATAGCCTCATCTGGGAATAAGTACTCGACTGCTTCACCCTCTTCCACTGGATAGTCGGCTAAGAACTCTGTCACTGCTCTTCCTTTGACCGACTTGCGTGTTACATACTTTAGATCAAATTCGGAGAGCAACAGCAACCAACGAGCTAGCCTACCTGTAAGTGCTGGTTTCTCGAAAAGATATTTGATGGGATCAAGTCGTGAAACCAACATTACAGAGTGAGCTAACAGGTAGTGCCGCAGCTTCCTGGTAGCCCATACCAAAGCTAAGCAAGCCTTCTCTAGCGGAGTGTAGCGGGTTTCGTACTCTAGCATCTTCTTGCTTAGATAGTAGATGGCTCTCTCCACCTTGTCTTCTGATTCTTGCGCAAGCATGCAGCCCACTGTAGTCTCAGTTACTGACAGATACAAAATCAACGGTTTCCCTGGTTCTGGCGGTGACAACACAGGTGGGTTCTGTAAATATTCTTTAATTTGTTCAAATGCAGCTTGGCATCGGCCGTCCCATTGGAACTTCTTTCCTTTCTTGAGGAGGCCAAAAAGTGGTTCACAAGTCAAGGTTAATTTTGAGATGAACCGTCTTATGAATTGCACTTTACCCAGAAAGCCTCGCACCTCCTTTTCAGTCCTTGGTGGTGGCATTTCTAAGATGGCCTTGATTTTGGAAGGGTCGACCTCGATGCCCTTTGTGTAATCAGAAACCCCAGCATTTTTCCGCTGTAACACCAAATGTACACTTCTGAGGGTTCAGCCGCAACCGGAATTCTCTGATCCTTTGAAAAAACTTGTGCAAGGTGGTGTAGTGGCCCTCTCTTTCTTTGGATTTGACAATCATGTCGTCCACGTACACCTCAACCTTTTTGTGGATCATGTCGTGTAATATTGTGGTTGTGGCCCGTTGATAAGTAGCTCCAGCGTTCTTCAACCCAAATGGCATGACTATAGCAATATGTCCCCCATGGGGTGGTGAATGCAGTCTTTTCCCGGTCTTCTGGCGCCATCACTATCTGGTTGTAGCTTGAGAAGCCATCCATGAATGAGAGCAAAGCATGCCTTGCTGTGAAATCCACCAACTCATCGATATATGGTAGGGGAAAGTCGTCCTTCGGACTAGCTCTGTTCAAATCCCTAAAATCCACACATACCCGGATCCTGCCATCCTTCTTCGGCACCGGAACAATGTTGGCCAACCAAGTCGGGTATTCTGATACCAGCAGGAAGCCTGCATCGATTTGCTTGGTGACCTCTTCCTTAATCTTGAGAGCCCAGTCCGGACGGATCCTCCTGAGTTTCTGTTTGACAGGTCGGGCTTCGGGGTCAAGGGGGATTCGATGCTGTACAATCTCAGGATCGATTCCAGGCATGTCTTCGTAGGACCACGCGAAAACATCTTTGAAATCTTTTAATAAAGCGACTAAGCGCTCGCGTTCCTCCGAAGACAACGTGGACCCGATCTAGACCAGCCGTCGGTCCTCCTCAGTACCAACATTCACGGTAGTGATTTCATCCATTAAAGGTTTGACAAATCTCTCTTACTCTTGCTCAATTAAACGTTGCAAAACCGGAGGAACTTCGTCCTCGTCATTTTCATCAAAGTTTTGAAAGTCTGAATTAATGCAATAAATCAAGGGCACAGAAAAGTACTCAGAAACCACAGTTACTGATTCTCATTAAGCACATCCAAATCGTCCGATTCATTTACAACAGACTCAAATGAAAAGGAAAAGACGACCTAGACAGGACTGTGGTATTCGGGTTATCATCCCCAGGATTACCAGATTCAGACTCAGTCGAGCTGGAACTTGATTCCGACTCACAAGACTCGGTGGAATCAGATTCCGGCTCACTACCTGACCCAGTACTGCTGGACAAAAATCCCTCCTCGTATTGCCAAGTGAGAGAGGGTGCGATAGATGCATCCAAGATAGTCGCTGGTAGGCCCGCAGCCGTTTCATCTCTAATCATGGAAACCGAGAAGTTATCTCCCAAGCACTTATGGTCGATCGGAGGATCAGAAAGTAGACATGCCAATGCTACCCCCATTTCAAATTCTGTGCCCTCAGGATCCACTGCCTTACACTGCTCAACCTCAGCTGATGGATCTGTCTGCTCTGTGGCAACGTCATCCCCGGATAGTTGCAGGTCGAAGAAGATCTCGAAACCTGGCACGCGCTTCTTCTCCACGTTTAGCCACGGCTCTGGGAAGCCGCAAAATGGAAAGTCCTCCCCCTCCCGGACGAAGCGTCCGTTCAGGGTACCCTGAATGGGCCTATGCATTAACTCAAAAGGCTTCCCAGCCTGCTTTGCTCTGGCTCTTCCGGCCATTTCTTTTCCCTTCCTCACCCAGTCCTCTTTGGTGGGCAGATAACCCAAGCCAAAGGTACGAGGGTTGTGTGGCACTTCGCCCAATGCTACAACGCCTTTCCAGCCGCTCCTTCCTAATCCCATCCCGGGGATATGTTGTAGCTTGTTCATGAGGTAGACAGATTGAGCACTGACGTACACTCCCTCATTCACAGCCATGATATTCTGCACCGCCCGGGCCTCAGCCAAAGTGAACCCTGATAAGAAAACATCCTCTGTGCCATGCTCGATTTCCAAGACAGGTGTGGACACTTCTGGCGGCGGATGGATTGATGAATTCCTGAAGACAATAGCCACTCCCTTCCCGTGAGGGTACTTCAACATCTGATGTAGAGTGAAAGAGACTGCCTTTACTTGGTGCAACCACGGCCGCCCCAAGAGTAGATTGAAGGTTGCGGGAACATCCGAGACATGAAATTCAATGTTATGTTGTCCCGGACCAACCTGAGTTTGAATTTTGATAGTCCCCATCACTTCCCTGCTAGTATTATCATATGCTCTGATCACCTGAGTAGTCGGCACAAAGTCCGCGGGCTTCAACCCGATTGTATACGCTGTTCTGGCTGGGCAGACATTGATGGCGCACCCGGTATCAACAAGTACCACCGGTATCCACTTGTCTCTACATTCCACGGAAACGTAGAGGGGTTTGTTATGATTTGTGCCTTCAGGCGGTAGTTCTTTGTCTGAAAAGGTTAATGCCGGGGAACCTCCTCCCGGAAAGACCAGCCCAACCAGCTACTTTGGTGTAGTATCTATAGAGAGTTTGGCCTTGTCTATGGCAGATAGGACGGCCTGTCTGTGTACCCGCGATGCCATAAGCAGTCCCCAGATGGAGATGTTTGCTTGTATCTTCTTTAACTGCTTAAGCACAGCTTCTTCTTCAATCTGCTTTTCCCTCTGTTTCTCAGCTTCCTTGTCCTTCCCAGACGCCTCAGGTTGGTCTAAATGCCGGGGCTTGAAATACCGCCCACTTCTTGTCATATGAGCGACCTCGTCAATATACCAGGTATCATCAGGCTGGTTATTTCCCCAATCTTCATCTGTGTAGGCAAGACATAAATCATCGTCTTCCCACCACATTCCGTCGGCAGTCGACAGACACCTGTCCGGCTCCGGTATGATCGTACTCGCAGTACCTTTAGTCTATATGCCCGCAGCATTTTCTGTTCCGTGCACACAGCACTCTCGACCCCCACATGGGCCTTAGCTTTTCTGATTCTCTCGGAATCCTTAAATTTTTGTTATTCCAACTGCGTCAGTACAGCTGGTTGTTCAATACTCCCTGCATTTACAATGCCCAAATTCTGAGCGAAATTCTTAGTGTCGGCGCTCTCCGGCGGTGTATTCTGACTCTCCCTTCCGGCCACCACTGATACTCTCGCCCTTGCCGGGCCCTGTTCTGGTTGATATTCTACGATGTCTGGTTGATCATCTAACCATCCGGTAACTTCTGCCGACTCCTCATACTCGAACCAGTTGATTGCCGCATCCCCTGATTCTTGGTCACTGAAGAACTGGAGGTTGGCAAGGTCTTCTCCTACAGCTGTTAGATCATCCGTTTCCCGTTCAAATCTGTCCCCTCGTATCACACATAATTCTGCTCTTTCTGGCAGCCCTACCCTCAGCTCAGACTGGCCCACTGATTGGATGTATTCACTTGGATCGTAGACCCCTCCAGCGAGATTCCCATACTGTTCAACCCCAGATTCAACAACCCCACTTTCCTCTGAAATCTGCCCTGTCCTATCTTCGGTGGTCACCACCATTGGCTCAGATCGGGTTGTAGAGATGTCTATCATGCACAAGTCAGTGCAGACAGGAAGGATCACCTCCGGCTTAGGTAGGTGGGATGGGGTGATATAGATACTAGGATCGTAAGACGCGACCCCAGTTTGGATGAAGTTGATTCTGTTAGGAGGGGGAGCTTGGTTATGTGGTGGGAGAGGATTTGTTGTGACGTTGGGTTTGTCGGGAGGCGCGATCACCTGCTTGTCAATAAGATTCTGGATCTCATGACGCAATCTATAGCAACGGTTGGTGTCATGACCATGCTGTTGGTGATACGCGCAGTATTTTGCCAGGTCATGAGAGGGAGGGAGTGGATTTGGCAGTGGCCTCGGCTCTAGGGGTGTCAAATGCTTCTTCCTGATTAATACCCCCAGAGCTTTGGACAGGGGCATATATAGGGGGATGAAGGTTCTTTGGCCTCTGGGCTGGTATTTGGCGGTTTGGGTATTGCTCCCAGATGCGCCAGAGAAAGGTGTGGCTGCCATGGGTCTTGGGGGAGGGGGAATGGTGGTGACCATGCTCACCTCTGAAGCTCGGGCAGTTGCAGCGCCACTCGGGCCTGCGTTGTTGTTACGGTTGAAAGTCCTTCTAAGTTGCTCCCTATCCTGGTCGATCAGACCTTGTTTCATGGCATCCTCGATCTGTACCCGCATCTCGTGTAAATCTGAGAAGGTGGGAAAGGGGAGTACAATCATCTTTTGCATCAATTTTGGTTGGAGATTGCGCACAATCATCCTGATTTGATCTTTGTCCGTAGGCCTCAAAGTCATCATCGATGCCTTCGCCCTCCATCGAGTTACGAAATCTGAGAAAGTCTCTTTAGGCTCTTGCCTCGTTGTTTCGAGATCACGAGTTGTAATCTCGATCTGGGTATTGTACGAGTATTGTGCAACAAAGGCCTCAGCCATTTCATCCCAGCTTCTTTTTACCTCATCCTCTAACTTCGCGTACCAGATGGCGGCCACACCCGACAGGGTTCGGCCGAACAGCGAAAGCTTTTGTGGTCGGGTTAGGCTCATTGGCCGCAGGATGTCTGAGAATAGCCGAAGATGGACCATGGGGTCCCCGGACCCGTCGAAGCGGTCAATTTGTGGCATCTTGAACCTATCGGGCAATGTCACGGCCACGTCAGTGTATCCGTCCTCGATGTCCGGAAGCCTTTACCCCTTGTGATTTCTTGAAAAGCTTCTCAAGCTTGCTCAGTTTTAGAGCTGTATGGTCCATTTCGAACTCAATGGGAGAGTCCGGGTGGTTGGGTGTATGGGTCTTGGACAGTTGAGGCGGAAGCGGGGGCGGAGCTGGCCCCGTTGGAAGGTTTGTGTCCTCTTGGATATTCTGGACATTTGGCACGGTGTTCTGGGTGTTTGGCAGAGCATTCTGGACAGTAGGTGCCTGCTCGGGTAATGGGGCCCCTGGTGGAGGAACCTGATGTGAAGCAGATGCCGCATTCTGCTGTTGCAGTCTAGTGATTAGCTCGGCCTGCTGGGCCATGATTGCGGCCTGCTGTTTGGAGAACTCTGCTTGACGGGCAGTGTCCTCCTGCATTTGTCTCATGCTTTCCTGCATTTGGCGCATTAGGGCTTCCACCCCTGACGTATTTTGCTGATCCATCCGACTGACCGGTATGTCTATTTCTATAGCAACAATTGAGACCTCAGTCCTACTGTCCTCTGATGGAGTAACCCACTGTTCTGGCAACCTCTGTTCTGACACACTGCGCTTCCTTGGCTTTCTCTTGACAACGGGGGGTAAAGAATAGAACACTGGATGTCCGTCAACCAGATCCTCAGATCGATTGAGTCGATGACCTCGTGTCCAAAGTGCTTGGGGAATATCTTCTGGGTCGGAAGCAATGGTGCTAAAACTGCCCTAGCAAAAGATAAATAAAGCGAAAAGGAAATAAATAACCAGATAAATGAACAGCATGACAGCTTAAAATAAATACACAACACACAGTCGGGCATACAACACACGGTTGATAAGCTGAAAACACACTGTCTCCAAATACTGATCACTGTCCCTGAATCACAGTTCCCCAAAGGCTGAACCCGATACCCGCAGATAACCGATTCTCAAATACTGACTGATGCCCGCAGGACTGATGCCCAAACTCATAAACTGATACGTGCATTCCCTGTAGAGACACACTCTAAAAGCACATAACAGATAAATGAGAGCCAAAACACCCCTAAGTTGGGGTAGGGTTTCCCTGTCCTATTTTGTCAGGAACTAGGGTTTCACTACGCACGCAGCGGCTTCAAACAACCCATATCGGGTAAGCAACCTATCCTAGTTTGGAATGGTCACTACGGATTTCGATATGCACTAGGTCGAATGGTCAAAAAGGGTGCCCCGATAAAACCGGGGTTTGTGTTCCCATACTGGCAGAGGCCGTAACCGGTAAGCCTTATGGTCATGCCTTGACAAGACAAGCCTCCGGCAAACCGTTCAGGAATAGCAGATGGCAAACACGGTGTCCTAGGCGCACCAATGCACATGCAATGCAAAGAAACACATAACTGTAGTCAAAACCAGATATCATGAGTTCGAGTCAAGTTCTCTAAATCCCCAGCAGAGTCGCCAGAAACTGTAACAAGCCCGCAGGGGGACCTCGCTACAGCTCGGACTCGAATTGTGTTACGGTTCTTAATCTTGAACCAAAGAGTCCAAATCCGGCAAATCATTTTGAGAAAATAGATTTTTTTTTGAAAGAAGTGCTAAACATGGACTGCTTTACCAGATACAGAGTCGCCACCTAAATATTTTATTTTTGGGAAATTTAGGAAACCCTGACTCGTTTGCCTAAGGCCACGTGTCCGTCATCACCAAAGTTGCCTCGGCTCGGGAACTTGGGTACGATTGGGAAGGTCACTTCGTGAGCATCCCCGCTCGCCCGATCAAAGATCGGCCTCTACTAACCATGATATCTATTTTTGAAAACATTGTGTGTTCTTATTCCGGTTATTAGCGTAGGTTACTATGTGATGCGCACATCATACAAGTATAGATTGAGTCGTCTGAATTGGAACAAAACACTTCATGTTTGTTTGTGAAAATGGTTTGCTACTTGCAAGTAGGCTTAAAATGCAGATTTTGCCACCCTCGGGTGGGCTTAGAAAACATGATTTTGCCACTGTCTAGTGGGCTTAAAACAAACATTTGATGAATTGCTCCAATCCAAATAACCCAACCTTCACCCACAGGCATTCAAGCAGTTATATCACATAAGCACATAGCCTCATGGTAAGCATGCTATTCATGGCAGTCACTCACACGCATGCAAGGATGCTAAAGCATAAAACTCACCGAGTACTCCAAGCCAAAACAGAAACCGATTAGAAATCCATGCATGATCCTAAATATACAGAAATGCCTAATGCAACACATGCAAAAATGCAACTATAGCAGGCTCAGCTATTCTAAACATGGCATATGAAATGCAACAGTTATCAAGTATTCAATTTGGAATTGAAATACAAATGCAGTTAGTACGATGCGCCGAGCCCGGTGCGTGCAAGACAGATGAATGAATGCAACATGCTATCATACTGTATGCTAATTGAAACATGCCCTAATCTAACCATCATAAGCGGATAAATAAAAGGGGAGAAAGACGTGGGGTTGGAAGACATACATCATACATACGCACACTTATTACAATTATGCCCTCGCGCAGAGGGTCCAAATAAATAGTACAGTCCAAATAATACAATCCAAATAAATTAACGAATTAACTAAGAAAACAATAAATTGGCGTGCAAGCCAGGGGCTACCTTGATTCTTCTTCAGGTGGTGAATGATGCATGTCCGGGTTGCCTTTGCGCGGAAATCCATGACGATGCCCCGATTAGCCTCTGTTTTGCAATGGTTTTTTGGAAAGCGCGCCAAGCCCCGGAAGGCTGCTGATTCTTGATTTGCTGCAACAGAGAGCAGGAAAGGGGCATGGCAATGTATTTTCACAAATGTAAGCATGCTTCGATCCTCGTGCCACCAATCACGCATCTCGATGCATGATGGCCGAGGAATCGAATTGCACAACTCGATACGGAATGAATGCACATGAGAACTCAACTAAAACCTAACTCCATCATGGGTTATCCGGAGTGTCGGTGACTGGGGAATTGAAACACGTTCCGTCACTTGGAGTACGGAACGCACCTCGTTTCCCGTGCTTGGGCTAACTCCTATCCGAAACACAATGCAATACGCATGATATGCATGAATGCAACTAAGATACAACCTAACATGCACAATGCTATGGAATGGCATACACAATGCACGAGGTAACGTGGCATACACAATGCGCTAACATACATCCTAGCATACACAACGCTATGGAATGAAATGACATACACAATGCGATATGGACTTACACTAACACAAGTGGACCTCAGCCACACTCACATAAGAGGTCATTAGATGAAAATGAGACACTCGAAATGCGTGCACACGTGCACGCAAACCGAGGACCGACCTAAGGCACGAAATGCCACTCTAACAAGACATAGCAAAACATGGAATATAACATACTAGCATGCAAATTTCAGAGGCGAAAAGCATGCAAAACAGCCCCGAAAGATGGCAAAATGACACCCGATGCATGGAATAGGTCCCGAAACATGAAATTAAGCATACGAAATGACCTATGACTATGCAATGCATGCATTATTCGAACATGGGATGTGAAGACAGAATCAAGAAAGCCCAAAAATAAGCATATTTACAGTTCTAAGCAAAGCCAAAAAGCGAACGCAAATGGGGCTAAACTAGCATGCAAAAATGGCCCCGAAAGCAAGATAATGAAGCAAGTGACAGCTTCTGACCCTAAACAGAGAAGGGCCCTTCTACAATGTTGAAGAGGGGCCCAAAATATGGTACTTTAAATTTTACCACAAGCCACAAAAAAAAAAAACACAAGTATGGCAAAACTCTCATGCAAAAAGTGGGCCTAAAGGAGGACAAAGAAGTAAGTGGTGCATGCTGGCCCCAAACAGATTAAGGTCCTTCAACAAAGTTGAAGAGGGACCTAAAATATGACTTTTTACAGTTGATGGTCAAACCCAAAACAGTGTACAAGTATGCTAAAAATACTATGCAAGATAAGGCCAAAAAGAGAGCTATAATACAAAGTATAAAAAGTATGCTTCAAATAGCAAAAGACCCTCAATGAAAAATGAATAGGGGGTCAAACTAAGGCCATTTTTAGTTCGGACCAGAGTCCAAAAACAGAAGCACAAGAGGCTAACAAATCATGCAAAAATGGGGCCAAAAGAGGGATACAAAGGCAAGTGACAAAAGAGGCCCCAAAAAGTGATAAGCCCTTCAAAAATGTTGAATAAGTGCTCAAAATAAGCTACTTCACAGTTTACAACATGCCTCAAAACAGTTTACATATAGGCCAAAAACAACATGCAAGAAAATGGCATACAAGGGAGGTAATGAAGCAAGTGCAACAAGGAGGCCCCAAACAGTAAGAGGCCCTTAATAAAACATGGAAAATGGCTGAAAATAAGCCTATTTCTAGTTAGGGTCGGAGCCCAAATATGCAAGCACAAAGGGCTAAGATATTGAACAAAATAAGACCAAAAGGAAGGGAAATGTGCTTACCCTTGTAGCCTAGTCTTTGACAGCTTCTTGGCACAAGAAATGCTGCTTCCTAAGCTCTGGAAGGCTGCTCCAAGTGGCTGGAATGGAGGTGGTGGTGAGGTGCTAGGTGGTGGTGTAGAAAAGGGTGTAGGACTTGGATGTTTTGGAGGGTTGAAGTGAGGGAGAGAGGGAAGTGCAATACAAGGCTCCAAGAGAAATTTTCTAACCCTTCAAACACAGCTGGGAGGCTATTTATATAGGAAAAATAGGGGGATAAAAAGGGGGAAAAATGGAGGGGAAATGGATTCAAGTTTCCCCCAAAAAGTTGGCCCCCTGCATACAAAATCTGGAAGGAAAAAGAGGGTACATTTGGACTGAACAGGATGCAAGGAGCAAGGCTGGCTGGTTATTGGGCTTGTAGGTGGCCGGCCGGCTTTCCCCATGGCCGGCCGGCCAGGGGTCAAAAAGGCCAAGTGTAATTAGTGGCCGGCCACCACAAATTGATGGCCTCCCATGTGTTCTCAACACAACCCTGTGGTAAAAAACTGGAAACAGTGAACCAGGAGAGAGAACAACTCACTTTTCAAAGGGGTTCAAAAGGTTCAAACACAATTACTGGCCGGCCACCAAATATTGGTGGCCTCCCAGGTGTGTACAAGACAAATAAAGGGGTTAGGGTTGAAGAAAATGGCCCAAGGGTGGTCAACATTGGCTTCCGAGTGAGAAAAAACGGACGACGTAAGGCGATGAAGGAATATAACTGGTTACTGAAACAATTACTGGCCTCCTACCCTTCTACGACCTTCCTGGTGATGAAACAGAGGTCCCTGCCAAAAATGAATGCAAACCGATGCAAAATGAAGGTTCGGGGGCCGAAACGTGCAGCCCGGGGCCCCGAAAATCGACTGTTAGGCACCGGGAGTGGTGTTCGACCACGAAGTTGGTCTCTCGGACCACAGTGTCCCTCAAAATGGAGTAAATAAGATGCATGCCAAAAATCAGAGCAAACGGAGGTGGTTAGGCGGTCCCGAACTGAGGCACTCGGCCTGACGGCTCCGAAAATCGGAAACCAGGCTCCGAAATGGGCAAAATGGCCTACGACCACGAAATGTAGCCCGCAGCCACCGAGGGATGATCTACGAGACCTCTCCCTCCCTTTGGGAAGAGAAACAGAGAAAACCGAGCCTGGTTCGCAAACCAAGGCAAGGCACAGAAAAGCCCGGAAGTCCGGAGGCAAGGCTCACGGCCGAGACTCTGAAACCTCTGGACGAGCACGATATGCAACATCACCAAGCGCTCAATCGGTGACGTCTGAGTCTTAAGATCGGTCAAAAATGGGGTGTCTACACTCTTATGGAATCAACTCGACTTAAAACTATGCACATCAGCGACACTTTAAAAAATCAACCTATTACAGTCCTCATCAACTCTGGTTCTACACATAATTTTATCCATCATTCTATTATTAAACAGTGTGGTTATTCTATTCAAAGAGACAAGTCTTTACAAGTCATGGTAGCTGATGGTGGATTTTTAAATAGCTTGGGTAAGTGTTTTGATGTTCAACTTGATTTACAAGGCTATATAGTCCACCGAATTTTTTTATTTTGGCTATTAGTGGTTGTGAGGTGGTTTTGGAAGCGTAATGGTTATGATCATTAGGCTTAATTGCTTGGGATTTTCGCAATTTAACCATGAAATTTCAAGTCGCTGATCAAGGATACTGTAACATCCCCGAACTATGATTAGTCACCAAACCATGACTAAGAATGCTTAATGAGTAATTAAGATAAATTTTGAATTAATTGCATATGTATTTCATTATTTGTGTTTATATCTGTCTGCTGTAGAAATATCTGTTTGTGTTTCTGTTTTGTTTTGTGAATTGAAGGCCTTATCTGTATCTAATCACGAAATTGACCTGATTTATGTGTTATTTAGAATTTTTAGGAATTTATGGTAGGTTTAATTTAAATTCGATTTGGAACGAATTAATTAGAATAAAATAGATGGATAAACTTAATTAATTCAAGCCTATATGAGACACAAGTGAGCCCTTAGTTACATTTTACATTCTCATATCTTCATCCTTGATGACATAGACATGAGGAGAGAGAGAAGAGGAGAGAATTGGGATCAAATAAGGAAATTACTAGAATTTGGAAGGAATTAGCTTGGAATTCAAGGACTTGGTTTGGAATTTTAGTGAATTCACCATTTATAGCTTGATTGAGAAGTTGAGGTAAGGATTCAACACTTAGATTGTATGATCTTTGATTTCTGTATATGATTGGAACTATTTCTTTCTTTGAAATAAAAAGAAATGAAAATGCTTTCCAAATTTGTTATGGGACATCATTTAATTAAAATTCTTTATTCCGTTATTATTCACTGGGCTCCCACTCACTCTATTATTTATGTATGTAGGTGACCAGGTGCATGATCAGGCTCAGAGTTGATTGCCTGGAGTTCTGTTTTGTCGGCTAGCCTTAGTGCCTCCCAAGGAGGTTTTGGAAAAATCTAGCGGTCATGTTTTGTGAACTATGTTTTAAACTTTCTTTTCTATTCTGTATTTGATCAAGTTTCTACTTACTTGTATATTGGGTCAAGTCCCACTTTTGGATTATCTGTATATAAGGGTGACGTACAACTAATTAATGTATTCATGATGTCATATGTGGGTATATATATATAAATCAGTTTTAAATTATCTGTTCCATATATGTCTACACAGTTCAATAGACTATGTATCTTCTATATTTGCTTCCGCTAGCCTCTTAATTACATATTATTCTGTTTAGATGCCTTTGGTAATTCAAGGATTACTGGTCGGTTATGACGCTAAACCTATAGGGATGGGTTTGGGTCGTGACAAGTTCACTTTGGTTGGTGATGGTTCTTTTACTGTCATGCTTATGGATAATGGCCCGGTATATTGTCTTTTACAGCATGAGCGCCATGGGGTCCTTTTACGCGTGAGCATCAGTCACTTTCTCATCTTTATTCTGCCATTACTGTTGCTGATGTTTTTGTAAGAGATATTGTTCGCTTACTTGGCATGTCTTGTACAATTGTCAGTGATAGAGGCCCCATCTTTCTTAGTAATTTTTCGGAAGCCTTCTTCACTATGCAGGGTACGCAATTATGTCGGAGTTTGGCTTATCACCCTCAATCTGATGGTTAGACCGAGGTTACTAACAGCACTTTAGAGTGTTATCTTCAATGTTTTCCGGGTCAGAAACCTCATGATTGGTCTCACTAGTTGCCTTGGGCTGAATGGTGGTACAATACCACTTATCATTCTGTTACTCAAATGACTCTGTTTGAGGTTGTCTACAGCCGCCCTACACCTTGAGTTTCGACTTATCTTCCTAGTATAACTACTGTTTATACAGTTGACCTTGCTTTACGAGATCGCGATCGTACTTTGTAACTTTTAAAGGATCATGTGCAATCTGCTCAAGCTCATATAAACTTCTATGCTAATGCCAATCGAGCTGAACGCCGTTTTGTTGTGAATGATTGGATTTTTTTTTGCGGCTGCAATCTTATCGCCAGTCTACAGCTACTTCGCAGCATTATTCCAAGCTTTCTTCCAATTTTTATGGACCTTTTCACATTACTGCGCAAGTTGGTTTTGTTGCTTACAAGTTGGACCTTCCTGAAGGGCGTTTCATACATCTCATTTTTCATGTCTCTGCCTTGAAGTTAAAGTTGGGAGCAAATGTTACTTCCAACCCCTACTTACCTTCCATTGCTGATGTTTTTGAATGGGTGCGTGAAAAAATTTTATATTGCGGCATCGTCAAGCAGAACAATCAAGCTGTCACATGTAGGCTCATTTAGTGGAAGGGTCATTCTGTTAATGAAGCTACTTGGGAAGATGATGCTGGTTTTTGTGCTCGTTATCCCGATTTTTCAGCTTGAGGACCAGTTGTGATTCTAGGGTGGTTGAATGTTAGAAAACCAATTATATTAGGGAGTCTACTTCTTTTCAATTACTATCTAAATCAATTTAGGAAGTCTATGTTATTTTTCTTATATAAGGATGCTTATTGTAATGGTTTTGAGGAGGAGATTTAATAATATTAAGAGTTTAGGTGGCTAATCCCCAATTCAAAGGATTGTTGGTGGCTGATCCCCAATCAAAGGATCAAATTCAGGTCTAGGACCCTATCAGGGTGGTCATGGATGACGGACGTGACAGAGAACTTGAGGGCTCGGAGTCACCATCATGGAGTCGGACGACAGAAGAGAGAGCGACGACGCCACCGACAACAACATGGTGGTGGTGGAATCCGAGAGAGAGAGAATGTAGGTTTGTTTTGCTTTGCAGACTGTACATGGGTAGTTTTGTCTTTTTGTATCAACTTATCCTTATGGATAAAGAAAATAAGCGCTTGGACCTTTAGACTTAGAAACTTCAATTTTGGACTTTTAACCCGAGTGCCATTAATTTTTTGACAAAAATATTCATTCAAATGGTGGTTTATATATATATATATATATAAATTATGTATATATTTTACTATATGGTCATAAAATCGATGAATGAGCATTTTGATCCTAATATTGGTATGAACAGTTTACAAAATATCTTTCGTCCTCTTAAAATATTTGTAGGAGATAGAGACTAAAATACATTTAAAGATCAAAGTGGTAAAATGTAACAATTTTTAATTAAGGAGAACAAAGTACTGACAATTCATCGTTGAAGAGTGTAATTTGCTCTAAAATATAATATAGATAATATCATAATATTTTTGCTAATCACAAGACCCTCTGAACATAAGGTATGAAATGAGAGAAGAAAAAAGCTAGACTTTTGTATAATATGGATGATGATACAATAAAAAAAAAAAAAATAGAACTGAAAGTTAAGGCCCACAGTCAATTTTAAGAATTATTTTCCAACATCCCAAACAAGCTTTAACAGTTTTCCACAAAAAGAATATTTTTTAAAAAATTTCGGAGAACAAAGTAGTGACAATCCATAGTTGAAGATTGTAATTTACTCTAAAATATAATATAGAAATATAATATCATAATATTTTTGCTAATCATAAGACCCTCTGAATATAAGGTATGAAATAAGAGAAGAAAAAAAGTTACTTTTGTATAATATGAATGATGATACAATAAAATAAAATAAAAATAGCACCGAAAGTTAAGACTCACAGTCAATTTTAAGAATTATTTTCCAACATCTCAAACAAGCTTTAATAGTTTTCCACAAAAAAGTATATTTTTTAAAAAAATTCGGTGAACAAAGTAGTGACAATCCATAGTTGAAGAGTGTAATTTACTCTAAAATATAATATAGAAATATAATATCATAATATTTTTGTTACTCACAAGACCCTTTGAATATAAGGTATGATACGAGAGAAGAAAAAAGCTAGACTTTTGTATAATATGGATGATGATACAACAAAATAAAATAATAATAGCACCGAATGTTAAGACCCACAGTCAATTTTAAGAATTCTTTTCCAACATCCCAAACAAGCTTTAACACCATTTATAAAATTACTTTTTAAAGAACAGTCTAGTGAATGAATTAGACCGTATTATTTGGGTTCGTGTCATCTTGTTTCGATCATTTAAATAATTTAATTTTTAATTTTAATGTATAAATCATTTATAAAAAAATCAAATCAATTTGATACTCATAATTACATAATGTTTTCATATTTATTTTTAAAAAAATAAATGGTCTAATCTTCAAAACATGTTTGTAGTTTATTTTTTGTTTCTCTCCAAACAAACGACATAAAATTGTCATAGCTACACTTATCAGATCAACTTGAAAATTTTCATTAATTACACATTATGATTTAAAATAATGAAAGATTTGGGTGGATTCCACATATCTGCATAAGACGGTTTAATGGATTGGAGAGAATTTGAACTCTAAATTTATTAAAAAATGTGACATATGGTTTTTATTTTTTATACTTTTTATAAATGGACGTGAGCAGGGATGGAATCAAGATTTCATTATTAGATGAGTCCAAAGAAAAATAATCTTTTTCACCATATACACAAAATACACATGTATGTATAATATGATATATAAATAATATATACATTGTGGGGAAGTGGTTTTGGAAATACTTTTCAGATCTTGGGAGACGCTCTTGATCCTCAGCTTAGTCACCTGCAAAGACAAACACTCCGGTCGGGGGTGCCGGGGTTAGCACTCTGACAGGCAAGTCAGTTCTTATACTCAAGAAAGCTTATTTTACTAAGTTTTGTGAAGTGATTCTTACATACCTTTCTAAATCTAAAGCTCTTGTATTTATACTCATTCTCTGGACCTCGGGTCCAGAGCCCACTTTCTACTCATTACCCCTTTTGTTTATTCCAACATACATTTTCCCATCTATTCGGCAATCTCTACATATTCGGTATCTTAGTTGATTAGTACGGAGCCGAACAGTCTCTAACTTCTGGGATACATCCCTGCCGACTCTTCTATTTATTCGGCTCAAACAATTGCCCCCCAAGCATTCTCCCAACGTTTGTTGGCTGGGGTGCTTGGTTCAGAATTCTGAATACCCAACCAAAATTTTGGTGATCGGGCCCACAAAGCATACGTCTAAGTACACCCCCTTTTGGTTGTCGTACTGACTTCCCGCCTCTTCGTACATATCTATTCATTGCGTTTTTAAAGATTAGCATCCCTTCGGATTTGTATTCCATGATACTGGTCGCTGGGTTGCCCTTTGGATCGTTCTTGCAATTTTGTCTCCTTCAATATCTTCACCCTCCGTAAGTTTTCCACTTCTTTGCTTCGAGAACTATTCTTATTTTATTCTTTGGCATATCTGTGCCAACTGTAGAGTATGGCGAAGCATTTAAAAGACCTCCTTTCATCAGATCGAATTGCTGGTTTTAGACGCCATTTCTCTATTCCTGGTGACGTCCGTCTGTCACTTTTGGCAGACAGCACCCTTGACATGGAGAGGGAGGACAAAACCACAATCGTCTTTCCTCTCTTGTCAATCGTAGAGGGTGGAATCCGTTTCCCTCTACACCCATTTCTGAGGGCTGCGCTTCGCCATGGGGATTTAATCCCCTCTCAACCTAACGTGAATTTCTTTAGAATTATAATGGGGATTGTAGCGTTGAATCGTCACCTTGGAATTAACCTTGGCATTCCGGCTATCCGGCACTGCTATGCCTTGGCTAAGTCCTCCGGTCGGCAAGGGCGTTATTTCCTCAGAGCTAAGGATACCGACCATCAACTAATCACTATGCTTTCCAGCTCTGGGAAACGAGTTGATGATGTTATGGTCGTTGTCCAGGGCAACTGGGAATTTGGTAAAGGGAAGGATCGTGTTGACCTTATTCCTAGACAGAGGGGCGAGCCAGGTCGCCGAGTATCTCTTTGTTTTTGTCGTGTTCATTTTTATTGTAAAACCTATTCCGTTGAAATCTTACGGCTTCGTCTCGTTCAGGGAGGGGTTTGAAAAAGATACTATCTTCAACCCACAACGCCGTTCTTTCAGATATTAGGGTTGCTGTCAGGTATTTCGGCCGTCGAAGTCTTCAGAAACAGGGGAGGGCGGCTCACATTCTGCTTTGTTACGAGCCGACATACACAACCTTCTCGGCGGCGGAAAACATACCGATTTCGAAGGGTGAAGATTCACTTACTGCTCTTATTCTGTCTGACTTCAAAAACTTGAGGCAGGTAGGCTTTGAAGGGTCCGATTCAGAGTGAAATGAGGTAGCTGATATTGCCGACTCAGATCAATCCGAGACCAAGTCTGAGGAGGTATTGGATTTCGCCGATCCTCCATTTACATCGGGACCAGGGGATCTTCCTTCTGCCGACGTTTTTCAACGCTTAGAGGATCTTCCCGTCATAGACTCCGCGGATATGGCCGGATTGAGTCTGACGAAGCTTGCTAAAAAGGCAAACGCGGAGAGGTTAGCCGCACGGCGAAGAGCGGAGGGCCTTTCGTCTGAAATGCCGCCCGCCACCGAATCTCGACACCCCCTTCCTGTTACCGAATCAGCGTCCTTGGGGGTTGTAGAGGAGACGGAAAAAGGTCAGAATGCCGAATCTCCGTTGGTCGGGGAAGTCAGCCAAAAATTTAAGGAAAAGGCAGGGAAACGTTCTGCTGACCTCAAGGCCGGTTCAGACGAACAAGGTGGTAAGCGTCCTCGATTGGAGGGATCTAATGAGGTTGTTCCTTTTGTCATTCGTCCAATGGTAAAGGACATGCCGGTTCCCTGTAACGCTTCGGCGCTTAAAGATCCAGAAGTCGCATTCGGTGTGGCTATGTCCGTGTCGTTGCCGTCTGATATGGAGGCTTTCCGGGCGGAACAAGATCTGAATGCGACAGCACTAATCGCGCAATCGGCACTTCTGGTACGTATTCTGACTTTTCTTTACTTTATCCAAGTATTGTTGAGGTTATGTTTTTGGGTTCTTCCTTTGCAGACCGTCGGAAGGATAGCCGACATGGGACGTCGGCATCTTGACGCCGTTAAACAGATTAACCGCTTACGAAAACAGGTGGAGGGCCAAAGGAAGAGGGCCGAAGACGCAGTTTTGAGAGCGAACAAGGAAGCTTCTCGGGCCGAGGCCGAAGTAGAAAAGGCTCGCATTGTAGATCAATCCCAAGCGGGCGTCGAGAAGAAGGCGGATGCGAGCGAAGCGGCGCTGAGATTGTCCCAGCAGGCGGTTGCCAGCCTGCAGGCTGAGTTGGTTGACATGAAGGCGGCTGCTTCCAAAGTATTCGAAGCCAGGAAAGATGCTGGGCTCGCCGAATATGTGGACCAGGTCCCGCGGTTCGAAAATAGGGGGTTCAAGCATGGCTGGCACAAAGCCCTTGCTGCAGCTGGAGTTTCACTGACTATGCCAGTGCCGTATGAGCAGGTGGATGTCGAGCCATTGGAGACTGATTCCGAAGGCTGAGCTGGGCAATGGACTGTTAGGATTTCACAAATATATGAGGATTTTACTAATGTATTGTTACAATCGTTTTGTCAGACATTTTTGTGCGGGCTTATAGCTTATTTATTTTGCATATATAAAATGTCATGAGTTGTGCTCAATTTTGCTAATGAAGAATGATATTACTTAATTTTTGTGCTCGGATGATTGGATAAGGAACCTGCCCTTGCCTTAGCTAGGGCGCGGGCGAGGAACCGAATGAGCCGATGGCTCTGAATCGAGGGCTGGCTGAGGCATAAATTACTCGGCGTTATCATTTGAAAATATAACCGACTAGATAAATGAATCTGCCCTTACCTTAGCCAGGGTGCGAGAATGAGGAACCGAATAAGCCGATGGCTTTGAATCGTGGGCTGGTTGAGGCATAAATTACTCAGCGTTATCATTTGAAAATATAACCGACTAGATAAATGAATCTGCCCTTGCCTTAGCCAGGGCGCGAGAATGAGGAACCGAATGAGCCGATGGCTCTGAATCATGGGCTGGCTGAGGCATAAATTACTCGGCATTATCATTTGAAAATATAGTTGACTAGATAAATGAATCTGCTCTTGCCCCAGCGATCTTAGGCTAACTGGCGATAGCACTTGCAATATAGCCGACTAGATAAATGAATCTGCCCTTGCCCCAGCGATCTTAGGCTAACCGGCGATAGCACTTGCAATATAGCCGACTAGATTAATGAATCTGCCCTTGCCTTAGCCAGGGCGCGAGAATGAGGAACCGAATAAGCCGATGGCTTTGAATCGTGGGCTGGTTGAGGCATAAATTACTCGGCGTTATCATTTGAAAATATAGCCGACTAGATAAATGAATCTGCCCTTGCCCCAGCGATCTTAGGCTAACCGGCGATAGCACTTGCAATATAGCCGACTAGATTAATGAATCTGCCCTTGCCTTAGCCAGGGCGCGAGCCTGAGAAACCGAATGAGCCGATGGCTCTGAATCGTGGGCTGACTGAGGGGCATACGACATTTGGCGCTCAGTCTTTCTGACGTTTTCTCGGGGGAGCTGCATGTACCCTGAAACAAATGGGCGAGTTCATGCCAACAACTTGACTCATATCTATTCAGGCTCGATCCAAACCTGGCAGGGGTCAACATTGGCTGGGTTTAGCGGTCAAAATGAATTGCAGAAGCGAGCCTATTCACACGAGAAGAAGAGCATCCATGGATCGGGAAAAAGAGAGGCCCCCTAGTCGTCGAAGCAGGTCACCCCAAAAGGACGGACAACGGGGAGGTTCCCCGCGCCCACGACCGCAAGTTGAGCCTGACGCGGTGCCACGACCATTGAGTTTTGCGGTTCTCGTGAAGAATAGACCAATGACAGAGGCGGATTCTATAATTAACGACCCAGATGTGGCAGTCGAGTTCGCTCGGCCTATTTTTTCGCCAGAGGTCCAACAGTCGATGGTCGGACGTGGAGATTTCGAAGTATTTCGGGATGGCATACATGGGGCTGTCAAGGGACTGTATAGTGCTTATGAAGTCGGGATGCGTCTGCGTGAAGCCCGACGCGAGAGTGAGAAAAACAACGAAAGGAATCGTAGTCTGGAGGCCCGCGCGAAAAAGGCTGAGAGTGAGCTTCGGGAGCTGAAGAGTGTTCGAGCGGCCGAGTCGGTGGTGGACAGTCAAGCGAAGAGTATCGGGGAGAGGGCGAGCTGAGAGGCCTCGGGTTATGAGAGAGGATATCGGGACGGCTTGAAGGCCGGGATCAAGAAGACCAAAACAGACCTAGATGAAGAAGTCTGCCGATGCGAAAATCGTGGTTTCAAGCATAGCTGGATCAAGGCCCTTCAAACCGTGGAAGCTCTTAGGTCTGTGGGCATAAATTCGGCTTCGCCTCTATATCATCGGCATTACCTTTCGTATCCCGAGTTCGAAATCTAGAAAAGCGACGACGAAGACGCCGACTTAGTGGGCCATAATGTTAAATAAATAGAATTTCTTTATCAAATGCTTGAAATGTTTGGTGACTTTTTAATAAATAGAATTTCTTTATTAGCAGCTTTTGAAATGTTTTGCGCTTAATTAAACGCCCTATCTCAATTTATTGTCAGCTTTTGTGTTGCGTAATGTAAACGTTCGAACATGCATCGATCGGCTCCAATTAAGAACCATGTAGTTGGTTAGTTAAATCGTGACCCCCACGAAGGGTGCTCCGAATCCGGAGACTTGTTTGGCCAATCGTGGTATCTACGAAGGGCGCTCCGAATCCGGAGACTTGTTTGGCCAATCGTGATATCCACGAAGGGCGCTCCGAATCCGGAGACTTATTCGGCCCTCAGATGTCATGCACCCAAAGGGGCTCCGAATTCGGAGACTTGTTTGGCCAATCGTGGTATCCACGAAGGGCGCTCCGAATCCCGAGACTTGTTTGGCTAATCGTGATATCCACGAAGGGCGCTCCGAATCCGGAGACTTATTCGGCCCTCAGATGTCATGCACCCAAAGGGGCTCCGAATTCGGAGACTTGTTTGGCCAATCGTGGTATCCACGAAGGGCGCTCCGAATCCGGAGACTTATTCGGCCCTCAGATGTCATGCACCCAAAGGGGCTCCGAATTCGGAGACTTGTTTGGCCAATCGTGGTATCCACGAAGGGCGCTCCGAATCCGGAGACTTGTTTGGCCAATCGTGATATCCACGAAGGGCGCTCCGAATCCGGAGACTTGTTTGGCCAATCGTGATATCCACGAAGGGCGCTCCAAATCCGGAGACTTATTCGGCCCTCAGATGTCATGTACCCAAAGGGGCTCCGAATTCGAAGACTTGTTTGGCCAATCGTGGTATCCACGAAGGGCGCTCCGAATCCGGAGACTTGTTTGGCCAATCGTGATATCCACGAAGGGTGCTCTGAATTCGGAGACTTATTCGGCCCTCAGATGTCATGCACCCAAAGGGGCTCCGAATTCGGAGACTTGTTTGGCCAATCGTGGTATCCACGAAGGGCGCTCCGAATCCGGAGACTTGTTTGGCCAATCGTGATATCCACGAAGGGCGCTCTGAATCTAGAGACTTACTCGGCCATCAAGAAGCGTATGAGCTGAGGAATAAAAATGAGAAACTTTTGCATTACAGCAGAGTATGTACAGGTACCAAGCCCACAGGTCGGGTCTGTTAGGTTTTATTGTTGGCAACCCCGTTTGACAAAACTCCTTTGAGTTGTAATTTTATTCGCATTTTTATTTCAGTGAGGCTATGAGTTTATTAGATGCGAATCCAACCCGAATCGAGCTTTGCGGAGAAGTTTGTGATGTTAATGCTTTCAAGATTGCCATTTCGCTGATTATTACGGGGGTCGAGCTGCCCGGTCAGCTCGCGGCCGAAGCAAAATTCAAAATTGCATTCAAAATTGCATTTCAGCCGTTGCTCGCTCGAGCCAAGGAGTGCTCGCTCGAGCTAAGACTTTCTCGCTCGAGCCAAGGAATGCTCGCTCGAGCCAAGGATTGCGTCCATACAAAAACCTGAAGAAGTGTATTCCTCGCTCGAGCCAAGGATCCGTCGCTCGAGCCAGGGCACTAGTAGAAATCATGAAAATTACTCTCCTCGCTCGAGCCAGGAAAGCTTCGCTCGAGCGAGCCTCAGAATCCGGATTTCTCAAGGAGTTTGTTTTCTTCCCAATCTTGGATTGCTTTTGGTTCTCTATAAATACTTGGTTTTCTCCCAAAACTAAGTAATTTGATTGAAGTCCTCCAGATCTTCTTTTTGGTTCTTAAAGGTTTATATCTGGGGATATTTTGTTATTTTTTCTTTGATGTTTTATTGAGTATTCAACTCATGGTTTAAAGAGAGTACATCAAAGGTTTGTTTGTTATACACAAAAGAGAGAGTTGTTCTTCAGTTGTGAATTCTGAAGAATTCGAGCCTGAAGCTTTGGTGGAATCCGGAGTGGCTCATCAAAAAGACAATTCCGTGCTGAAGATAGGGTTGGAAGAGGCACATAGAGGTTGGTTCAATTAGGCGTTGTGAATTCGCTAGATAATTGAGAGTATACCTGTGTAATTCCTTTAAATCTTCTTAGTGGATTGTTCTTGTGGCTGTTGCCCGTGGTTTTTTAATCACAATTGGAAGGTGTCCAATTGTGGTTTTTCCACGTAAAATCTTTGTGTCTCTTTCTCTTGATTGTTTGATTGGGATTGTTATATTTTGCTTAAAATTGGTACATAATCACAAATCAACATCTAGGGTTTCTAGATTTTTCAATTGGTATCAGAGCGGGTCGTTCTATTTTTTTAAAAAAAAAAATTCTTTTTGAACGCTCTATTTTTAAAATTTTTTTTTTTAGAACGTGATCTTGTTTGATTTGTGATAATGGATTCAATTCGTGAGGGAAATTCTATGGTTCGACCACCCCTACTTGACGGATCCAATTATTCTTTTTGGAAAGCTCGGATGAGATCTTTTTTAAAATCTATTGATGAAAAAGTTTGGCAATCCGTCATGAATGGGTGGACTGAACCAACAATTACCATTGATGGAGTAACTTTCCCCAAACCAATTGATAAGTGGGACACAACTGATTACCAAAATAGTAGCTGGAATAGTAAAGCTATCAATTCTCTCTTTTGCGCTGTCACACCTGAAGAGTTTAGCCGTATTTGTAATTGTGAAGTCGCAAAAGAGGCTTGGGATATCTTACAAACTATTCATGGGCACTCCTTCTGTTAAACGATCAAAACTTCAAAGGCTCACATCTAGTTTCGAAAACCTTTCAATGAAAGATAGTGAGACCTTTGATGAATTTTATGCGAAGTTGAGTGACATTGTTAATTCCAGCTTCAATTTAGGTGAAAAAATACCAGAATCCAAAGTTGTGGGAAAAATTTTGAGATCCTTGCCCGATCGGTTCCAACCAAAAGTTACGGCTATTGAGGAGGCTCAAGATGTTGACAACCTCAAGCTAGATCAGTTGGTTGGAAATCTCCAAACTCATGAGGCACATAGAAATTTCAAAAAGAAACAAAAAGATTTTGCTTTTAGTAGTGCTCATAAAGTGGTAGAGGATTCTGATGAGGACTGTGAGATAGATTCTAAGATTATGGATGCTTTTGTTAAACAATTTAAAAAATCTTTTTTGAAAACGAATCCTAATCTTTTGGACTCTACTCATGCTCATGAATTTAAAGGCAAAGATAAACTCAAAATTAATTCTATAGCCAAGAAGGAGAAAGGAAAGATACAAGGGAACTCTGAAAGAGTCCAATGCTATAAATGCCAAGGTTTTGGCCACTTTGCTCAGAATGCCCTACTCGCTTGAAGAAAAAGAAAGCCCTCGCTGTCACTTGGGATGATGAATCAGAATCTGATGAAGACGAAAGTGACGATAAAGATCAAGGCGAAGAGGACATAAGCAATTCCTTGCTTTCATGGTGGCTTCCGAAACTGAAGGACAAACAGAGTCTCCGAAAAGGTCAGTTGAGAATACTACTGATGATGAATCCTCGGAGAGTGATCATGAAGAACTTGAGCAAGCCTATGAAAAGCTGTATAAGAGTCTCTTAATTTATTCAAATTGAATGACAAACTCACAAAGAAACTCAAAGCATGTGAATGTGAGAATGTCAAACTTAAGGAGGAGATTTCCGAGGCTAGGATCAATGCCATCAAGATAGCTGATGATCAACATGTTCTTTGTGCAAAACTGTTGACTTGTGAGACAGAGAGGAATGAGCTACAGGAAACTCATGCCATGTATGAAGAAAAGATTGAATCTCTCGAGATGTCTCAAGTTGCTTTGGAAGAACTGATGATCAAGAAAGAGGAAGAGCTCAAGTGTGCCATGGTCACCATTGGTCTTTGGAACAAAGGATCAAAAACTTTGGAGGATATCATTGGGTCTCAACAAATCTGTTCAGACAAGAGTGGCATTGGCTTTGGAGATAAGAGAGAGCAAAAACAGAGTGCATCACATCTCATGATACAAGAACTCAAGGAAAGGGAGGACAAAAGATTCAACAAGAGGAAAAACTTCTCAAACTCCCTAGAGTTGGTAAGGTAAAAGAAAAGAAGGTACACTCTGTACACCCTGTTTTTATTTGTCATCATTGTGGTATGCATGGTCATATTCGCCCTTTTTGTTATAAGTTGCATGGGAGAATGTCTCAAAAGGGTAGAAATTCGAATACTTTTTGGGTTAGGAGACAACCTTACTTGTCTAGGCGGAATACCAAGATTCATGAGGGTGTTCACAACCCATGACATTTACCAAGACCGCTAGACCTGATTTTGTTAAGACCAAAAAATTTGGGTGAGAAAACTTGACTTGTGTTAATGTGTTTACTCTTTTTAGTTTTTTCTTTTGGGTCTCTGTGTTTTTTTTTATGAAAAAAAAAAAAAAATGTGTGCATGTTTGTTTTTTTGTCTTGCTTTGTTTAAGAAAAAAAAAAAAAATCCCAAAAGATTTTCTTAGTCTGGTTTTACAAGCTTGAAATTTTTTTGAGATGTCCTTGGTGCATATTGGAATTAATGAGAATACCATTACATGTTAACGTGTGTGCTTTTCTGGTCATTACTCATTTTGGAGTGTGTGTTTGATTAGTATGTCTCATTCTGTACACACTCTTGGATTAGCAAATTTTGGAGTCTTCCGCCTTAGTGATTTTTTTTTCTATGGACTTCTGGCATTATCTTTTACTTTTCTAGAGGAATTGACCTATACTAGCATATCATGGGTGATGTTGAGTCTCTTAACCACCTTTCATCTTTTTGCATCTCCATGGCTTTCCCCTCTGTTCTTTGTAGTCCAGCCATGAGGAAAAGGCTACCTCAGAGTCACCAACCAGGCCATCCTTATTATATCCATGCTTCTCTGGTTCGGTTTCCATACTCTTGAGCGTGTCAGCCGCCGATGAGTGTGCAAAAGGAAGAAAAAAAAAAAAAATGTGCACAAGAAAGAAAAGAAAGAAAATAAATGTGCAAAAGAAAGAAAAGAAAAAAATGTGGAAAAAAAGCAAAGAAAAAGATTCATTGATTGAGGGGGAGCCTCCGCCTTTACTCACCAAATACCCCTTGATTCCTAGTGGTTTGACTTTCCTTAAGTTGTGCTTAGATTCTTTGTCGGAGGTCCAGCTTTCATATCACTCATATCACTACCAGGATTTGAATCTAGTGTTTGTCGAACTCCAAGAGTCACACACACACTTTTTCTCATGGGATCTATGCTTTTCACATAATGCATCACTTTCTTTTATGAGGAATTTTCTAGAGGCTGTGCACATTGTGTTTTCAAGTAATTGTGCTTCTTGGATAGTCTTGTGTGTGTTAAGGTACTAATCTGAAATTCCTTGCTTGCTCCACCATATTATTTTTTGTTTTTTCTTCTTGTTCATTGTTTTCAATGTGTGTGGTTGTTTTTAGTGAGGGGGAGTTTGGTTTATTGTTACAAAAGTTTGTTCGCATGATCACTTTTTGTTTGGTAAGGAAGATTGGCTTTAGTTGTTTTGTGTGTTGCTTTGCATTCTTGCATGCTCCTGATATTTACATCATTATATCATTGCTTGTGTGGGTTTTGATCTTGATTTTGTTATTTGAGATTCCTTTGTCAATTCAAACAGGGGGAGAAAGTTGTTTTTCATGTGTCTTAGGATTTCATGTTTTTATGCCATGTGTCGGGTTCAGGTTTTCATGCTACATGTTCTTAAAATCTCCAAAGTTGCATCTTCATGTTATTCATGTTTTTCATCTCATCTTTTAAGATAGTCTTATATTGTTTTTCATATACTCTTATGGGACTAATATTTGTTTTGGAGATTGTGGCACTGATAGTTGTTTTGCAGAGATCATGACTTTGAGAAAGAAGTTTGTTTTTTGTTGGCTGTAATGGGTTGGGGTGATTAGGATTTTATTTGTAGATGTGTTTTGACACGGCATTGCCAAAGGGGGAGATTGTTAGGTTTTTATTGGCAACCCCGTTTGACAAAACTCTTTGAGTTGTAATTTTATTCGCATTTTTATTTCAGTGAGGCTATGAGTTTATTAGATGCGAATCCAACCCGAATCGAGCTTTGCGGAGAAGTTTGTGATGTTAATGCTTTCAAGATTGCCACTTCGCTGATTATTACGGGGGTCGAGCTGCCCGGTCAGCTCGCGGCCGAAGCAAAATTCAAAATTGCATTCAAAATTGCATTTCAGCCGTTGCGCTCGAGCCAAGGAGTGCTCGCTCGAGCTAAGACTTTTCGCTCGAGCCAAGGAATGCTCGCTCGAGCCAAGGATTGCGTCCATACAAAAACCTGAAGAAGTGTATTCCTCGCTCGAGCCAAGGATCCGTCGCTCGAGCCAAGGCACTAGTAGAAATCATGAAAATTACTCTCCTCGCTCGAGCCAGGAAAGCTTCGCTCGAGCGAGCCTCAGAATCCGGATTTCTCAAGGAGTTTGTTTTCTTCCCAATCTTGGATTACTTTTGATTCTCTATAAATACTTGGTTTTCTCCCAAAACTAAGTAATTTGATTGAAGTCCTCCAGATCTTCTTTTTGGTTCTTAAAGGTTTATATCTGGGGATATTTTGTTATTTTTTCTTTGATGTTTTATTGAGTATTCAACTCATGGTTTAAAGAGAGTACATCAAAGGTTTGTTTGTTATACACAAAAGAGAGAGTTGTTCTTCAGTTGTGAATTCTGAAGAATTCGAGCCTGAAGCTTTGGTGGAATCCGGAGTGGCTCATCAAAAAGACAATTCCGTGCTGAAGATAGGGTTGGAAGAGGCACATAGAGGTTGGTTCAATTAGGCGTTGTGAATTCGCTAGATAATTGAGAGTATACCTGTGTAATTCCTTTAAATCTTCTTAGTGGATTGTTCTTGTGGCTGTTGCCCGTGGTTTTTTAATCACAATTGGAAGGTGTCCAATTGTGATTTTTCCACGTAAAATCTTTGTGTCTCTTTCTCTTGATTGTTTGATTGGGATTGTTATATTTTGCTTAAAATTGGTACATAATCACAAATCAACATCTAGGGTTTCTAGATTTTTCAGGGTCATTGGTAAAATTTTCGTAGATGCGTTGAATTCCAAGGCCGTGGCAGGCTTCTTCCTGATATGTCTGAGAGCCGATATGCTCCTGTTCCTGCAATGGAGTCTACTTGATAGGGGCTGTCCCAGTTCGGACCCAGCTTTCCGTCGGCCGGTCTCCGGTCGGCTGGAAGTACTTTTTTCAGGACCAGCTCTCCTGGGGCGTAAGGACGCAACTGAACTCGTTGATTGTATGACTTAGCGAGCTGCTGCTGATACCGTGCCATGGAGGCCAGGGCGTGGTCTCTTCGTTCCTCGATTAGATCCAGATCCAGGGCGAGCATCATGTCATTTCGGCTCGTATCAAAGGCTTGCGATTTCAAAGTCGGGAGGCCGATTTCCAGGGGTAAGATTGCTTGGGTTCCAAATCATAGAGTGAACGGCGTTTCTCCGCTGGACCTCCTCAGCGTTGTGCGATGCGCCCACAATACACTCGGCAATTCTTCGACCCATTTGCCTTTAGCTTTTTCCAGCCTCTTTTTGATGCCGTCTAAGATGGTTTTGTTAGAGGCTTCAGCTTGACCGTTACTCTGGGGGTACGCGGGCGTAGAGAAGTAAGGCATGATACCGTATTTGCTGCACAGCTCTCGGTACACGCCACAGTCGAACTGGGTGCCATTGTCTGAGATGAGAGCTCTTGGGATGCCGAATCGTGTAATGATGTTTCTCCATATGAATCGCTTTATGTCGGCATCTTGTATATGTGTTAGAGCCTCTGCTTCGACCCATTTTGTAAAGTAATTTGTTGCTACGATTAAGAATCGCTTGTTTCCTAGGGCCCTCGGTAACGGTCCTACGATATCAAGCTCCCATTGAGCAAACAGCTAGGGACTGGTGATAGAGTTCAACCCTTCGGCGGGCAAATGGGTTAGTGGGGAAAACTTTTGGCATTGTTCGCATCTTTTAACATAGTTTTCATTGTCGGCTCTCATTGTCGGCCAATAATACCCCTGTGTTATAGCTCAATGGGCCAGGGAGCGTCCGCCAGAGTGAGCACCACAACTGCCCTCATGTATCTCAGTTAGAAGCTCTTCCACTTTATCTGGGTGTACGCATTCCAAATAGGGACCGGAGAGGGACTTTTTATAAAGCCCTCCTTGTGGATCTAGATAGTATCGCGGGGCCTTATTGCGTAGCTTGTGTGCTTCTTTTTTGTCCTCTGGGAGTTGTTCAGAAGAGAGGAATCCAGCAATGGGGTCCATCCAGCGAAGGGCCAATACTCGGCTCCGGGATAAAACCTATTTCAATGGTCCGTTTGAGCTCAGAATTGATGGCGGAAGCTAGGCATGCCAGGGCATCTGTGTGTGTGTTCTGATCACGTGTTATTTGGTTCAATTCGTGATGGTCAAACTTCGTTAGCAAAGAGTTGGCCGTTTTCTTATAGGCCGCCATACGGTCGTTTTTTGCAGCGTACTCCCCCTTCAGCTGGTTGATGACCAATTTTGAGTCACAAAACACTAGCAAACGCCGAGTGCCGAGAATATGTGCATTTTGTAGACCGGCTAAGAGGGCTTCATACTCGGCTTCGTTATTTGATGCTTCGAAGCCAAGCTTGACGGCCTGCTTTATTACTGCGCCGTCGGGAGACATGATTACTACGCCGGCGCTGCAGCCCCGTTGGTTAGACGATCCATCACAGTATAGCTGCCAGATATCCCTGACATAAATTCTCCAGTTCGGCTTTGATCGAACTTCAGCCTTTGGAAGAACGTCGGTAGGTTTAAGGTCGGAAAGCCCGCCTGTGAATTCTGCAACAAAGTCGGCCAACACCTGTCCCTTGATTGTAGTTTTGGGTAAAAACTGAATGTCATACTGGCTGAGTTCAAGAGCCCATTTTGAAACACGTCCTGATGCTTCTGCACTCCGTAGTACTGATCGGAGGGGATAATCTGTTATCACTCCAATGCTATGCCCCTGGAAGTAATGCATCAGTTTTCTTGCTGCCATGACCAAGGCTAGGATGAGTTTTTCTAGCGGAAGATAACGTGTCTCGGCATCAACCATTGCCTTGCTCACATAATGCACTGGCCGTTGATTCCCTTCCTCTTCTTTTAATAGTACGGCGCTGACGGCCCTATCGGAGACTGCCAGATACAGAATGAGGGGGTCACTGGCAGCTGGTGTTGTCAAGAGAGGTACTGACTGGAGGTAAGTCTTGAGCCCGGTGAAAGCTGCTTCGCACTTGGCGGACCATTCAAAAGCTTTGCCTTGACGTAGCGTCTCGAAGAATTGTCTGCAGCGGTCTGTTGACCGACTGATGAATCTATTGAGTGCAGCGGCCATCCCCATCAACTTTTGGACTTCTTTCACTGATCGGGGGGAACCGAGTTCCAAGATTGCTGTGACTTGCCTCGGGTTGGCTTCAATTCCACGGTGGTTGACGATATAACCCAGGAATTTGCCGGAGCCGATTTCAAACGCGCATTTGGAGGCGTTTAGTTTCATTCCGTATTTGCGCAAGATGCTGAATGTCTTCTCTAGATCAGCTATGTGATCCTGTTCTTCTTTGGACTTGACCACCATATCGTCGATGTCAACTTCCATAGTGTGGCCGAGTTGTTCTTTGAACATAGCGGTGACCAGTCTTTGGTAAGTTGCCCCTGCATTCTTCAGCCCAAAAGGCATAACTTTGTAGCAGTAGGTTCCTCTTGGGGTGATGAATGCAGTTTTGTCCTGGTCATCCGGATGCATGGCGATCTGATGATAGCCTCTGTAAGCATCGAGGAAACTCATGCGTTGGTGGCGCGCCGTTGCATCGATGAGTTGGTCGATTCTAGGTAAGGGAAAGCAGTCCTTGGGTCAAGCTTTGTTCAGATCCGTGAAGTCGACGCACACTCGCCAAGTTCCATTTTTCTTCTTCACCACCACTATGTTGGAGAGCCACGTGGGGTAGGTGACTTCTCTAATTGCCCCGGCGTCAAGTAGTCTGTCGACCTTTTCTATGACGGCGGCAGTGTGCTCTGCGGCAGACCGACGGCCTTTCTGAATGATGGACTTGCATGTGGGGTCGACGTTCAGGTGGTGCTGTGAAACTGATGGGTCTATACCCGGCATCTCGTACGGAGTCCACGCAAAGACGTCGAGGTTGGCGAGTAGAAAGGAGATCAGTTGATGTCTATCGGCTTGGTTTAAAGAGGTGCCGATCATGAAGAACTTCTCTGGGCTTCCATCGATGTCAACTCGGTCTAAACCTTCCGTGGCCTTTTCACTTGGTTGCCGCCCGACGTCATCCAGGATTTCCCGATTGGGTACCTCAATGGAGTTTACCTGCAATTCTTTTGGCATTTTCACTACAAGAAAAAACACTTTTGGCGACCACCTATTTTTTTTGGTCGCAAATAGTCCACTTTCTGCGACCAAAATTTAACTTTTGGCGACCACAATTTTTTAGTCGCGGAAAATCACCCTTTGGCGACCAAAAGAAAAAGTTGGTCACGAAAATTATACTATTGGCGACCAAAGGCTTTTTTGGTCGCGGAAGAGCACCTTTTGGCGACCAAAAAGAAAAGTTGGTCACGGAAAGTATACCCTTTGGCGACCAAAAAAAAAGTTGGTCGCGGAAAGTATACTATTAGCGACCAAAAGGCTTTTTTGGTCACGGAAGATTACCCTTTGGCGACCAAAAAGAAAAGTTGGTCGCGGAAAGTATACTATTGGTGACCAAAGGCTTTTTTGGTCACGGAAGATCACCTTTTGGCGACCAAAAAGAAAAGTTGGTCGCGGAAAGTATACTATTGGCGACCAAAAGGCTTTTTTGGTCGCGAAAAATTACCCTTTGGCGACCAAAAAGAAAAGTTGGTCGCGAAAAGTTATGGCGGGATAAATTTTTTAAAAAAGGATACTACTATAATTACATACTATTTTTTTTGTTTAGGCATTAAAAGTTTTATAAAATAATAAATAACCCAATTTTTATGGGTTATATATTTTTATTTCCAAATATGAACAAGAAGCATGTAATTGGCAGAGTGGATTGGGTGCATGGTGACTCTTTGGTCAAGAGTTCGAGTCCCAGGCGGCACAAAAGAATTACATTTTTTGGGTAAAAGGCGTTGACTTTTGGCGACCAACTTACCTTTGGTCGCTAAAAGTTTACTTTTGGGTAATATGAATTGGACTTTCCGCGACCAAAAAAGTTGGTCGCGAATGGTCACTTTTAGCGACCAAAGGCTTTTTTGGTCGCAGAAAACTATCTGTGACGAGGCTTTAGCGACCAACTCGCGACCAACATATTTTGGTCGCGAAAAGGTTTTAGCGACCAAATATGATACTTTTCGTGACCAAAATGTTGGTCACAGAAAGTGTTTTTTCTTATAGTGTTTGGTGGCCAGGAGGTAACATGCTTGTGCCGATTTTTGGGAGCCGCGGATCTGCTCAATACCGTGTTCTGTTGGGAAACGTAACAATTGATGGTAGGTGCTCGGGACGGCCTGTAAGGTATGCAACCATGATCGCCCCATGATGATATTGTACGGCGATGGCAGCCGGACGACCAGGAATTCTACATCCACCGTTCTGGAACCCGCTCGAATGGGTAGGTTGATCTTTCCCAGTGGGTATTCGGGGTTGGCATTGAAGCCGAATAGTGGATAAGGGGCCAGAGTCAGGTCCGATTCGGTGAACCCGAGTTTGATGAAGGTTTTATAATACATGACCTCCGAAGTGCTGCCTTGGTCTATAAGAACGCGTTCGACGGTGAACCGGTTTACGCGTAGCGCGACAACTAATTGATCGATGTGAGGGAGTGTTACGCCGATCAAGTTAGAGTCGTCGAAGGTGATGCTTGGCGATTCTTGGGGTCGCTTTGCTGGCGTGAGTTGCTGCTGAGGGCCTGGGAGGGACTGGATTGCATGTACAGCCGGGGCTTTCGGCAGGCTGTATATCATATGGATGTTATCATGCGGAACACTTCGCCGGAGACGTTCGTCTTTTGTCAACTCCTCAAAGTAATAGGTTGAAGCATAGCTAGCGTCGGCGTTTTGCTGTCGGGCCCGAGACCGTAGATCGCCTGCCCTTGGGGGTCGCTCAGAAACCTGGCGCACTGTTTGTTTGGACTTTACTATTTCCAAGGCCAGATCACGGCGAAGGCGCTCGTTCTCAGCGATGGTGTTGTCTAAACTGTGTTTGGTCTTTTTGGCTCGTTCCATGATGGCTAGCATCGTCTCCTGCGTTGAAGTCGTTTGTGAATCGACATTGAAGGCATGTCTCGCGGCGATGGTTTCCTTCCCGAGCATATTTGCCAGAGTGATGTCGTCTCTCTGTGTAGTCTCGTCGGTGGCTATCGGAGGATCTTGCGTCACGCCTTCCATGGATGTACTTGAGTATTCTCATAGACGGCGCCAATTGTGGGGAAGTGGTTTTGGAAATACTCTTCAGATCCTGGGAGACGCTCTTGATCCTCAGCTTAGTCACCTGCAAAGACAAACACTCCGGTCGGGGTGCCGGGGTTAGCACTCCGACGGGCAAGTCAGTTCTTATACTCAAGAAAGCTTGTTTTACTAAGTTTGTAAAGTGATTCTTATATACCTTTCTAAATCTGAAGCTCTTGTATTTATACTCATTCTCTGGACCTCGGGTCCAGAGCCCACTTTTTACTCATTACCCTTTTGTTTATTCCAACATACATTTCCCCATCTATTCGGCAATCTCTACATATTCAGTATCTTAGTTGATTAGTACGAAGCCGAACAGTCTCTGACTTCTGGGATACATCCCTGCCGACTCTTCTATTTATTCGGCTCCCACATATATAAAAAAAATTTAAATACTAGATAAGCAATTTTTAATAAAATGAACAAGTTTTTTTTGGTGTAAAATATAAATAAAATTCAAGATGGAAGAAGAATGACAAATATATTTTTTCATACTGAGAGGCTATTTTATGTATAAAATGATATATATATATATATATATTATTTTAAATTCTATGTCAAACAATAATTTTCACAGAAGAATCATGACCCCGATAGTCTTCTTCTACTTCCGTCATGAACGTGAGAAAGAGGTTGAATCCACACTTGCGTTTTGATTAAGGTATTTCATTCATTTACTAATAATGTTACCATGCTTATATTTTTATATTATCTAATGTATTATTATTATTGTTTCGCTATTCATGCCTATTATGAATATATACAATAATGACATATTACAAACAAATCAATAATGTATAGCCAATGACTTAACAACATGGTTTTTTGGGTTAAAAAAGCCAAAACACAAGAACAAAAATAATAAATAAATCAAAAATCAAAAATCAAAAAGAAAAAAGAATCACTTAAAAAACAAATCATACACACTAATTATTTATATTTTTCAATACAACTAAAAAAATATCATTCTCAAATATATTAATTTTTTTTTATGTCATAAAAAAAATAAAAAAATCACTAAAAAAATTTAATTCCCAAACAATGCTCGAATTTACCATCTGAATTGAAATATGATTATCTTGCCACTTATTTCAACTGATCAACAATGTAGTTCCACAAAAGGGTCTGGATGCAAGGTGCTCTGGATATATAAGAAATGAAATGCCAAAAAATATATAAATATATCTATATATTTACAATTAGTAGGATAGAAGAATAAAAAATAAAAATAAAATTATATAATACAATGATAAGACTCGATCAAGACTTCACCCCTGGCAAAGAAATGCCTTATCTACGGGGGCTAATCCTTTTGGTTTGAAATAGGGGAAATGTTTGTATTAAATCAAAAAAATGCTTGACTGATTATTATATTGTTGATGAATGATAATACTATATAAAAGAGTTGGATTCCCAGTCGATCCATTAGCTTATTATAGTACTCGTTTTGATGATTTAAACTGTTCATTTTATAAGATCTTTCGTATATATTTTCTCTAAAAAATAATTATGTCTATTTGATAATTATAACTTATTTAATTTATCATATTTGTGTCATAAAAAATGAACGAGGTGTGTTTTTAAAAATATGCCATTCATTTTCTTTAATTACACACGCAATAAATTAAATGAGTTACGATTATCGGATTGATGTAATTTTTTGTGTAAATGATATATACGAAGGATCTTATAAAATAAATAATTTAAATTATCAAAACGAGATCTGTGGTGGGTTCCATGGGCCAAATAGCACCGTAGATTATGGATTGGAAGGAAGTGCAAACCGTAGAAAAAATGGCACTGAAAATTTGTGTGTGTGTTTGTTTTTTTTTTTATTGTTGAAAAAAATAGAAAAGAAGACCAACAGTAACAATTACATAAAGATGGGTTTATATATATATATAAATCCTAGAATAAAAAATTCATTGACAAAGCCATAAATCAAACATGGAACCAATCATGGTAAAACTCATATTTTTGCATAACAATTGTACACAAGATTTGCCTCCCTATATATATAGTAGCTCCAAGTTGGGTTTGTTAAAAGAAATGAAACTTTCCAACTCAATAAAGATCTCCAATAGCTCAGCCAAAGAAAATAAGTTGTTCTCCAACAATACTAATACTAAGATGAACAACCACCTAGCCTTATTTTATTCATTATTTCTTCAAATCTGTGCTGTTTTACTTGTGTGTTTGGCTTCAGACTCTAGTCTGAAGCAGTGCAGCATTGCCACTGCAGCAGTGCAGCATGATCATGGAAATGAGACGGATCGATTAGCATTGCTTGAATTCAAAGCCAAAATAACAGCAGATCCCAATGGCGCTCTGAGCTCGTGGAATGAGTCCATCCACTTGTGCCAGTGGCATGGAGTAACGTGTGGCCGACGACACAAGAGGGTCACTATGTTGGACCTGGATTCCCAAGCATTGTCAGGTTCTATTTCACCTCACATCGGAAATCTGAGCTTTCTTAGACGACTATTTTTGCCCAACAATAGCTTCACTGATAAAATCCCTCCAGAACTTGGCCATCTGCCAAGATTTCAAGCCCTGTGGCTGGACAATAACTCTATTAGTGACATATCTGCTTGCTTTAACCCCCATTTCTTGTCTGTGTCTAACAACAATCTAGGAGGGATGATTCCTGTCGAGCTTGGTTCCATGCCTAAGCTTAGGAAATTATTGTTGAGTACAACAATATAATAGGAGGTATCCCTTTTTCTCTTGGAAATCTGTCATCCCTTCAATTTTTCTAGGTCAATTGACAAACCTCGAATGGCTTGAATTGTGATCGAATAGGTTGTTTGGTACCATTCCTTCTTCAATTTTTAATCTCTCTTTTATCCAGACTTTTGATTTGTCTGATAACCAAATTCGAGGGAGCCTTCCCTGGGACTTTGGAATCACATTTCCTAACCTCAATTTCTTAGCCCTTGGTAGGAACCAGTTTACTGGATCCATTCCTTTATCAATATCCAATGCCTCCAAACTAGAATATTTTCAACTTGGAAATAACAAATTTACAGGAAAAGTGCCTCCACTTGAAAAGCTACAGAATCTCAAGGTGTTTGCCCTTCAAATCAACAATTTTGAAACTGGGGAAGATGATGACTTGGGCTTTCTCTCCACTTTGACCAATGCCTCAAAGTTATTTGCGCTTTCTTTAAATGAGAACAATTTCAGAGGGATGTTGCCCGAATTGATTGGTAATCTTTCTACAATTCTTCATTACTTAGCCCTATACCAAAATAAAATATCTGGAAACATGCGTTCTGGGATAGTGAATCTATTAAATATGGAGCATCTTGACGTGCCGGGCAATAAACTCGAGGGAAACATTCCAACTGATATAGCCAAGCTTCCAAGGCTGCAGGCTTTAGTGCTCTCATCTAACAAATTATCGGGGAATATCCCATTGTCTTTTTAAAAATCAACTTTGTTAAATGAACTTCATTTCAATCAAAATAATTTTCACGGCAGCATTCCTTCTGGTCTGGGGAAATGCAAATATTTGGAAAGGCTAACTCTTGCCCGAAACAATCTTAGTGGTACAATTTCTCGAGAGATTTTTAGTTTACCAACATTACGATATCTTAATCTATCTGAAAAAACTAGACTGGTTCATTTCCCATGGAAGTTGGAAATTTACATAACATAGAAGCATTGTAAGTTTCTGGCAACCAGTTGTCCGGTGTAATTCCAAGCACTCTTGGTAGCTGCGTGAAGTTGGAAAGCCTAAATATGGCGGCCAACAATTTCAGAGGGACACTTTCTTTGTCTTTGAGTTGTTTGAGAGGTATTGCAATATTAGATGTTTCTCACAATAATTTATCTGGTAGAATTCAAGACTACTTGGAGAGTTTTGTCTTGTTGGAAACACTAAATTTGTCATTTAATGATTTCGAAGGTGCAGTGCCAGTAAATGGCATCTTTAAGAATGCAACTGCATTTTCAATTAAAGGTAACACCAAACTTTGCGGGGGCATACTTGAATTACAACTTCCTAGTTGTAACTCCCTAGTGTCAAAAAAAGAAAAAATCAAGTCTTACCTTGAAACTAAAAATCCCCATAGCTTTGGGGATTTTAGGACTAATTTTGGTGCTCTCTTTCCTCTTCTTTACTTGGTTTAAGAAGTCGAGAAAAATACCTTCCTCCAGATTTTTAGATAGCATATTCCCAAAGGTGTTTTCGCATGAAGGTGTCCTACCAAAGTCTATTTAAAGCAACTGACAGGTTTTCACCTGCCAATTTGATTGGTGCGGGCGGTTTTGGTTCGGTGTATAAAGGAATTCTTGAGCAAGATGGAACAGTCATTGCCGTGAAAGTACTAAACATTCAAATCCGTGGAGCTTTCAATAGTTTCATAGCTAAGTGTGAGGTCTTGAAAAGTAATAAGCATCGCAATCTTTTGAAGGTGGTTACCGTATGTTCGAGTATTGATTACTATGGTAATTATTTCAAAGCTCTAGTTTATGAGTTCATGGTCAATGGGAGCCTAGAGGAGTGGTTGCATTTGGAGGAAAATGAAGGTAATGGGCATTGGGAGTCAAGAAACTTAAGCCTTCTACAGAGATTAAGTATTGACAGCGATGTTGCTTCTGCAATTGATTATCTTCATCATTATATATAACCGGAAACCAATTGTTCATTGCAATTTAAAGCCAAGCAATGTTCTTTTGAACATTGAAGTTATAACAACCGCCTCCTTAATTACTTGCTAACTTATGTGATTTGCTTTAATTATGTGTTATATGCAACATTATGTGCCGTGTGTTATGTGTGCCGTGTGTTCTATGTGCCAAGTGTTAGTTGCATTGAGATAGTGAGAACATATATATAGAAATGGGAAATAAACATGTCTGAATCAGTAAACCATAAGATTAGAATTAAACATTTGGAATAGGTAATTAGAGCCTGAATCACAGTAGTATGTTTCAATTTAGTGTAGATTGAAGTGGCTTGTGATGAGAATTGAGTTATTTAATTAAACAAAAAGAGAATTAAGAAGAACCAAACAAGGCCTAAGCTTATTCAACTAAATAAAGAGAAGAATAGAGTAAATGGGTTTTGTTGAAAGATATTTAAACTCTAGAGAGAGAGAGATAGAGTTCTAAAGAGGTGTCAAGAAGAGGAAAGGGAAAGTTGGATAAAAAATAGGAGATATATTTGATCATCACAAATCATCAACTCTAGGTATGAAATTCTTCCTCCTTTCTTGAATTTAAGTCATTTTCCTTAATCATCTCCTAAGATTGAAGCTTAAAGTGAATGAATTCATGGTTAATTAGAAGCTATAGGACTTGTATGACTTGATATGGAAGATTTACAGAAATTACTTCATAATTTTGACATACATGGTATGATTTATGTTCAATCACTTGCTTCTTGCATGAGCTTTGTGAATTGAGGAGGAACTCTCCACGGGTTTAGCATAGTTCTTGCTTTTGCCCTTGAATTCAAGTTGTGATTTCGTAAATGGACAAAATGAGTTTTGTTTTGAAATTATAATGTTGTTTGAAGTTTGAGATGTGAAATTCAAGGTGTTTTTGAGGGTTTTGAGCCTTGATTTGCATCAAGTTGAAGTTGAAGTTTGAAAAGGTTGAATTCCAACACAAGATTTTCGAACAGAATTTACCTAGAACCGCACATATGGAAGTGAGTCCCACATGTGTGGAAAACAGGATAGATCAAGCTGAGCATTCTACTTTAATTGCACGTGTGGGGCGCACGTGCGGTGGTGTTTCCACACGTTTAGCCAGTGTCCCCGCACGTGCAGTTTTCAGATGGTCCCGGATTCATTTTCTCCCATTTTTCCAACTTTCGGGCCTACGTTTGTATGGTTTTCAAGTATTTTTCATGTGCATATGTATTTTAGGAGCACGATGGAAACTAAAGAACAAAAAGGAATGATTTATGAATAGACCGAGTAGGTTTTGAATTGATTGCAAGAATAAACTGTATTTTGAACCGTTGTACCTGTATGTGTTTATGTAGGTCAGACGCCACGTCCTAGCCACGTGTTTCACGGAGCTAACTGTGAGTAACAATGTTGTAAATATATGTTTAAGTTATAATTATTTTCTGAATGTTACTATTAAGCTCTATTTCTGAAATGATATTATTGACTGAATGAATGATTGTCCTATTTTATGAACTATATTTATGGCACCCATAGTTGCTACTGTTCACTGTTACTGTTACTACTACTGTTACTGAGATCTCTGTCAGTTCTAATTCATGGAACTACTGTTTACTGTATTGATGGCCATCAAATGATTGTTCGGTCTTTAAGACCTACTATATTATTCTGCTATTGGATATACCACGTATGACTGATATGATTCTATTAAATGTCTGAGGTATTGCTTTGTGATTTGATTCACTATTGAACTGACTATTTTAAATAACTGAAAGGACGCCATTCCTAACTTCTTTACACAATTGTTATTCACAAGGCTCTAGCTCACTGTTATATTATATATATATATATATATGTAGGTGATCTAGCTCAAGAAAGGATCTAAGGGCGTCAACTTACCTTCTGTTTTGTGAAGCCAACCGCTGTGCCTTACTTTGAGGTTCCTTTTGGACTAACTCCAAGGCTTTTGGGTGGTTATGAGTTCACCCTTGTACAAATGTGATCAAGTGACATTAAGTTTTGTTTTAAGAAGTTTTGCTATGACTGTTTTACTTTTGTTAATGGGAATGACATCCCTAAGTTTTGTATTTGTTTGGTACATGTATATGACATGAACATGTGTGACTGTATAGATGTATACAAAAGTTTGTTTTGTTTCACTTAAGTCTCACAGCTCATTGAATGATTTAATTTAATATCATTGGCTTCCGCTAGCCCCTTTTATTGTCTTACTGTTAAGCAGGCCTTTGGTTATCACAGATTACTGGTCGGTTGCGATACTAAACCTATAGAGGTGGGTTTGGGTCACGACAGAGTGGTATTAGAGCACGAGTTAAACAGCACAAACACGTCCAAATAAGCATACGATGTCCTAGAAAAGAAATTAGGGCATTGCATGAGCATGTGTGAGTGTATGTGGACATGTTATGTGTATATGTGATAACATGAATATGAGAACCATCTTTTCTATGTTTATTATTAATATATCTTACATAGACCAATGGAGGGAAAAAGAAGTACAAATGAAACTGAACATAAAAATTGAATGGTTGGAAAGAATGGCTGGACTATTGACCGAATCACTAAGACAATAACAGAATCAACAGCTCCCACCTCTTCCTCCACCTCCACATCCACCACCAGTGCAAATTGAACCGACCAACAATGATGATATCATAGCCCTAACACAAAAGTTCAACAAAATGAAGCCACCGACCTTCCAGGGAGGTCTTGAACCATTGAAAGTCGAGACATGGATCTTGGAAACTGAAAAGTTATTTGAAGTTTTCCCGTGTTCGGAGGCACAAAAAGTGTTACTGGCAACTTTTATTTTACAAGAAGAAGTGAGACGATGGTAGATGCTCATCCGTGATAGTAATGGTTCAATGACTTGGGCTTAGTTCAAGGAGGCATTTTATGAAAAATATTTTCCTTAATGTGTTCGGGACCGCAAAGTGTCTGAGTTAGAACAATTGAAGTAGGGTACAATGTCTGTGGCCTAATATGAAGCCAAATTCACAGAGCTTGACCGATACGCACCACATATGGTAGATTCTGATTATAAGAAAGCTAGAAAATTTGAAAGTGGACTCAATACGGAAGTGTTTGACTGGGTGAATGTCCTAAAATTGACAAAGTATGTTGATGTTCTAGACAAAGCTCTTATGTTAGAGGCCAACATTGCAGCTTTTAAGCAAGCTAAGACACCAGTGAAAATGGAGGGGAAAAAGGAACGGGTTTAATTTTAAGAAAGGTCGGAGCAACTTGCAGAATAAGAAAGAGAATATAGGGTCAACAACTAGTTCCAGTCAAGTAAATAATTCTATACCACCATGCCCAGAATGTAGAAGAAGACATAAGGGGGTTTGTTATAAAATTTTTGGGGCTTATTTTCAGTGTGGCAAGATGGGCCACATGGTTAAAGATTGTCCCCAAGGCACAAGTAGACCTTTAATGAGTGCAGCGGCATCAACCTCTACATCAAAATCCAACCCTAAAGGTACCTCGGGGAAAGAAACTTTAAGGCAAGGCCGGTTTTCGCGCTTGTACCAGGAGATGTCCAGAATACAAAAACAGTGGTGTCAGGTATACTCTCTATCTGTGCCTAGAATGCTTATGTTTTGATTGACTCGGGGTCTACACACTCTTTTGTCTCATATGCTTTTTCTAAAAAATTAACTAGACCCTTGGAACCGATGAATTATTTGTTAGTTGTGTCTTCACCATCTGGGAGGTCTATGACTTGCACCTATGTGTACCTTGTATGTGAAATTGTTATTAGGGATGTGATTTTATATGCTGACTTGTTGCCTCTAAACATTGATCATTTTAACGTAATTTTGGGAATGTATTGGTTATCGAAATATCATGCTACAATTGACTGTGTAACTAAGCAAGTTGTTTTTCGCCCACTTGACTTACCTGAATTTACGTTTAACGGGATTGGTGTTGTTCCTCCCCCATACTTGATTTTATCTCTGAAAGCATGCAAATTGATTAGAAAAGGTTGTAGAGGGTATTTGTGTTGTGTATTGACTGTGCCTATTGTTGATAAAACTAATGTGGATAGTATTTCTATAGTTAGAGAGTTCCCAGACATTTTTCCAAATGATTTTCCAGGGAATTTGATTGACAGGGAAATTGAGTTCACTATTGAGATCATACCAGGTACACAACCAATTTCCAAAACTCCGTATCGCATGTCAACCATTGAACTGAAGGGGTTGAAAATTCAATTACAAGAGTTGTTGGACAAGAAATTTATTAGGCTTAGTATTTCACCGTGGGGTGCTCTAGTCCTTTTTGTGAAAAAGAAGGGTGGTTCATTGAGGCTTTGCATTGACTATCTTGAGTTGAACAAGGTGATAGTGAAGAACAAGTATCCGTTACCTCGCATTGATGACTTATTCGATCAGTTACAAGGTGCCCAAGTATTTTCCAAGATTGATCTTAGATCTGAATACCACCAATTGAAAATCAAAGCTGAAGATGTAGAAAGACCCCTTCCGAACAAGGTACGACCACTATGAATTTCTTATTATGCCTTTTGGAGTAACGAATGCGCTGTCCATTTTTATGGATCTAATGAATCGGATTTTCAAGCTGTTCCTAGATGAATTTGTTGTTGTTTTTATTGATGACATTTTAATTTATTCTAAAAGTAAAGAGGAACATGAACATCACTTGAGACTCATTTGGCAAACCTTGAGGGAGAAGAACTTGTATGCTAAGTGTGAGTTCTAGCTTGATAGTGTGATGTTTTTGGGGCATATGATAACTAAAGATGGTATTTCCGTTGATCTGCAAAAGATAGAGGCAGTTGTAAATTGGCCTAGACTGACCAGTGTTACCAAAGTTCGAAGTTTCTTGAGTTTGGCCAGTTACTACTTTAGTTTGTGAAGGACTTCTCTAAAATTGCTTTGCCTCTTACACAGCTGACACAAAAGGGGGTACCATTCGAATGGACTAATCAAAGGAGACAACTTTCCAAGAATTAAAGACTCGACTTGTAATTGCACCGATTCTCACCTTACTGTAGACACCCCATTTTTGACCGCCCTCGAGACTTGGGCGTTACTGATGGTTTGCTCGGTGATGAAAGGTGTGCAGGGGAAATGTTCAATTTCTTCAGCAACGAGAGAGAGAAATCTCAACTTCACACCCCATTTTGGACCAAAATTATTTTGGATGGTTTTTAGACCTTAAAACCCTCTCTTTCAAAACATTTTTGAAATTAAATTCCCACGATGTTCCGACGTTCGCATTTCGGTAAATGTTGTGCTTTTCGGTAAACCGAGCAAGGACAAAGTTGAGATGAATGAAAGAGAGATGAAATCTTTGAAAAATCTTTCAAAACACCTTACTTAGGGGTTGTAGACGTCGCCCGCGTGGGACCTCGACTGCTACTACAGTTCGGACTCCCCTGTTTTTTTTTGTTGCAGTTCTCAATCTGAACCAAAGAGTCTAACTCTGGCAAATCGTTTGAGAAAACCGATTTTTTTGAAAAGTAGTGCCAAACATTGACTGCTTTGCCAGATACAGAGTCGCCACCTAAATATTTTTAAAATGGGAAATTTAGGAAACCCTGACTCGGTGCCGAAGGCCACATGTCCGTCATCACCAAAGTTGTCTTGGCTCGGGAGCTTGGGTACGATCGGGGAAGGTTAGCTATGAGCACCCCCTTTCGCCCGGTCCGAAGACCGGCCTCTACTAACCGTGATATCCGATTTTGAAAACATTACATGCTCTTGTTCCAATTATTAGCCTAGAATTACTATGTTATGCGCGCAGCAAACAAGTATAGACTATATTGCCTAATTTGGAAATAAGCATTGCATATCCGTTCGTTTTGAAAGCGTTTCGGAATTTGCTACTCGCAAGTAGGCCAAAATACGGATTTCAACGAGTTTTTCCAACTCAAACAATCCAACCTCCACCCACAGGCAATCAGGCAGTTTATCTCATATAAGCACTTAGCCACATGGTAATCATGCTGTCATGTTAACATTCACACGCATGCGAGATGCTAAAGCATAAATACTTACATCGTACTCCGTGCCAAAACAATAAACTAGTTAGCAAAAACGCATGCCCTAGTTCATGTTAGAATGACTAATACATCGCATACAGAATGTGATTAGGATGGGCTCGGCTAACCCTAAAATGGCATGTGAAATGCAATCATTTGATGCACGTATTCAAGTTGGATTTGAAGTTGCAATGCGATTTGCATGATGTACCGAGCCCGGTGCATGTCAACAAATGCATGGATGCACGCATGCATTGCATAAGGTATGCTAAAATAAACGTGCCCTAATCTACCATCGTAAGCAGGTAAATAAAAGGGAAGAAAGACGTGGGGTTGGAAGACATGCACACACCCACGCACACTTATTACAGATTTGCCCTCGCCCGGAGGGACCAAAAGAATAATACAAATTAATTAACTACGCAAGTTAATTAAATATTACAAATTAATTATATTAACAAATTAATTAATCTAAGAAAAACAGTAAACCGCCTCGGGGCGAGGGCTCAATGCATGCGCGCCTGGATTCCGCTCGGAATTGCACTGCCATACCTAGCCTGCCTCTGTTTTCCCTGCTTTGTTCCTCTGAAAACTGCCAAAGTCTCAAGGATGTTTCTCTGGACACTGGAGAATCCCACCGGCTGGAGAAAATGACCACCGGCACTAGGATGTGGCCCATCGGCACAAAACATATCCACCGGCCATTGATTGACTGCCGGTCGGCACTAAACACTGCCGGCCGGCAATGAATTCCTGCAGAACCTGCAACTCACAGCAGCAGAGGGCAGAATCTTGCATGGCAGCTCAATTCAAGCATTGTATGCACCAAACACATTCCTTATCATGTTTGTGACTCAAAGGAGGATATGCCTCGATTCTCGGGCCACCAATCACACATTTTCATGCATGATGGCCCAAAGAATCAAGTGCGCAATTTTCATGTCAAATGAAATGCAAACTAAGCAATCAAAGAGCCCAATCCCCATCACCAAATCAAGGGACAAGGCATGCATGCAAGGTGCATTGCAACCTAATCATATTAGCTAGGGATGCAATATGAGCATGTGAACAAACAATGCAAGCATACAAACAAACACGAGGTAAGCATGCAACCCAAACAAATGATGGTCTTAAACATGTTCTAGGTAACTCTAATTAGGCCTAAAACAGTGGCCAAAACCAAGGAAATGAAAGCCAAAATGCACACACACACATGCACGCGATCATGGTCCAAAACTTAAAGCATAAGGGGGCGACTTTTAAACACATTTAAGAGGGCACAAATGTGAACAATTAGCATGCAAGTTAAGCTCTGAAATCATGTTATAAGAGGTGCCAAACCAACTCACACAAGACAAACAAAAGCATGCAATTGGCCCAAATACTTGAGGCAACCCAAGAGGCATTGAACTACACTTGGCAAAAACCGAACATGGCAAGACTTAAGCAACTAAAATCAGAGTTTTAGCACACAAAATCAAGCCCAAAGGACCACTTAGATGGCATCTAAATGGTTTGAATTCAAAGGCATGCACAATGGTCAAAACATAAGGCATACAACACATGCTCTCAAAGCAATAAAGAGGCAACTAAGGCAAGCATATGAGCATGCCAAAGGGACTGAAATTACATGTTGGGTGGTTCCAAACCACCAAAATGATGCAAGCAACACATGCTACACATTCTCATGCTTGAGGCGTACAAGCCTAACAAGCTACAAATGCAAAGAAGCTATACTAAGCATGCCAAAACCAATCCAAACAACTATGGACAGACCTAAAGCATGGCAAAATAAGCACAAAACGTTCATAAGTCCAAGCCTAAATCATGCTCAAACAAAGGCTAACATTGTAAGGCATGTTAAGGGATCAAGGAGGCATTACATGGCAACTATACTAAACATGTATGGAGCACCAAAACCAACACACAACATGATTATATTATGGCATAATAAGCATGAAATGCATCCTAGACATGATCAACACACTCTTGAACAAAGGCTTCCTTAAGAGACCAAAAATGGTCCCTTTCAAGGACAACAAGGAGAGGGGGTGGCCCTCCCCTTTTGGAGACTTCAAGGCACCATCTCCACCACTGAAATCCCTCAAGATTTCAGTGGTGAAGAGGCCCAAACACCAAAGTCTCGAAACTTGCACAAAATAGCACAAAATGAGGCCTTTCAAGGCCTAAGGGTGGTCAAACACACCCAAACCACAAAACACCCTTAACAAACAATTAAGAGGGCTTAAAAACAGAACTTTTTTATGTTATACACTAAACACAAAAACAGCTCTAAGATAGGTAGAAATAGGATGGAAAAATGGGGTAAAAAGTACTAGTTTCTTACCCTTGTTGACCTTCTTCACAAATGTTGATCTTGTTGCTTCCTTGGGCTCAAATCTAGCCAAGAACACCAAGAACAAGCTCTGACCGTTCAAGGAATCAAGAAAAGGTGAAAGACTAGGTGTTTGTGTGCAATAGTATGGACTAAAACACCTAGAATGGCAAGAGAGGGAGAGGTATAGATACAAGTTAGATACACTAATTTGGAACCCTAAAACCAGAGCTTCTTCACCCTCTTTTCCAACTCTCACCCTAATGCCAAGGAGAGAAGGCCTCCTCTTATAGAGGAGGCAATCTTGTAATGCTTACAAGTTAAGCAACAAGAGGTCCATCCCTCCATACACGTGTATGGAGGGGAAGCCAATGCAAGACAGCTGCCTTAAAATATCTGAAAAAGCAGCTGAACAGTAATCGGCTAGCCAAAAATGTCATTTTGACAAAAATGACTGCCGACCGGCAACAAAGAGTGCCGGCCGGCAATATATATTGCCGGTGGAAAGAAAAACCAGCCGGTGGCCTCTAGCTAGTGCCGATGGTGTGTGGGGATGCCTTACAAGGCATTCCCTGCCCCTCCAAGGCAAAACACAAGTGTTTGGTGCAAAACCAGACACAAAACGGTCGAGTTCGGAGATCCTGAGGCAAGGCGCGTAGCCGAGAACTCCGGGAACTCCAAACAAACACAAACATGGATAATCACCGAGTGTTCAAGCGGTGACGTCCAAGTCTTGAGGACGGTCAAAAATAGGGTGTCTACAGTTGCCCCTCTTTGACAGAACTCGAAAGTCATAACAATGACGGGAGTGAGTCTCAAAGCCCAGAGACGACCCATTTTTGACAAGGTCGAAGACTTGGACACACATGCAAGACAAACAAGGTATGCGCCCGAAGGCAGGGGCAAAATGCAACTGAAAGTGCAAGAAGCCGAGCATAACTTATGATCATACAAAGAAAGCTGTAACGAAGCACACACGCAACAGTTATAAGCTAGCATACACCAGACTACACTACAATGCAGAAAGGATGTAAGAGAATTATGCAATTCTCAATACGTCTCACTCGGAGGATACAATACTTGTGCGGCTCGTTCGGTTGCACCGGCCTCAAATGAACCGTACATACAATATCGTGCCTGAAAAGAAAACAAACTTAACAGGTACAATGTCGTTAGCAACATGGTGGAATTGAACACATGTGAGTAAAGCAATGCACGCATGCACGCAATGTGTATATAAAAGAAACTTGAACACATGTAAGTAAAGCAATGCACGCATGCACGCAATGTGTATAATAAAAGAAACTTGAACACATGTAAGTAAAGCAATGCACGCATGCACGCAATGTGTATAAAAAGGAACTTGAACCCATATCAGTAAAGCAATGCACACGTGCACGCAATGTGTATAAAAAGGAACTTGACACATATCAGTAAAGCAATGCACACGTGCACGCAATGTGTATAAAAAGGAACTTGAACACATATCAGTAAAGCAATGCACACGTGAACGCAATGTGTATAAAAGGAACTTGAACACATATCAGTAAAGCAATGCACACGTGCACGCAATGTGTATAAAAAGGAACTTGAACACATATCAGTAAAGCAATGCACACGTGCACGCAATGTGTATAAAAGGAACTTGAACACATATCAGTAAAGCAATGCACACGTGAACGCAATGTGTATAAAAAGGAACTTGAACACATATCAGTAAAGCAATGCACACGTGCACGCAATGTGTATGAAAAGGAAGATGTAAGACAATGCAAATGAGGCACGCATGCTAATGCAAATGAGGCACACGTGTCGATGAGAATGAGGCACACGTGCCAATGGAAATGGGGAGGCACACGTGCCGATGAAGATGGGGCACACGTGCCAATGAAAATGAGGAGGCACACATGCCGATGAAAATGAGGCACACGTGCCAATGCGAAATGAGGCACACGTGCCGATGCGAAGGGGCACGTGCCGATGCGAACGGACACACGTGCCGATGCGAAATGAGGCACACGTGCCGATGCGAAACGAGGCACACGTGCCGATGTTAGTGAGGCACACGTGCCTATGAAAACGAAGAGGCACACGTGCCTATGAAAATGGGGCACACGTGCCGATGAAAATGAGGCACACGTGCCGATGTAAGTGAGGAGGCACACGTGCCGATGAAATGAGGCACACGTGCCGATGTGAGTGAGGAGGCACACGTGCCGATGAAAATGAGGCACACGTGCCGATGTGAAATGAGGCACACGTGCCGATGCGAGTGAGGAGGCACACGTGCCGATGAAAATGAGGAGGCACACATGCCTATGAGAATGAGGAGGCACACGTGCCTATGAAAATGGGGCACACACGTGCCAATGAGGATGAGGAGGCACACGTGCCGGTGCAAGTGAGGCACGCATGCCACACGAAATGTAAAACAACGCAAGTGTGACACGCATGCCACACGAAAATGTAAGACAATGCAAGTGTGACACGCATGCCACACGAATGTAAAACAATGCAAGTGTGACACGCATGCCACACGAAATGTAAAACAATGCAAATGAACTCGTGTGCGCGACAACGCACGTTCTTTCTTTTTGAAATGCATGATAATGCGAAACAAGGAGGTGCACGGCAACACAAATGATGTGCGGGGCAACGACAACACGAATGATGTGCGAGGTGACGTATGTATTGAGGTGCATGACAATGCATGACAATGCTTGTAATAAAATGCATGACAATGCATGAGGGATGTGTATGATGGCGCGACGCAATGCACCGTACAATATGATGAATGCATGCAACGCACGCGGGGCAACTTTTGAATCTTGTAAAAGGCAAAAGGATACAAAAGGATACAACATTGCATGAATTTGAGTGCCACGCATAGAAGACCCGGTCCGAGGTCAAAACAGAGGCCGGTTGAGCATCGGAGATACACTTTCTTGCACTTTATTGGGCTATGAAGACCAGAAACCACTCATATGGCCTAAACAAGGCTGTGGGAACATCACCGGCTGGGATAGGAGGCCACCGGCTGTCCACCGGCTGAAAATAAATTCCATCGGCACAATATTATGCCGGCCGGCACAAAATGTTGCCGATCGGCAAAAAGTTGCTGAGTCGGGGCAGATTCGACTTTTCGCCTCGGGTCTTTTAAAATAGGGTTTCTAAACCCTATTTTCTTATTTCCTTTCCGCCGAAAACCATCTCTCTCTCTCTCTCTCTCTAGGGCCTTTTTCTCTCCTCATTTGCTCATTTCTTTGTGTTTTCGCGCCTTTTTCGTCGTTCGATTCGCGAAGTTCATCGCGTTTCGGACATTTTCGACCGATTGAAATTTCATTTCGGCACTCCTTTTGCTATTTCCGCCTTTTTGGGACCTGTTCCCCTCGATTTCCTCTTCATTTCCATACCTTTTTCCATCCCGACCTTTCCGGCCATTTTCCACCCTTCCGGGGGTTGACTTTTGAGTTGACTCTTCGTATTCCGAGCCTATTTTCATTCCTCGACCATTTTCCTATCATTCTCGACATGGCCGACGACGTCCACACGGCGGGACTCCCTCGGATCACGAGATGGATCCCGAGGTCGAGCTCCTCCCGTTGAGCGAGCGCCCTTTCGACCCGGCGACCTACCGGCCGGCGATTCACGTTCTACCACCCGACAGACTATGCCAGTTCAGGAGCTTCGACATGGCGTTGGATCCTGAGCTGCTACTACGCGAGCCTGTCTCCCACCTATCCTCCGGCACTTCCGAGGTAACTTTCTTTCTTTGCTTTACTTTCTGCGATGTAGAATGTTTTAACTGCCAACTGCCATAGCTGATTACAGTCTTTAACTGCTTAGTTCTGATACACTGATATACTGTATATTGTAGTTGATTACAAATGCGTTTGCAACTGATTATCTGTTTAAGACTCACACGCGCACACACTGCACTAGCCTTGAACCACTCAAACCACGGCACATACCGTATTTCACTGCAAACACCGACACCCGATAACTGTTTGAATCTGAAAATATGTACGCATGCCACATTTGCACCGAGCCACACAAACACACTGACGCATCACACGTTGTAGTTCACTGTAAGCACACCGGCACCCGGTATCTGTTTGAATTTGATAAACTTGCACGCATGCCAAATTTGCACTGAACCACTCAAACACGTTGACACATCACACGTTGTAGTTCACTATAAGCACACCGGCACCCGGTATCTGTTTGAATCTGACAAACTTGCACGCATGCCAAATTTGCACTGAACCACTCAAACACGTTGACACATCACACGTTGTAGTTCACTATAAGCACACCGGCACCCGGTATCTGTTTGAATCTGATAAACTTGCACGCATGCCAAATTTTCACTGATTTTGACTACTTCTTCAAAACTGTGCATTTTATGTTGCTTCATAACTGTTTGTTTGAAAACAGGGAGATTCCCATACCATCCGCGGGTATGGGAATACCGTCGCTCGCGAGTGGTACGCTGAGCTTCCTGACGCAGTCCGCCGCATCGTAGACCAGGCTGGCTTTGGCGCATTCTGCAGGGGACTCTCCCAGCTCACGACATGCAGACCTCTCCTTGCCACCCTGGTGGAGAGGTGGTGGGACACCACCGATTCGTTTCATTTGTCGGCGACCGGGGACATGACGATGATCCCTTATGATTTCTCGATGCTCACCGGCATTGAGGTAGGGGGTGATCCGATCCCTTTGACACTGACATGGATGAGTGGACCGCAGCTCAGGTCTACTTGCTTGGCGCGGCACCACCTCTCGCGCGCCCTGGCTTCGTCAGGTACTCCTGGTTCGAGGTGCAGTTCCGGGTCCAGCCCCTCCTCGTTGGTGCAGCCCTGATGACCCCAGAGGCCGTAGAGAGATATGCGCGCGGCTTCCTCATGTTCCTATTCGGGACGACTATCTTCGCCGACCGGGCGAACACAGTGCCTCTCTGCCTTCTCAGCGCACTGGTGGATGTGAGGGACATCTTACATTTTGATTGGGGTGGCGCCGCTCTAGCCACCCTTTATGGATACATGAGCTCAGCCTCTCGTGGCAGCGGGCAGTTGCTCGGGGGTTACTGGCGTGCTTGGGAGGTACATTTCTTTTTCTGCCTTTCATTTCCGTTCTTTATTTTCTATACTCTGCACACTGCACACACTGTAGTCTGCTTTACACTTGTTGTATACTGTACACGCGGCACACACTGTAGTCTGCTTTACACTGACTGTACACTGCTCACACTGTACACTCTGCACAATACACTGCACAACACTGCTCTGCTATTTCTACCTTCTATTCTACATTCTGTTTTATCTGATAAATGCACTGGTATTTATCTTGCAGTTGTGGGTTTACGCCTACTTTCCTAGGCTCGCTCCTGTACCCGACGCAGAGACCCCTCTGGTCGTCCCTTCTCACGCCGCTTTGACGGGAGATGCGCCCGGAGGCCGCGGGAGACATTTAGCTTCTTCCGCCGCTACTTCGACACCATCACTCCTGCCGAGGTATGTTTTACTTGCAGTTCTTTAAGCTTCGTCTTTCCACTGCATATTCGCAATATCAGTAGGTAACAAACTGTATTTCAATTTCAGATCCCCTGGCGACCGTGGACTCCACTGCCTGCGATGATGAGGGATCGGTTCGCCGGTGCCGATGAGACCTCACGTTACCGGATTCTGCTTGAGGGCCCGGTCTGTCGGGCTTGGTACCTGGGTGAGCGTTTCTTGCGCCAGACCCTAGGCTTACCTGAGCAGATAGTCCCGGTGCATCCTCCTGAGCACATGCGGGATACGGAGAGGTTCAGTGCCGAGCTGATGGCGGACCACCATCGGCTGGGAGGCGGATGATTTCTGAGGCGAGGGCGATTACTCAGAGTACGTCTGGACCTTTATTATGCGACCCCTGAGCGGCGGCCACCGAGCAGAGAGAGAGAGAGACCTGCGGTGCGCCAGCGGCTGGAGCGAGAGCAGGAGCTGGAGGGGGAGCGCCGAGGAGGGCCTGAGTCCGTGGCAGAGGTGGGGTTCAGCGGGGGCGAGGGTCCGGTTGGCTTGTTCTGCTCGCTTCATTGACTTTCCGAGGGCAGGATGGGGCGACCTACCAGATCCCTTTTGCTCCTCCACCAGCTGATCACGAGCTTGTCGGTGTCCTCGACTTGCCTCCGGTATGTATTACTGCATTTTTGTATAGTCATTTCATTTCAGTTTATTTGATATTCCACAGAATATTGATGCATCTGATACTTTTGCAGGCGTCTTCCAGGTACACCCGGCAGTCATTGGAGATGAATGCCTCCATGATGGGGATGCTACAGCGGACACTCGACCTCCTAGCCCTCTACAGCATTCCGGTATGTTCTTCCTGACCACAGCCCCAAACCATATACAAACTGCTTTACATAATCTGATGCATAACACAACATCGGATAAACTGCTCACGACATCTGATACACTGTACTCACACACTGTATTCTGCATTGATTCGCTGCTCACAGTATACATACACTGTACTCATACATCGTATTCTGCACTGATTCATTGCTCACGGCATTCACAGACTGTACTCATACACTGCATTCTGCACTGATTCACTGCTCACAGTATACATACACTGTATTCATACACTGCATTCCGCACTGATTCACTGCTCACAGTATTCTTATGTATTTGCCTTTCTTGCTTTTTCAGCCTCCCTTCCCGATTCCTCCGGTGGGTAGCGCTCCGACTGGACCTCCCATTTCTACCCGGATGGCAGAGTATATCCCCGCACCAGAGGAGGGCGCACTCATGTCGAGAGCAGCTCGCGGGCTCCAGTTCCGGATGACGAGTCTGAGGTAGAGACAGAGGCGGAGGAGACCGGTGACGGCTCGGACTCGAGCTCAGGCGGCGATGCCCCTGGTGGTGCCCCTGTTGATGACGCTCCTGGACCTTCGTCCAGGAAGAGGAGCAGGACAGATTGACGGCCCCGGAGCCATTTTGGACATTTGATACAGATTTTGCTGTTTTCTTTTTCTTTTACATTTTCCCCTTTTGGTTAGCAGTTAGGGTACTTTTGCACTGCCGCAGGCAGATTTTGTTTCTCAAAACTTATGTACTTGAAAAGTTGATATTGAAATGAAACAAACTTTTTGTCTGAAAAAGTGTTTACATTTGTGTATATTTCATACCTTGCACTGTATTGCATCATATTACACCTCAAATGTAAATGATATTTGATCTGCTATCTGAAAAGTGAACACTTGCGAATTCGAGCACTTGCACTATGGTAATCGGATAACCAACCAACTAACAGCAAACAACTCATACAAACCACTACTTAAACTGAATAATACAGCCCATACTCTACTGGGGATTGATTTGCATACAGCCCATAACACAGCACCCGGTTCATTCTGCACACAGCAAACCCTGAACAAACAGCCCAATCTGACAAGACGGATCACAAAACTGACACGGTTGCAGTTGAAACATACTCGGATGTCCCAAATTTTCCCTCTCTTTCTCCTGCTTCGCACGAATGTAGAGAATGGCACAGCATTCTGAGCAAAACGATTTTTTGAAGTAAAGAAGGGTTTTCAATCGGGGTATCGAGCCTACCACAGCGAGACAGACTCAAACAAAGAAACAAAAGGCACACAACCTAAAAGAACGAGACATGCTCGAAAAAGACTCAAAGCTAAAATCGAGACCGACAGATCAAAAGACACGACACACGGACATGTTTACGAAAAGACCTCAAATCTCGAGGAGCCAATTCCTCTGGGTATTATTCCCACCCTTTCTGATTTGTGATACTCACATCACTCGGCCCTCATGCTTGGTTTTTCTCTCAAAACCCTTTTCTCACTTTTCTCTCAACTTACTCCTCTCTATTCTTTATTCTCTCATTTTTCATCCCTCCCCAGAGTGGTTGATAGGTAAACGAGAGGTTGTGGGTTCACGCCCAACACTGTTAGCTCACGGCTATTTCTTTCGGCGATGTTCAATTGAGGTTCCGGACAGGGAAGGCCTCTTCCGGCGAATAGGGTGCCTTTCTGGCAAGTATGTTGACGGCGAAGGAAAGACAGGATACCTGGCTCAACTGTGCCCCTAGTTCGTCACTTTGACCCTTTTTGTTTTCTAAAACAGTTTTCATAAAAAATGAGAGTTGGATTAACACACTTATTCGATTTTTGATTTGAAAATCATGTGAATCAGGCTGTGAGCACTGAAAATTCTCCTTTTTGGGTCCAAACATGGTCCAATTTTGAAAATGAAATAGTTTTCGAGAAAATAAGTCAACCTCAGTGAAAATTTTCAAAAACTATTTTTGTAAACAATCAACACTCAACATGCGTAGAACTTACCCTCGAGATATGCAACCTCGGATCGGAGGCAATGGAAAATTGCCCCTGGCTTAAAGGGGGATAAGGCAACGGAAAGTTGCCCCTGGTTTGGACGATAACTTAGGGCGACTTGTGGCAATGCATGGCAACGGAAAGTTGCCCCTTGTTTGGATGATGCCGGACACGTCGTAAGCCAGTCCTTGTTGACGACGATCGGACCCTCGGCGGGACGGACGAGTCGAAGACGGTTTGAATCAATATATGGACACAGTCACTGGAAGGTGTTGGTGGTTTGACTTCAAGATGAAGTTGGTCACATAATTCCAGGTTGCTGCAATCGAGACATTGGATTCGGAGGAGGCAAAAGTGATCAAAACCATGACATGGACTGAGGCGCTATGGAAGCGTTGGGGTTGGACTTCAAGACGAAGTTGCCTACGTATCCCAAACATGGGAATCAAGCCTTACGTAGTTCCGGTTAAGGTACACTCGGGTATTTTAACCTTCACTGTTTAGGCTCTAACTTTTGCCAAGGTGCCCAATGCGGGTTTTCGACCTTGCGAGCTATGTTTTTTCTTTTTCCTTCTTTTTCTTTTCTTTTCTTTTGCATTTTCATTTTTATTTCTTTTGCTATTTTTGTTCTTTTCTTTTCTTTTTTGCTTCTTTTTTGTATTTTCTTTTTTCTCTTTTCTTTTTCTTTGTCCTACTTTTTGCCTGGGCCGCCCTTCCGGGTTTTCGGCCCAGCGAGCCTTTCAAAGGGGTAAAAAAAGTGTAGCGAGCCCATGCCAAATAGTTTTGAGGTTGAGGCCTTTCTGTATCCAGGAGAATGACGTTGTATTGATTTGCAGAAAAGTTTATCACGGCTGCTTCATAAGCCTTGCCTGGTGGGATCTGATCTTCTTAATCTGACTTTAGTGCCTCTTGCTCGAGGGCTGCCTCAAAATAGGTCACACAGGCGTTTCATGGACTGTTGAACGTTTTGAACGGATGACAGTTTGCAACAGATGAATTGAATCTNTAGATGGCCATATAAGTACTCCGATTTGGTTAAGTAGCCTTGGAGTTAGGCCGGTCTCACAACCGTGATGATTAGCCCGGTCGCATGAGGCTTATTTCTACTTTCGGTTGAACAATGTGTTATGAGGTAGTTCGGTCTTCAGTGTTTACTTCGGTCGCCGCGTATGGAGCCCGGAGTGTGTTAGGTGTCTTAAAGAAGTAGGCTCGGTTCCACTCTTTGTGGATAGCTCGGTCTTAGCATGGGAAGGCCGAGGTAAGGGTGAGGAAGGTAAAGGACCGAACTGACAGATTACTTCGGTCTTATGGAGTTCGGCCCTAGCAAAGCCATCTCACTTGGCTTAAGCAGTGAGGAGGGTGTTGGAGGATAAGCATTATCTTCCAGGAGTATGAATCCTAGGAGGACTCTACGCATGGAGGAGTAATCCTAGAAGGACTCTACTTGGGGGAATAAGAGTCCTACCAGGATTGTGCCACGCGAAACCTATAAGCTCACCAATATCACCTTTGAAGAGGTAATGCAACTTTACTCCCTGAATTCATAGAGCTTTTGTCTATTTGTCAAGCTTTCTGACTTAGGCATCGGAGAGGTTTCCGCACACACCCGCCGGCTAGCTCACGTGTGTATTTTCAGGTGTTGAACGACGTCGTACGGAGGAGCGCAGACTTGGTCAACAGGATTATACGAGAAGGTGTATTTCTTTCCCGTACAATTGGCGCCGTCTGTGGGAAATCAGACAAGAACAACCTCTTGATCAAGCTTTTTCTCTCCTAAAAAAAAAAATCAATGGCGAACAACGAAGAATTACCTCAGTCCGCCGTCGACAGACTAACTCCAGAAGGGGGTGCAAGGCGCGAAGGCCTACCCGGGTCACTCCCATGGCGAACCTGGAATCACAGACAAAATTCCAGGAGAGATGCGAGGGGACGAAGGCGGAATAACAGCCCTCATCCTCTCGTTCGCAAAGCCCAGAAAGACAAAGACGCAGAATTGATCCTCAAACTTTGGAAGATCGCGTCAGAGAACAAGACGAGTTGATCCGTCGGATGGCGGCAGACATGGAATCTCTGAAACGCCAGGTGAAAGGAAAAGAAGTGGCGACAGGAGAGGGGCGCACGAACAAGACGCCCTCGCCACTTCCGAAAGTCGTAGCAGGAATACTAACACCTACACAGGGGGAGAACAAGAGCCTCAGGCAGGCGACGCGCAATCTAGATCCTCCAGAACTCATCACTCCAGGCCTGAGAGGACGAGGTCTGAAAGGTCGCAACCGAAGGAAGCACATATCGGCCCTCACACTCACACCAGACAAGGTCTAGGCAGACGGAGTTGCCCAGATCGTCCGACCTACGGACGTGCTAGAAGAGAAAGCGCGGTGGAAGGGAGGACGCTAGAGCGCGCGATCCACACAGAGTCTCTGCCTTAACAACGGTTGGCTCCTCGGACGCATGGAAGCGTCAAGGTTGGAATGCCAATACCGCGCGCCCGCCTACGAACCAGCGGACAAGGCATTGGCGAGGCTGAAACCTCACCATTCGTCCGCAATAGAGAACGCGCCCCTACCGTCAGGCTTCCTACAGCCCAAATTCACAAAACGTATGAGGGAAGACGGACCCTTACTCACACTTAAGCCACTTTCGCCAGGTCATGGCTGTATACCGGCGGAAGAGGCCTTGATGTGCATCCTATTCCCCTCAAGCCTAGGTGACCTAGGCCTGACTTGGTTTGAAAAGCTTCCAGAGGGCAGCATAGCCTCCTGGGCGCAATTGGCGGAGGCGTTTGTAACACGATTCAGAACAAACACAAAAACCCCGGTGGAGATCGACCAGTTACTCTCCATCGATATGGGCGACAAGGAGACCCTGAGGTCATACAACAGTCGCTACTGGGAGACATTCAACCAGATTGGGGACTGCCCAACTAATCTCGCCATTGCGCAGTATAAAAAGAGGCCTCCCAGTCGGGAACAGACTTAGGGACTCTATCACCATGACGCCACCCTCACCATGGAGGCCCTGATGGAGAGAGTGCATCAGCACATCAGGGTAGAAGAGGATGGCGCTCGCGCCAAGCAAAATCTGGCGCGACCAACACCAGAGAAGAAGACCTCGGCAAAGGTCAATGCTGTAGATCGCCAGAACCGAAATAGACAGGGCAGGAAAGACAACGGAGAAGACCAAGACAAAAGATGGTTGAGAGTCCGCACTGCCATCACCACAGTCTTCAAGAAACCGATCTACCGTATACTTAGCGAAATTCGAGACGAGCCTTTCGTCAAGTGGCCAGCTAAGTTAGGCGAAGCTCAGAAGGACTACGATGACAGATCGAGGTGCACCTTCCACAAAGAAAAGGGGCACCGCACTGAGAACTGCACACCATTGAGGCAGCATCTGGAAGAGTTGGTGGCGGCGGGTCACCTGGACAAATACATAGAAGGAGGGGCGCAGCCAGCCCCCCAGGACCACAATGTGCCCAATGGAATGCCAAACGACGCTCCACCTCAAGGCGTCATCAACGTAATACATGGAGTCTTTGAACCTGAGCGTGTATGCGAGCTCAGAGGTTCAATCAAAAAGGCTGAGCACTTCAGAGAGGTGCTAAGTGCCCAACCAGTCGCCAAAAAGGGGAAGATGGAGGCCACAAATGTCATGTCCTTTTCAGATAAAGACTTGGCAAGGATTTATTGCCCTCACAACGATGCCTTGGTCGTCACTCTCCGAATCAAGGATTTTGATGTCAAGCGGATTCTGATTGACCAAGGTAGTTCGTGTGAAATCATGTATTATGAAACCTTCAAGCAACTAAAGCTTCAAGATAAAGACTTGGCGCCTGCCGTATCTCCCCTTATCGGATTCAACTCCATGCCAGAGTGGCCCGTCGGCAAAATTATCCTCCCAGTCAGAGCAGGGAGTGTAACGAAACAAGTGGAGTTCTGGGTGATAAAGGTCCCCTCCACCTACAACGTTATCTTGGGCAGAACATGGCTGCATGCCATGCGCTCAGTGGCATCCTCCTACCACCAAGTGATGCGATTTCCCAACGACACGGCAATTGAAGAAGTATATGGGGACCAGATCATGTCCAAACAATGCTTCGTCACAACAAACGGAAGCCGTGCGGCCAAGGGGTATGTTCATTCGATTGAAGAACCTGAGAGTAATGAACTGTTCGCAGAGGTTGGCAAAGCAGCTGATCAGAAAGCGATAGAAGATTTGGTGGAGGTAAGAATCGATGAAAAGAACCCGGATAAGTTCTTTTTGCTTGGTTCGTCGTTATCCAGCGCTGAGAGGTTGGAGGTTATGGAATTCCTGACCTCCAACATCGAAGTGTTTGCCTGGACGCCGTACGACATGCCAGGCATTGATCCAAACCTAATCTGCCACCAACTCAATGTCCACCCATCTGCCAGACCAGTCATTCAACGCACACGCAGATCGGCACTCCATCACGCCGAGATAGTGGCAGAAGAAGTGGGTAACCTGCTGGAGGCAGGAGCAATCAGAGAGGTACATTACCCCAAGTGGATCTCCAACACCGTCGTGGTGCCAAAGAAGAATGGCAAGTGGCGCGTCTGCGTCGACTACAAGACGGTCAACAAAGCATGTCCGAAGGATAGTTTCCCCCTACCAAGGATAGATCAATTGGTGGACCTAACAGCTGGGCACAGCAGGCTTAGCTTCCTAGACGCATATAGAGGCTACCATCAGATAGCCATGCACGAACCAGACCAGGAGTCACGTCCTTCACCACTCCAAGAGGACTATACTGCTACAAGGTCATGCCCTTTGGCCTAAAGAACGCAGGGGCGACATTCCAGAGAATGGTCACAAAGATGTTCGAGCCATTGTTAGGCAGAACAATGGAGGCTTACATCGACGACATGGTGGTCAAAAGCAAGGATGCGGATGACCATCTAAAGGACCTAGATGAGATGTTCCAGATCCTGAAGAAACACAAGCTGCGCCTTAACGCTTCTAAGTGCGCATTCGGTGTAGGGTCTGGCAAGTTTCTGGGTTTCCTGGTGACCAACAGGGGTATTGAGGCAGACCCCTCCCAAATCAAAGCAATTCAGGAGCTAGAAAGGCCTAACTCAGTGAAAGAAGTGCAGCATCTCACCGGCATGGCAGCAGCACTTAACCGATTCATCAGCCGGTCCTCAGACAGATTGCGTCCATTCTTCCAGTCATTAAAAGCTAAGTTTGAGTGGGACGAAGAATGCGACCAAGCTCTGGAGAGCTTGAAGGAATACATGTCTTCTCCACCCCTACTTGTCACTCCCATACTTGGAGAGGAACTCTTCCTCTACTTGGCAGTCTCTCAGCACGCGGTAAGTGCAGTGTTGGTCCGAGCAGAAGGAATCCAAACCTTCCAATCTTCTATGTCAGCAAGACATTGTTAGGTGCCGAAACGAGGTATTTGCCACTGGAGAAACTGGCCTTGGCCTTAATGATGGCCTCAAGGAAGTTGTCACATTACTTTCACGCCCACACCATAGTTGTTCTCACAGCCTTCCCACTCAAGGCTTTATTTGAAAGGGCGAACTTTTCTGGGCGGATTCTGAGGTGGGCAGTGGAATTGGGACAATACGACATCAAGTTCCAACCCAGAACCGCAGTAAAAGCCCAATCTTTGGCAGACTTCGTCGCAGAATTCACTCCTGGAAGCCACCAAGTCTGCCCAATCGACCTGACTGACACAACCGAACAAGGGATGGAGATTGACGCCGGAATAACGCAACCCCTAGTGCAGGTAACTCAGCCAGAGCCTAAGGCAGACCAGAGTAGAAAAGGCAAGGAGGAAGCAGACCTTACTACACCAAGTCAAAACTCACCAACGACTAATGACTTGGTCCAATCAGAAGACAAGGGGCAGACTGCAACTATGGATCATGAAGAAAGCCCCAGCGATATTCCAGACCCCACAACATCATCTGATCCCTCCACATGCTGGAAGTTGTTTGTAGGAGAGATGTGGAAGCTCTTTGTGGATGGAGCATCCAACCGACATGGAGCAGGACTCGGCATAGTCCTCATCTCTCCCGACGGCTTAGTAGTGGAGCAAGCAATCAACTTAGGCTTCCCAGCATCAAACAACGAAGCGGAGTATGAAGCGCTTCTGGTCTCAAGTCAGCATTCTACACATGAAGGCCACCGAGCTAATGGTTTACAGCGACTCACAGTTGGTGAATCAAATATCTGGCGACTACGAGGCAAAAGATGATAGAATGGCCAAGTACCAAGAATTGGTCAGAACAGAAATCAAAAGTTTGAAGTGGTGAGGATAGAACAGATCGGCAGAGAGGAAAATAGCAGAGCAGACGAACTAGCAGGCTTCGCCTCAATGGCAGACACCTCCATTCCTCACCCACTACTAATCGACTATCTGCCTAGACCAAGCATTGAAGACCCAGAAGCAGAAGAGGTATGTTGCGCAGAATTAGGCCCTTCTTGGATGGATCCCATCATACTTTTTCTGAAAGACGGCACCCTACCAGAAGAGAAGAAAGAAGCCAACAGAATCAGAGCAAAGTCGCAGCGATTTTGGCTCTCTCCATCCTGGCGCTATACAAAAAGTCATTCTCAGGACCTTACTTGAAGTGTGTTCACCCCAGCAAAGTGGAAGCATTCCTATTCGAAATACATGAGGGTGTTTGCGGCAGCCATCAGGGAGGAAGATCACTGGCATACAGGGCAATTTCACAAGGATATTGGTGGCCATACATGCAAGCAGATTCGGAGAAGTATGTTAAAAAGTGCGAAAAGTGTCAAAAATTCGCACACCAAATACACCAACCTGCCAGAGAACTTCTACCTCTAACCAGTCCATGGCCTTTCGCAATGTGGGGGTTGGACATAGTAGGCCCACTTCCAATAGCTCCAGGCAACAGGAAGTTCTTTCTTGCCGCAACTGACTACTTCTCAAAGTGGGTGGAAGCAGAAGCCTTGGCGTCAATCAAGGAAAAAGATGTGAAGAAGTTTGTCTGGCAGAATATCATCACTCGATTTGGCATACCAAAGGCACTGATCTCAGACAACGGCACTCAATTCGACGGTAGGATTTTCAGAGGCTTTTGTGAAGAGTACAAGATAGAGTTCTATAATTCTACACCGGCATATCCCCAAGCAAATGGTCAAGCAGAGGCCTCAAACAAAGTCGTTTTGGATGGATTGAAGAAAAGGTTAGAAAGAGCAAAAGGCAAGTGGGCAGAAGAGCTCCCTCATGTTTTATGGGCTTACCGCACCACGCCGCGACGATCAACAGGAGAAACACCATTTCCTTAGCTTACGGCATGGAGGCAGTCATCCCATTAGAAGTTGGCCTCCCCACAATCCGAAGCGAAAACTTTGATCCGGACTTAAATGGTGAAGCCATAGCACTAGAGCTTGACCTTGCAGAAGAAAGAAGAGACAGAGCATTGGTTCACATCGCCTCCTACCAACAAGAGTTGTCTAGAAAGTATAACAAAACAGTACATCCAAGGCAGTTCAAGATTGGAGATTGGGTACTGCGCAAAGTGATGGGAAACACCTTAGTTCCAGGAGATGGCAAGCTAGGACCTAATTGGGAAGGACCTTATAAAGTGGTCGGATTAGCAGGCAAAGGGGCATACCACTTAGAAGATGAGGACGGCAAAGCAATCCCCAGGCCATGGAACACGGCCAATCTCAAGCTGTTTTATTTTTAGCTTCTTTTCTTTTAAGTATGTAATTTTTACTTTCTCAATAAAACAAAGCCGATTCTTTTCAACATTATGGTTTTCAGTAGAAAGTAGCTTTAGAAAGTTTGTATTGTAAACATAGTTGGCCGGAATAACCAACTATGACCCCTCCTAAGCCCAGGATAAGGATCCAGGCTGCAGGACGTTTTGGTCGGAAAAACCAAGCATTTTTTCTAAGTTGGCTGGAAAAACCAACTTAGAGGTTGGCTGGATTAAACCAACACCCATCCTGAGTCCAGGATTAGGATCCAGACTGCAGGACGTTTGGCCGGAATAACCAAACATGATATTCTAAGTTGGCTGGAAAAACCAACTTAGATGTTGGCTGGATTAAACCAACACTTTGTACTCTTCAGCCGAAGTAAGCTATATCGGCTGAAGAGTGGTTGGCTGGATTAAACCAACACATCCTGAGTCGTTAGGATCAGACTGCAGGACGTTGGCCGAATAACCAAACATGATATTCTAAGTGGCTGGAAAAACCAACTTAGATGTTGGCTGGATTAAACCAACACTTTGTACTCTTCAGCCGAAGTAAGCTATATCGGCTGAAGAGTGGTTGGCTGGATTAAACCAACATTTTGTACTCTTCAGCCGAAGTATGCTATATCGGCTGAAGAGTGGTTGGCTGGATTAAACCAACACCTCGTACTCTTCAGCCGAAGTAAGTTATATCGGCTGAAGAGTGGTTGGCTAATGAGTTAGATAGTTAGCCGAGATGAAAGTTGTACAATCAAGTTCATGGAAAAATTCATTACAAAGTACAAAACCGAGATGAGAGTTGAAGAAATTTTTTCATTGATCTACAAACCAAGTACAGATAGGGGACCGCAGCCCGGTTACAAAAGTTCAGGAAAAAAAAAAAAAAAAAAAAATGAAAAATTAGCGGAGTAGATTATCAAGCTCGGCATCGAATTCTGCATCATCATTCACTTGGAGTCCGGTGTCAGAGGGGAGCACGGTTCGAAGTGCGAGTTCGGTATCAGCCTGCACTCCGGTGTCAGTCGGCTGCAGCCTTAGAGCTGGATCTTCAGTAACTCGCTCAGACCGAACTGTTTGATCATTCGGCTGTTCATTGACAACCGGAGTATGAGATTGCTCATCATCATCTTCATCATCATCATCTTCGTCATCCGATGAGCCGAGAAATTGTTTCTGGATTTCATCAGCGTAATCTTGCATTGAGACCGGAATGAAGTGCTCCGGAGCGTTGTAGGCCTCGGTTTCAGGCCCACAACCGATCTTCTCCATTGCACCTCTCCAGCCGCACTGAAAGAACAAACTCTTCGCTGCTTCGCATTGTAGGGAGTAGCCAGCTTCGGCCTCTTTGAACCCCTCCTTGGATGCATCTTCAGCCTTCTGTTTCAACGCTGCTATTTCGGCGTCTTTTTTGGTCTGCATTTGCGCCATCTCCCATAAATATTTATCTTTCGTCTCGGTCACGGCCCGCTGTTTGTCACTATCAGCCGAGGCAACCAGTCCGGTCAGGCGCGCTACCTCGGCCTCTAGTTCGGCCGACCTTTGCTTCGAGAGTGTCAGCTCGGCCGTCCTGGCTTCGGCATCCTTTATTGCGTGCCTTGTTGTTTTGCGAAGCTCCATTACTTGCTTGTGAGCTATTGTGCTCTTCTGAATAGCCTGCGAAAGTATAATGAGTTCTGTCTTAGCCGTGCTCGAAGTTGAAAAAAAAAAAACAAAAGAGAACAGTGATACTTACCAATATCATGGATTTGGTGGCAGACCGAAGGGACTTCAGCTCGGTGTTGAGGCGTTTGCTGTGGTGTTCCATGTCTTTCGGTAGGCAAACACCCCTGGCCAAGTTAAAGGCCAGCAGGTGATCCTCCTCAGCGACAACCGAGTCACTGTCGAGGATATCTCGGTCGTTGAACACGAGGGGAGGAACCCATTTGTTGGTAGGCACAGCTCGGTCAGATGACTCCGGTTGCAAGTTGGGTTCGGGGTTCGGCGGAATGATGGTGTCGTCCTCATCAACCAAACGCAGCTCGGTCTCGGTGGTCCGGGCGCGCTTAGCTCGGCGCGAGGATGATGGCTGTTGGGATGGAAGAGCGACCACGGCTTCAGTAGTTTGGTGGGATGGTGGCACTTCGGCCCTGGTGGTTGCGGTAAGCATGGCTTTCATCCGGTTCTTCTTCGCCATCTCTTGTTCGGCTGTTAGGGGCACGAGCACAATTTCTGGCAGGGTTGGGTCCGGTTCTGGTGGGTCTTCAAGGAGGAAATCAGTCACCTTTGATTTTCGGCGACCGGAGTAGCGGTAGGTCGGTTGGAAGTCGAGGAGTTTAGCCCAGCTTCTTTCTCGAACCCGAAGTGCGGCACGGAGAACACCTAAGTTGGGGTAGCCGTACTGGGAGTGGAGGAAAGCTGAATCTGCAAGAAATAGGACAAGTGTAAGTTCGGTTATAGAATGGGAACCGAAATCAACAAAATCAAGAAATGCAACCGAAGTATGAATACCGGGCTCTCCTTTCTTCCAATTTATTCTTCGGCCTGGGATTCGGGCCTGGAAGTCTTCGAAATTTCCAGAAACCCAAAAGAAGTCGTCATCGTTCAAGTCCTTATCCGGTGTATGTTTTATTATCTTTTCTCTACCTCGGCGCACTCTCAAATAGTAGCACCAGCCTTGGTTTTTGGATCCTATTGAGTACTGATGTAGTATCTCGGCCAGACCTAGGTTCAGACCGGTTTGTTGGTTCAGAGCATCTATGCCCATTATTATTCGGTATGTGTTGGTGGATAGTTGGGTTGGGCAAAGTCTAGTCTGCCTAAGAATTCGCATATAAGGGGCTGAACGGGGAACCTGAGTCCGGTCTCGATTATTGACTGGAGGGTGAATGGTACGAAGCCTTCTTCATCCCAGGGGTCTACTCCTTGTTCGGCTAGGACCAGGTTTACATCGGCTGGGATTTGGTAGTCCTTCCTGAATTCGGCCAGGCCCCCGGGGGTTTCTACAAGACATCTATACTTCCCCATTTTATTGTATAAATTAAATAATTTATCTCGGAGGTAAGAGGGTGCTTGGTAGCTCGGTTGAGTGCACAGAGGTATCTGGGCAACCTAAGTCTGCAAAGTGAAGAGAAACTGTTAAGCACAGATCGAGGACCGTGCTACAGAAACAAAGCAAGAAAAGGCTAATCTTATTTCGGCTCTACAGGGTGCGATGTTATCTACATCGGTTTGCAAAGGATCATGCTATCTCGGTTTGGCAAGGCATTCGGTTAGCTCGGTTTTACTATTTGGTTTCGTTATCCCGGCTGAACGTCAAGGGGCAGCTTTCTGAGTTCGGTTTGGGAACTCTGAATGCTGGCTTGGCCCCTGAAGTCGTAGCTCGGTTATATGCTCTTGAGTGGCTAGTACGGTGGGTTTTCATTCCGGTTATTGGCTTTAGGGAACTACTGTGGTTAGCACCAAGTTGTAGTTCGGTTTCAGTCTGCCTAGATTTTTATACAGCAAGAACAGTGTTCTAGTTCGGTTGAAACATGTACAAAGATCAAAAGGGTGTTCTACTAGCCAAAACAGTATGTTCAAGGTGTTCTTGTGAAGTTCTTCAGACAGTACAAATACAGTAGAAGAAAAACGAAGTGTTTTGCAAAAACACACAGCGTAGTCTACCATGGATCAAAAACGCAAAGTAAGAATAGAGAAACAAGAATGAATTCGTGTACTTACCAGAGGAAGGGAGAAAAAACTGGAAGGTTGAGGCAGCAGCAAAGAAAGATGCGAGCCTCAGAGGAAGCAGAGAGAGAGAAGATGAATAGAGGATAGTGTGATTCAAAAATGAAGGGTTCTTTTGATGAAAAGGGAAAAAGAGCGGGACTGTTCAAATATTCCGAAGTACGAGGGACGGCGCGACAGCTGTGAAGGACCAATCAGAGCATGCCACGTGCCAAGGGAAGGACAATCGATTCAGTTTCCGTAAACTGAAGAGACGTTTGACCGGATGTGCTCAGCTCGGCTTGAGCTTAGCTCGGCTAGAGAAGCTGGGAAGGTTTTCAGCTCGGCCGGAGTAGCTAACGGATTGTAGCTCGGCTGGATGAGCTAAAACTTTAGTTCGGTTCATAGACAGGTAATCCCTATCATGCTGTGCAGATGGAATTAAGGGGCAATTGAGAGGGTAATTTATATGCTAAATTGGGCCGAGCTGCGTATAGGGCCTTATGGGCCGCAGTACAAAGGTCCGAGTAGAATGGCCATATAAGTTACTCCGATTTGGTTAAGTAGCCTTGGAGTAGGCCGGTCTCACAACCGTGATGATTAGCCCGGTCGCATGAGGCCTTATTTCTACTTCGGTTGAACAATGTGTTGTGAGGTAGTTCGGTCTTCAGTGTTTACTTCGGTCGTAGCATGGAGCCCGGAGTGTGTTAGGTTACTTAAGAAGTAGCTCGGTTCCACTCTTGTGGATAGCTCGGTCTTAGCATGGGAAGCCGAGGTAAGGGTGAGAGGTAAGGACCGAACTGACAGATACTTCGGTCTTATTGGAGTTCGGCCCTAGCAAAGCCATCTCACTTGGCTTAAGCAGTGAGGAGGGTGTTGGAGGATAAGCATTATCTTCCAGGAGTATGAATCCTAGGAGGACTCTACGCATGGAGGAGTAATCCTAGAAGGACTCTACTTGGGGGAATAAGAGTCCTACCAGGATTGTGCCACGCGAAACCTATATAAGCTCACCAATATCACCTTTGAAGAGGTAATGCAACTTTACTCCCTGAATTCATAGAGCTTTTGTCTATTTGTCAAGCTTTCTGACTTAGGCATCGGAGAGGTTTCCGGCACACACCCGCCGGCTAGCTCACGTGTGTATTTTCAGGTGGTTGAACGACGTCGTACGGAGGAGCGCAGACTTGGTCAACAGGATTATACGAGAAGGTGTATTTCTTTCCCGTACACCTTTATTAACTATTTTCTTAGAAAAATTGCTTCTAGCTTCTCTAATTTTGAAGGCCATTCTCTTTGCAGTCCTTGGAGGCTATGATCGTGCATTATATGTTGAGAAATGGGCTCCATTTGTAAAGGTTTACTTCGACTATGTGCCTTTAATTTATAAAACCATCTAGACATGCTTATTTTGAGTTCTTGGACCACATAAAGAATTGGTTTTATGTGACAATTGCACTGACTATGGCTAGCTTGCAAGGGAGGTTTCCGAGATAAATGGTAAGTCTCTTTTTTCAATTTTTTTACTGCTCTTATCTTTTTGTGTCTTGATCATTGCTAACAAGTTAGACATTATTTATTTGTTTATTTGTTTATTTTTTTCAAATCCTACATAAGTTTAAGCACACACTTGCTATTTGCTTGAGCATGTGGTTTTTCTTAGGTCTATTTTCTAATTATAATGCACATGTGCAGGTCTATGTTGCAAGCAATCTTCAGCTCATCGGTCTCAAGATCTATCTATATGGTAACTTCTATTGCCACCCTAATTTTTAACCAAGCCATGGCTTGACATCCACTATATGTTTAGTTGTTATTGATATATAAAATGGTCCAAAAATTAGCTTTAACTTCTAAAATTCAAAACACAACTCCACACTTAAATCATTATTCTAAAACTAAACCAAACGGATATTTAAGAATATATTTTTTTATTTTTACAAAACAAATTAACAAAAAATAGAGAAATAATGAAAATAAATTTTTGACTTTTTTATGTGACTTTTCAATGTCTTTTTGACTATATTAACTAGTTTTTCAAATGTACTGGGATTGTGTTTAGTTCATGGATTTAGAGAGTGATTTGAAAAGAGAAAAAGAAAATGTGTGCAAAACTAGGTAAAATATAGGTATATTTTATTTATATTTCACCAATATTTTTTCTTTCCTTTTCCAAGTTCTTGAACCAAACACAATAGGGAATTCTTTTAATGTCTATTAAGATTTTATAAGATATTGAGGGACCTTAGGGAATTCTCTCAACATTTTCACAGAAAAAATTCGACTCAGAGAAATTTGCACCTAACTTAGAGAAATTTCGGCTCAGCTCAGAAAAATTTCGGTCCTGACATAGAAAAATTTCAATTTTTACAGAAAAAATTTATTGAGGGACCTTAGTGAATAAAAAAAAATCTTAAACCTCTTCTATTATACAAAGTTAGAGAGAGGTGTTTCAATAATTTTTCAATTTTTTTTTACTTTGTATTTTATGTGGGTGGATAATCCTTTGATAACGTATTTTTAAAAAGTCCAATTCATATTTTAATAAAGGGTAAAATTAAAATAAAGTATATTAAAAAAATACATTTTTTTCAGAAAAATTTAACTATTATTACAAATTAAATTCTAAATTTTTAATTGTTTCATTTTAAACTTTACATTTTCAATATTACATCAAACTCAACCATTCGTTTATTTTAAAGGTGGGCAGCGGATATATCGATTTGCCTAGACCGAATCGATTCGTCACATTTTAGACTGATGCGTGATGATGAGAGGACGGTTGCGGATTGATTTTTTTCCAATCCGCCTAGTTTTGGACGGATGGCGGATTTGAGGTTCCTTTAGCTGCAACCGAACCGCCAAACCGCGAGCACCCCTACTAATTTGTAAAACTTTGTGTTTTCAATTTATTTAGATATTGTATTTGTGTTTCAATTAAAAAAGAGTTTAAATATTCTGTTGAAAAAGAGTTTTTAACTTGAATATATTTTTTAAATTGAAAAAAAATAAATGTATTATTTATCTATATTTTTTGGTTTTTAAATCTAACTCTAAAAATAATAAATAAGAAAGATGATATATGTTGGTTGATTTTTGTTTTCAAAAACAGATATACATGTGATAATACAGAGGCAACAATCTCTACTACTGTTTTGTTCATGGTTTTGGTGGTTTGAATTATTTTTATATTTTCAAAACCATAGATTGTAATACTTTATGTGGATGAGGCATGCTGTGATTGTAATATTCTAAAGTTTCAAACTTTCTTTCTTTGAATGAAACATGCAGTGATTGTAATACTTTTTTAAGTCATTAACTGTAATTAATATTTTATTTTATTTTTTTTGAGGAAATACGCAAGTTGAATTATATTGGAAATTTATAAAATTTTAAACCGCTAAACCGAATCGCATCAATCTGTCAATCCGTCAATCCGCTCAATCCACATCCACCGAATTGGCAGACGGATGCGGATTGATTTTCTCCAATCTACTAAACTAACAAAATGATAGTAGATTGGAGGTTCCGTGCGTCCACCCTTAGTTTATTTCCATCTAGGGAGTGTAATGGAGAATTTTTTTTCCTCAACAGGGGTCGTTCTCTTATTTGTTATTTCAAATTTATCTAAAATTAAAATTAATTTTTACCATGGACCCTACTCTACAGAATTAGCCCTCCTCTTCTCAAACCCTTCCCCAAACGACACCCACTTCCCCCAGCGAGTTGAAGATGGAGATGACTGAAGACAGCGACATCCAAGCGATTCAGATGAAAGCCGAACTGGATCGAGGGTGTGGATTTCTCGACAATTTAAAATTAATTATTTTTTCATTTTTTACACATGCTATTTATGAATTTTCAATTATCGAAGTAATTTCTTTGAATTATTGTACTACCTACCTGAGAAGTTGAGTTACGCTTAAGCTTAATTTTATACTAGTCTATAGGCTCCCTCATTTGAACTTTATTAGACATGGTTTACGGTATGACCAAAGCTGAACCTAGGAATTAATTTGGAATTAGATGTTTGCAAACAAAGGGGATATCAAAGTTGAGGAAAGAGAAGGTAAATTTGAAGAAGATAAGAGGCACACATTTGAAGGAGCTATCAAGAGAAATTTCATGCTGGTCCTGGTTATTTTCAATTCATATTACTTTCACTTGTTTGGAATTTCAGAACTATACTTCATGGCCATGTTTGATTCACAAGAATAATAATGAAGGAATTAATAATCTCATTAAATTAATGTAGTATTCACTATCCAATTGAATTAGTAGGATAAATTATCCCTTTGTCAATAGGTTGATTTGCATTGGATTAGTAGGTAAAAGAGTCTTTATTTTATTTCCCAACTTAGGATATATAATCCCACCCCTATCTCATTACTAATAATCCTACAAATTTGTTGGATTAATTATCCATTGGATTAATAATCCTGAAACAAAATTTCAAAACAAACATAGGATTATTGGGTCCACGGATTAATAATCCCAATCCCATGCTCTAATCCTGTCAATCAAACATGCCCCAACAGTGATCCCAACTTGTGTCAATTGACAATAGATGGTGAAACACAACTTTTGGTTCTGTCTGCAAACTCTACTTCCAGCTTCCCCACTACCAAGTATCTCTACTTGAGATTTGATTTGAGTAATAGGATTACAGTAAACGGTTTCCTGCTTAGATAAACCATCCAAGGAGGCAGAGTTGTTGGGGTCGTTGATGGAGTTAAGGGAGGTGTTCCCGTATCAGGCAGGCTTTCTTGTTTGGTGGTAGGTTATGGCCTGCAGCTATTGATTTGGAAATTGAAGAAAAAGAAAATTAATCTATCTGTGTTTGCAATCATATGCTCTTAAATTTCCCGAGGTTGGTGAGATATGTCCTCCTGCAGGGCAGTTTGGAAGAAGATTTTTTTTGGCAGATAGAGGGTGGACATATTTGGAAGAATAGATAAGAGATAAGTACCCTTCTTGGGCAGTCGTGTCATGTGTCCCTTTTCTAGGCTTTGGGGTTGATCATTTGAATCTCTTTCTTTTGGTCCTTAAAAAGTTTATTGTTAAAATTAAATTGCAATCTTGAGTAGCATGTGAATTTGCAGAGATTAATTCAATGTCCTTAGGTTTCTGGCCTTAAACCTGATATGCATTTTTTCCCATCTTTTAGTGGAAAAGAGAGCATCACTGTATACTCATGCGATTGTAGCATTGAGGCTCTTAAAAGGGCTGAAGAAGCCATAGATGCAGCTGATTTGGTCTCAGAAAAACACAGTTTTCATCCATTCCCTTGTGATTTTTCTATTAGTGGATTTCTCAAGTGGTTGTCCTATGATCCTTGTAGGGAAGTTATTCTGCAAAAGCAGGACATTTGCCTTTCAGGTTAATTACTTTATCCATTTCTTTGTACATGTCAAAATTTTGTGTGCTATTACCTGGAGCTCAGCTAATTTTTTTTCTGCTTTCCCAGATGTTGAAGACAAGAGAGTGGCAGGGTTAAATGATTTTTCTTCTTTGAAGGAATGTAAATGCTGCCTTGGTGGGGGTGGATTTTGTGACCTTGGTATGTTGCTAGTTTTCCAAAAATGGGTCTTAATGCATTGTTGGGCATTCGAAGTTAGAAATTGAGGTGAAGTGGGTCTGTCTACATATCCTCTTAGGTTGTGTTTGGATCTTATATTTGAAAAGAGATTTATGGAGGGAACGAAAAAAGGGGGGGAAATGTGAATGAAGTATAATGTAATTTTTTTTTACTTTTCTGTCTCCTTTTCTTTCCCTTCATGAATCACTCGTCAAATCCAAAATGTGAATGAAGTATAATAGGAATTTACTTTTTTTTTTCTTTGAAGAATTATAATGTAATTGGTTGCTGCATAATCGGCATTAGAAGCTGTGGTTGCTTAAATTTTGTGTTTGGATTTGTGGAGGAAACGGACAAGTGAAATAAACTTTACTTCTACTTCATTCATTTTTCCCTTCCCTTTCCTGTCCTTCACAAATCCCTCCACAACTCTAAGATCCAAACACAGCCTAAGTACAAATGTTCAAATTTCTTAAGGAATATCAATCTGAATATTTAGATGTTTGATATGAGTTATTGAGTGAATTTCTAGATTATAGTTGAGCTACTCATGTGAAATTCTATGTTTAATGTTTGTTCATCACTTTTTTAAATTTGACCAATGAGTCTTTATTACTATTTTTCTGTAATGTTAGTTCTTAACAAAACTAGGCATTATGATTTTGTTGCCATGCATAAATATGCCTGAATATTTGACAATATTACAGTCTAGTCATTCAAGAACTACTTAGATATTTGACAAACCAATCCATTGCTTTGGTATATTCAAGGCTTTTCATCTTTTTCTAAATGAAATTCAGAACTTATTCACTGATGCCCTGCATGAATATTAAATAAAACTTCAAAGTCCCTGAACTTGTGCCACCTCAAATCTGTCAGGAAGAAAAGATTATGATGAATTTTGGATCCTGATTTTTTTTCTTGTATTTTCTGGCTGTCAGATATCCATGCTGTCGGCATTACCACTTCACAGGATGCCAACATCGATTGCAGCATGTTTCACTGTATTGAAACCTGGTGGCCTACTTTTATTCAGAGATTATGGTAATTTCCCAACAAAAAACATATGTATTCATAGGATTTTGGTTAGGACTGTTTGCTCAAAATGAAAATTTTTCTTGAAATTTTTATACTGAATGTGTTGCATGGAAGACTTTTATCTTGCTGCAGTAATTTAAAAAAATATATATTCCCTTTTATTTTTCTTGCTTGATTTTGGATGAAAATCCTGAACCCTAACAAGTGAATTAATACCAGTGAATTGTTGCTATCAAAAATATTTTAAGGATGGACAAGTGAAACAATGAAATTCTTTTTCAGTTTTATTTACAGTACTATATTTGGAACTTGAAATTATTAGTGTGATGAAAACTCAGGCATTTATGACATGACGATGCTTCGATTTGAGCCAGACAAAACAGTCTGATGGAACTCGTTCCTACTTTTTTTGTTTGCATAATGTGAGGGATCTCTTTGTGGCTGTGGGCCTCACTGAGGTACTAATCTTGTTTCTATCAGTTTGATGTTAACATAGCCATGTCAACATAGGATGGTAGATTTTGGGCTTAGTTTGGTGTAGCTTCTAGCAAGCTGAAAGTTGATAATCAGAAAACAAATGCTAAAATTACCTCTCTCCTTTAGAATCAACTTTTTCCAGCTTCTTTAGGTTGTGTTTGGAGCATGGATTTGGGTAGGAATTTAGAAAGGAAAAGGTAGGTGAAATGTGAATTAAAATACATTTCACACACTTTCTCATTCTCTTTCAAATTCCTACCAAAATTCATGCTCCAAACACAACCTTAAGTTATTTTTGTTTCATAAGTTGTAAGCAAAAGTTGCACCAAATACTCTAGTACATATTTCAAAAATAAATAAACTATAAGCCCCTCCATAAGCTGACATTAAACTTGGCGATGAGTGAAGCTCATGCCAACTTACTATCATATGGAGTTTACAACTCTACTTGTTATATATCTTGACTGTGCAGCTTGAGCTTGAATAACTTATATTGATGACCCATCTTGTGCTGCTTAAGTTTTAGCGCTCATATATATATATATATATATATATTGTGTTTTGCCCATAAGAGAGAACAATTATCACATGATATTTGTAATTTTCCAAACTAAAAATTGCAGTGGTCATCAATCAACTATAATCAAAATTATTAAATTCACTCGCTTCCATATATATATATATTTTTAATTTCACTAAGAGATGTATAAGTACTATATAGCAACTTTGTGGTGTAAGGTTCATTAGGGTTCTTACTGGCTAGATGCTTTACTGGAATAAGACACATACACGGCAACAAATTAAGGGACAAAATTGCTTTGTAAAGAAATTATATTTTAATTGTCAAAAGTGTTATTATGTGTTTTTAGTGATGTTATTAAAACTTTTTGACATGATATTGTTTTGCTTTTAAAAGTGCAGTTATTAGCGACATTTTAAAAAAAAAAAAATCACTAAAGGTTTTTTTTTTGGTGTACTTTTCGAGATGGATTTTTTGTGGCAGCTGAAATTGGTCTCAAAATAATTTTTGCAACAAAAGTTTCACTTTTGGGAACATAAAAGTTTAGTGTGTAAAACTCTTATACGTTGTACATTTATTTCTACCTAAATAAGATAAAGCTATCAACAATATTTTGTACCCAAAAAAAATATCTAGAAAAGTATCCAGAATTTAATTGTGGATCAGATTCATCCCGGGCATGACCCACACCATATCAAGCTTAAATTTATACCATACATTCAACAAATTATAGACACCTTTCTAGATTTTTGTAAAACTATTTTGATTAAGAAGATTATGGTTTTTTGCCAATATAGATATTTTTGGCTTCAAATTTTGTGAAATTTAAAGAAAAATAGGTCTCTCTTTGACACCTCCCACTGATGTGCAGAGATGGAGGAGAAATGAAAACCATTTAAACTGTATTTGCACACAAATCGAGCTTAGTAAATTCATTGAATTATATGTTAAGACAGTGATCAACCAAAAAAATTTGTCCTGCTGATTCTTTCTTAAGACAGACTCATCTTGGTTTTAACTAACACTGCAACTTTTATTTGTTGCAATTCTATGAGATCTAAGTGGCTCACCATGTCATATTGATGAGCAGTGTCACTATTATAGATTGAAAAATTGAAACAAATTAGGTCAAACACCAAGTATATATGTAATTGGGGACAATATGATCCAAGAAAGGCCGTGCGTGCACTATGAAAATTAGGTCGAACAGCACCTTGTTCAACCGAACACAGCGTGTACTCCACGGCAGGTAGATAGGCAGCAAATAAAATTTTCAACATCAAGGACTTAGAAAAGTGAAGATGCTCCATAATTTCAATTGCTGATGCATAATGGTGCGTTTATTATATTCATCACTTCCAACTTTCCGTTGCATATTAAATTCTGGCTTTATTTAGTGGTCCACAATTTCCTTAATGCAGGCTTTTTGTATTCTTTCAATGTTTTATAATCAATTGTCTTGTTAGACCTTTTAAGATTGCTAGGGTTTGCAAATGTTGATTTGGTGAAGCCAACCTTTAACATAAAAAATAAAAAATAAAATGAAAAATAGAGCCCATTTGTCGGTAGTTTTTGATGGAGATTATTGTAACTATATTTCAGACCGAAGGATTTCGAAGTAGAAGTATATGAATATTGTATTGATTATTTAATTTTGTTCAAGCAACGAACCTCTTGAATTATTGACTCCCAAGTCTTTTTCTATGAATATTTTTGGGAAATTTGTAGTGTAGCTAAAATATAAAAGGTGGCCATTCCATGGCCAAGAGAACTTGGAGAACCAATAATTCTCATTGGTTGCTGTATTTGCTACCTCATCTTGATATTAATTTTACCTCATCTTGGTGATCAGCAAAATATTTCCACAACTTCTCCATGTGTTTATTGTCGCTTTGATTTTACTACATATGAAACCTGCTCTTGGACTCTCCTCAAGAGTTGAAGAAGATGCTGAAACCAAGTGCATAGAGAGGGAGAGACAAGCTCTCCTCAAGTTTAAAGATGCTCTTATTGATGATTATGATATTCTCTCTTCTTGAGGGAGTGAAGAAGATAAAAGAGACTGTTACAAATGGACAGGAGTGTTGGAAATTTCCTAAAAGCTTCAAAATTTTAATTGTTTTTATTTATTTATTATTTTATTTATTTATTTTATTATTATTATTATTATTATTATTATTATTTATTTATTTATTTATTTATGTTTTCTTTTAACAGTCATATGTGTTTGCATTTTTAAACAAGTATTTGATTTCAAAATGAATGAATGTGTCTGTCCCAACAGACATCAAAGAATCTATTTAAAAAGGACTTACTCAGGAAATAAACAACGTATTCTGATTGTTTTCTCATCTTCTCCTCTGATATATGTTCTATATCTCTGGGTAACTGATATAGACTTGGCAAATTCATCTGGTGCAACTGTGCATTGTGTCAGATTCCTGTGAATTCTTGGGTTATATCTTGAAGTCGTTTGTGATCGTTAGAACGTACACAGAAGGAGCGCATAACGATTTTAGGACAGCGTCTTTGACATGCCTCTCCGAATCACACAGGCTATTTTCTTCATCTTCTTCTTCACTATTTTGATATATATATATATATATATATAATTTTTGAAACTGTATAAAACCTATTTTCATAATCTATTCTATTTAATATCATTATTCTGTAAGATTGATTTAGGGTAATTATTATTTAATTCTCACAACAATCTAAAGTCGTTTGTTTTGTATAATATTTAATCTTTTCATTATTTGTGTTTTACAATTTAATTTGTTGGTCTTGAACAACACTATTAAAAAAAATCAAAAAATCAAAAATTAAAACCTGGAATTTTTATTTTTTTTTAGTATAGAAGTTGATTACGTTGATTTGCATGTGGTATTAATTCTATTTAATTATTTTTGAAAATAGTGTAACTGCGTTTGATACATTGACTTATATATATATATATATATATATATTAATTTAGGGAGTTTGCGGAATTTGTTGATTATGTGTAGTTTTTTTTTATTAATTGTTCTTAGGAAAGTTGGAGTAAAATCAAAATTTTCACATGATAAATTATTTTGTTTAGATTCATGATATTTAATTAGCATTGTTCAGATTATAAATTATTGTGTTCATATTTGATTTGTATAAAAATTGCCATATTTTATCTATCCTTAAATTGTTAGCAATTAATTGTCAATTACAAATTTAATAACATTTGTGATTGTTTGATTGTTATCTCTCACAAGTTTTATAATTGTTTGCTCTCTTGTACCTTAACTAATTTATTTTTATGGCTAATTTAGAAGAAATTGTTAGTGTGAAACCTAAAAAATTTAATGGTAACAATTTTGAAAGATGGCAAAAACAAACAAAATATTGGTTGGCCATGTTGGGTTTTATGTCTGCCATAGAAGATCAGAATTTTGTTGGATTTTGGTTGTCACCCGAACAAATTAAATTTCTTTGTTATAACAGAATTCTTAGTGTTTTGTCTGACCATTTGTATGATGTGTATCGGTCAACCACCTCGACTGCAAAAGAACTATGGAAAACCTTAGAGGCCGAATATGGAACTGTAGATGCTGGTTGATTCCTTTGCTTGCCATCCTTCACTCTTCAAACCTAACCTGTGATTCAATGTCAGTTCTTGCCCTTCATTCAATGACAAACTTTGCTTTCGATTTCATTTAAGGAATTTGAAAACCCCAAAATCGATTTTGATCCCAACAAAGCCCTAGTTCATTTAATCATCACACCAACTTATTTTGTAAGCAAAGCCTTCTTACATTCCCTCCAAAAGATAGTTCAAGAGGACAGCTGATCACATTCCGTCCAATTATAGACGGAATGTGACGGCAGAGGTTAAATTGATTAATTTTTTGAAAGTTCAGGTATTAAATTGAAATTAACTGAAGCATGGGGGTCAAATTGAAAAATGTGTAATAATTTGGGAGATAAAATGATATTTCCTCTAAATATTCGGACAAACTTGTGAACAAAAAACAGTTGTTCGAATCTAAACGATTAAATGAAATGTCTATTGAACAATTCATTTTTGTTCATAAGTTTATATCCAAATATTTGATTTTTATTCATAAGTTTATATCCGAATGATACAAATAAAGATGAATTACACTAACGGTTCCTATAATTTAGGGATTGTGTTACTTTGATCCCCGACTTTTCAATTGTGACACATTTGACTTTGAATTTTGAATCTTGTTCCAAATAAGGACAATTGAAGATACCATTACTTAATTTCAAGTACAAAATCGTCAATTTGATAAAATATAAACTAATGACAAAAATAAATGTGAAAAAAATATTTTTGAATTTTTTAAAATTATTTCTATCCACTAAAGATAAAATTATGTAAAACTGATAAATCTTTTAGACATTTATTTATTTATTTACCAAATTAATTTTTATTATGTGTTTTGATGATGATCATGTAATGGGTAGTTCTTTTTATTTTCTTTAAATTAGTTTCTATTTTTTCAAAAGTCAAATATGACGATAATTTTGATATCATTATTCAACTAATCCATTAAATCAAAAAATTCAAAAATAAAAACATTTTATATATTAAATATATCGATTACACATTAAAATCCTAACAAGTACCCATTACATAGTCATCATCCAAACACATAATAAAAATTAATTTGATAAAATAAAGAAATAAATAGATGTCTAAAAGATTTATCAATTTTGCATAATTTTATCTTTGGTGGGTAGAAATAATTTTTAAAAATTTAAAAATATTTTTTTTGACATTTATTTTTGTCAAATTAATTTAAATTTTATCAAATTGACGATTTTGCCCTTAAACTTAAGCAACGGTATCTTCAATTGTCCTTATTTAGAACAAGATTCAAAATTCAGAGTCAAATGTGTCACAATTGAAAAGTCAATGATTAAAGTGACACGAGGCCTAAATCATAAGGACTGTTAATATAATTCAACATACAAATTATGTATATCAAGATTTCTTACGATGTGCTAATAGAATTTTCTCTTTGTTATATATGATGTACTTGTTTGCTATATGGAAGATGGCTTCTTTGGAGTTGTCTATTGTGAGGAAACTGATTTACTTTCAAGAAAAGAAAATGCATGATTTTTTTTTTTATTTTTTTATTTTTGGTAGTACAATTTGCATTCATGTACTTTCACCGTAATCTCATTGTGATCCATTTACTTTCAATTGTGATCAACTCCTACAATTTAAGTTATAATGTCACTCTTTTGTTCACCTACAATTAATGAGATTAGCAAAAATTAGAAGTGCAAAGACCAAAGTGAAATTTTAGTGAAACTGTGACGATTAAAACGAAATTTTGATGAAAGTGTAGAGGTGATAATGAGATGAAAAAAAATGTTGCGCTTTGCCCACATGACGAGTTATGTTAGTCTTGTTAACGGTGGTGACTGGAAGGGTGATATTATAATTTGACTTAAAGTGTAAATGGTTGACTGTCCACAAGTAAAAATGATATTTGATTTAAAGTGTAAATGGTTGACTATCCACAAGTAAAAATAAAGGGATTAAAGTGAGATTATAATGAAAATGCATAGGTGCTAAGTGTAAAAAGAAAATTTTAAAGACAAATTACCCTTGTAATCCTTGTAATTTATCTTTGGTGTTGCTTTTAAAAATTAGACTGAAATTAATGTGCAAAATATTGACTGAGGAGTTGACATCTTATTTGAAAATGGTTTATTCCTTTTGAATGAATTGTTTTTTCTTGGATTTTTGTCTAAGTTCTTAACCGATATTATCAATTGAATTAATTGAACACAATATAAAAAATTAAAAAATAAAAATTATATAGACCAAATTCACACAAATAGCTAATTGCAAAAACCATAGGTATAATTTATCCTTTTATCTTTTTTTAAAAAAATTATTTGGATTGATATGCCTTCGTTAAGCCTGGCTTCTAATATGTATGTGTGATTAGCATATATTTGAGATGGAGTTCCACATAATAATTTCGGTGTTCTATTTTTTTCCCCCCTCTCTTTCCATAAATTTCTACTCAAATTCTACTATCCAAAACACAGCTTAAGCCATGAACTTTACCAAATTGTTTGGTTTCACCATTTGCTTGTACATTTTGTACTTTCTAGTAGGGTATGAATTAATTATAGGGAATTTTCTTTTGTTTTTAAGGTTGTTTGTATCATAAATTTGAATAAGAATTTAAAATTAACAAGAAAAGGTGAATAAGATATAAGTTTAAGTTTTCTGTATTGTCCCTTTTATTTTCAAATCACTATCTAAATTTATAATTCAAACATAACATAAATAAACACACAAACTTTAAAAAAATAATATTATTATTATTATAATGTGTAATAACCGTATTACACTTAATTTTTACTTTTCTTTGCTGTGAGGATTATCAATATATCATCATTGCATTGTGCACATCGACATCATAATCATGACTCTTTATCTTGTTTGATGGGTACACTACCATATATCCGTTATCCAGAATACCATCTCTAATCATGCCACTTGTTCTGATGAAATTTTCACAAAATTTCCAAAAGTCATTTTTTTATCATTAACCAATTAATACATTTCAAAGTAAAATTTGGACCGAATGTGATTAATGATGAAACAAGGTTGCATTATAGACAAGTATGACCTTGGCTTGCATTATAATCCAGAATGGATCTAGGGGAGTGAGGAGCGGTCACACTCCTAATTTTTTTTAAAATTATGTATATTATATTAGTAATTAGTAAGATAATTTTAAATTGAATTACGTCTCATCTTCAAAATTTCAATATCAAAATTTCAATAATTCGTACCCTCTAAATTATTTACATTATAAAATTTTAAAAATAGTTTCTAAATTGAGTTTTATCAAATATTGATTTATTCTATTTGTTATCTGTATTATTTGTTATATTTATATATTGTTTAGAGTTACTTATATTCTTTTATTTATTTTATTTGTTACTATTCTTATTTTCTACTCATGTCATTTGTATTTTTTTTTTTCTTCTATAAATCACACTTTAATGTATTTATGCATCTTATTTTGCATTCATTTTTGTTTGTTCATTCTCTAGAAATAAAAATAGTATCAACTTTAACATGACATTCTTAAACAAAGTTCATAAAATTTAATACCGCTTATTGAAATGGATTATCATTATGCTCATAAAAACATACATTTTCAATTATGATTTTTTTGTAAAACTAAACTGCATAATGGAAGATAATTTTGTAACAAGTTACTTGATCATATTTATTGAGAACAAATATTAATTAAGATTTTGATGTCAAACTTATCATATATGTTTTTATATATATTATAAAAAGTGGCAATTACAATATGTTCAAATAGTTAACTTTAGTAACATAGTAATAGTTAATATTTTGTTAAGTTAATGCAGACAAAAGAAATATGCCAAATTATATTTTTATTCTCAATTATGTTGGCAAAAAATGTCCGATTAATTATAATATTATTCATTTTTTTGTGCTTGTATAAATCCAAATTCCATCCCCGATTATAGCCATAGATGCCCTCCAATATCTCTGTTATTTCTTAAGACTAAAATTTTCCAACAACCGGGTTTTGAGATTTTTCAACCTTTTATTTTATTTTTTAAAAGTAATTTTATAATGAATATCTATTTTTATCACATTATTGTAACCATTTAATATGTCAATCTAATTGTTAGCATTACATTATTATATTAACAAGTGAGATAATAAGTATAATATGATATAAAAATGTGATAAGCGTTGTATTAATATATTGTTAATAAGGAATCTGTAATCCTACCTTATGTGAGACTGGGTTAAATCCCAAACATGTACGATCATTGCTAGCTTCACATATATCAAGTGAAAGAGACTTGAATTTAAGACTACCTAGTTGTTTACATGGGATCTTTTCATTCAAGCTAACTTTAGTTTGAGAAATTTCAATTTTAAAATTTACAATGAAATAGAATTGAGAATTTTTCTTTTCTTTTTTTTTTTTTTGCTTGAACTAAAGTGTTATTTACCAAGAATAGAGAGCAAGGATTTGCTTGGCTCGATAGCAATCATCAGAGTAGGAAACACAATCCCTATTGACTATGATAGTAGGGTGGAAGCCATGTGGAATGCGACTGAAGAACATTGGCCAGAGCTGCACAACTTTGCAATGAAATTTGTAATTTACTTGCCGATTTGGGACTAATTGTCAACCAAAGGCAACCACCAGTTGACAACGATTACGTCGGAGGATTCATCTGAGGCCAACCTGTTGGAAAATGGCTTTGTAATATCTTATTTTTTGCTAACTTTAAACATTAATTAAGGTAGGACCCAAGCATTATTTTTAACGTTTCTAATTGGGTCCATGTTTAATGTCGTGTAGTGAATAACATCATGTGTTTGGTTGCTCAAAACCATTTCCGAATGAATGAGAATTCAATGGGCATTTCCGGGTTCGTGGAAATGGCTTTAGGTAGGTTTCCTACACATTTGTGAAATATATTTGTCCCACATAGAAAAGGCTTAAGGATTTATATGAGTATATATACTCTAACTTGCCATAATTGGGATGAGCCCCAATGGGCACCCCAAGTCTTGTAAGGAGGGGAGTTATGGACAAAGTGGCTTGGCCCAAAACCACCACACGCACGCACCGCTGCCGCCCGTCAGGTCGGGTCCTAACTTTAATTTTTTGAACAAAATTAGTTTGAATTTTTTCATAATTCATGCGAGAATTTTTTTTTTCCTTACAAAAATAATTCAAAATTTGCGCCAAAATTGCAAATTCGATTTTTCGAATTTCGAATTCCTAGTTGCCTCCTTTCCAAACTGGCGTTGTTCTGGTTGCACCTTTCCGGCCATGTCCAAACAACCACTAAATCTAACCCAAACAGGTGCATGGTTGGCTATAAATAGCTTGCCATTCCAGCAATTCAGATCATCCAATTTTCCAAACGTCTCTTCATTTTCTTCTTTTGTGCTCATGTGCTCCTGCATCTGTCTACCATTTAGTTTCTAGGAAAAGAAAGAGAGAGTTATAGCATTGTTTGGATCGCCAGACTTGATTTTGTAGTGCTGCAAATCAAGTAGTAGTCGTTGCATCCTGGGAAGTAGACGCTGTTAAATCTCGAAGCACCGAAGCAAGGGCGAAATCTACTTTAAGGAGATTATGTCCAACAGGATGTATTTTGCAAAATCATACTTAGGAACTGGTGGATCTTCCAACAGGATGTAAACCTCTTGGATATAAGTGGATATTCAAGAGAAAAATGAAAGCAGATGGTTCAATAGATAAATACTAAGCTAGGCTTGTTGTTAAGAGATACAGACAGAAAGAAGGCCTTGATTATTTTTGATACCTATTCACTAGTAACAAGAATAACATTTATTCGCATGCTAATAGCGATTACAACATTGTATAATCAAGAGATACATCAAATGAATGTTAAAACAACATTTTTAAATGGTGAGTTAGATAAGGAAATCTATATGGAACGACCGGAAGGATTTCAAATTCCCAGCTAAGAGAAAAAAGATTTGTAAACTTGTCAAATCCCTTTATGGATTAAAAACAAGCTCCGAAACAATGACATGAAATGTTTGATCACACTATGCTTTCGGATGGTTCTAAGATAAACGAATATGACAAATGCGTCTATGTTAGAAGTACAAACAAAGGCTATGTCATAGTTTGTCTTTATGTAGATGGCATACTCATTATTGGAAGCAATAATGACATGATTAAATCCACAAAGAAATTGTTGAACAAAAAGTTTGACATGAAAAATCTGAGAGTAGCAGATGTAATTCTAGGAATGAAAATTACTAGAACATTTGAAGGATATGCTTTATCTTAGTTTCATTATGTTGAGAAGATTCTACAGAAATTTGGAAAGCATGATTACCGTCCTATTAAAACACCTGTTGACATTAGTCTTCATTTGTCAAAAAATACAGGTGCATGCATATCACAATTAGAGTACTCTCGGATAATCGGAAACTTAATGTACTTAATGAATTGCACTTGGCCGGATATAGCCTATGCTGTAAGCAAATTGAGTAGGTACACAAGTAATCCAGGGTCAGATCACTGGAACGTGATAATTAGGGTACTTAGGTATCTAAGACATACTTAGAATTATGGCTTACATTATACCAAATATCCAACAGTACTTAAGGGTTATAGCGATGCAAATTGGATATCGGACACTAAAGACACAAAATCCACTAGTGGTTACGTCTTTACCCTGGGAGGAGCTACAGTCTCTTGGAAGTCCTCCAAGCAGACATGCATAGCAAGGTCGACAATGGAAGATGAGTTTATCACATTAGATAAAATAAGAGAAGAAGCAAAATAGCTTCGTAATTTCTTAGAAGACATTTCAGTGTAGCCTAAACCTGTGCCGGCTATATGCATTCACTGTGATAATGAAATAGCAATAAGACGGGCACAAAATCATAGGTATAACGGTAAGTTCGACACATTCGTCAAAGACATAATACCGTTCGGCATTTGCTCTCATATGGAATAATTTCCATAGAATATGTAAAGTCAAGAGAGAATATTGTAGATCCATTGACTAAAAGGCTAGCCAGAGGGCAAGTGTACCATTTATCGAGAGAAATGAGATTAAAGCCTATTACTTAAAAGTCACCATAATGGCAACCCAACCTAGTTGACTGGAGATCACAAGATCTAGGTTCAAAGGAACAACCGAATTATGGATGACTTCACGTATCACTAAGGAGGTTTACTCCTACCCATTTCTATGATAAGGAGAGTGATACCTACAGTGTTAGTAGGATAAGCTTTGCTTTTAATGATTCTTATAGCTTGGACATCCAAGTGGGGTATGGCAAGATATTCTTAATAAGAAGTCACCTATATGAGTGTGAACTGAGCCGGTTCTATGAGAATTTAGAAGGCTAAATTCTCTAGAGCACTCATGAATTACCAAGTGTTGTTCAGGGCCAAAATGAACACAATCATGAGAACCAAACTATGTCTGCAGATACACTATGTGTAGTCTATTGTCTTGGCTTACACAAATAGCTGAACAATTCAAGGCATCGCATCCACTGGTTAGCTAGTAAGTCCGATAGGTTTTCACTAGAAAATGTTCAAAACCAAAAGCTACCTATCTCGATGTGGTGTATCTTGTTAATGTACTCTTTCTCTGTCTGCATTTTGTTGCATGTCCATTATCGTGAATTCCATTCATGTGGGGGATTGTTGGAAAATGGCTTTGTAATATCTTATTTTTTGCTAACTTTAAGCATTAATTAAGGTAAGACCCAAGCATTATTTTTAACGTTTCTAATTGGGTCCATGTTTAATGTCGTGTAGTAAATAACATTGTATATTTTGTTGCTCAAAACCATTTCTGGATGAATGAGAATTCAACGCACATTTTCGGGTTTGTAAAAATGGCTTTAGGTGGGTTTCCTACACATTTGTGAAATGTACTTATCCCACATAAGAAATGCTTAAGGATTTATATGAGTATATATACTCTAGCTTGCTATACTTGGGATGGGCCCCAATGGGCACCCCAAGTTTTGTAAGGAGGGGAGTTATAGACAAAGTGGGCTTGGCCCAAAACCACCACACACGCGCGCCGCGGCCACCATCTGGCCGGCCAAACTGAGCTGAGCCGAGCACGGGTGTGGGTTGGGTCGAGTCCTAACTTTAATTTCTTGAACAAAATTCATTTGAATTTTTTCATAATTCTTGCAGGAATTTTTTTTTTCCCTTACACAAATAATTCAAATTTTGCACCGAAATTTCAAATTCGATTTTTTGAATTCCTAGTTGCCTCCTTTTCGAACCAGTGTTGTTCCAGTTGCGATTTTTCAGCCATGTCCAAACAGCCACTAAATCCAACCCGAACAGGTGCATGGTTGGCTATAAATAGCCTGCCATTCCGGCAATTCAAATCATCCAATTTTCCAAACGTCTCTTCATTTTCTTCTTCTGTGCTCCTGCGCTCCTGCGCTCCTGCATCTATCTACCATTTAGTTTCTAGGAAAAGAAAGAGAGAGTTACAACATTGTTTGGTTCGTCATACTTGATTTTGTAGTGTTGCGAATCAAGTAGTAGTTGTTGCATCTTGGGAAGTAAACGTCGTTAAATCTCAAAGTAACGGAGCGAAGGCGAAATCTACTTTAAGGAGATTATATTCAACACAAATCTTGGCTTATAATTTCTGTAAACAATTAATTCGGAATTTAATTTATTTAATTATTTTCTAGATTATTTAATTTTATTTTGTTGTTTATTTATTTATACATTTATTTTACACACACACACACACACACACACACACAACCACTAGGAATAACACAACCTGTTAGCTTACGTTATTTTGCAAAAATTGCATATTTTAACGGTTCAAAAAAATTTCAAAAAGAAGATATTCTTGATTGATTGCTTGATCTTGAAAATTTCTTTGAATACATGAAGATTCCTCATGAAAACAAAGTTATATTTATATCCTATAAACTTGATAAAATTGCATTGAAGTGGTGGAATGGATTACAAGATTATTGAGTTTGCAAAGCTAAAGATAAAATTCCTTCATGGTTAATAATGAAAGAGTTTTTAGCAATAAAATTTTACTTTATGATCATAAAGTATATTGTCATATAGTAGGAGAGGTTTAATATATTTTTTTTATTAGCTAAGGTCCCTCAATATTTTCATAGAGAAAATTTGACTCAGATAAATTTTGTTCGACTCAGAGAAATTTTGAAATTTCTCTATGGAATCAAAAAAATTTCTCTGTGAAAATTAAAATTTCTCTAAGTCGGGTAAAATTTCTCTAAGTTAAATTTTCTCTGTAGAAATGTTGAGAGACCTTAACTAGTATGAAAATATTATATGTCCTTTATGTTATAAAATCTTAATATCAAGAATCTTAAAAAAAATTCCCCTTAAAAAAATTAATTTTAATGTGGTCCTAGTATGATCTAAAAGTAAATTTTTAAATTTTAAATTTTTTGTAACAATTCGTTAGAAACAAAAAAAAAAGTCGCTAAAAAACAATTTTCTAATCAGCATAAATGTGACCCCACTATTGAAGAGTTAAATTTGAACTTCACACTATTTTTCTCAGTGTTCTGGAGGAGCTAATTTAGCCTAAAAAAAATAGGCTAAATTAGCTCCATTTAAGAAAAAAATTTAACTTTCTTTTGGTTTGAATATAATGGTTGTGAGAGAAAAAATAAAATAATTTTGGTTTAAATGTGATATTTTGTCTTTTTGACTAAATTAGCATATTTTATTATTTTATACTGATTTAGTCATTTTAGTCCTTCCCAAACAAGGCCACTATTTTTTAATGTTTAAGTTCTTGGTATCTAATATTACTGAAATTTTAGAACAATTTTTTTAAAAGAATAATTTACAAATACAAGAACCAAATGCATAAGATATATAAACTTAAGAAAAATTACGAATTTTGTTGATGAAGCTCATTTTAAAAAAAAAATTGTATATCTAAACACGTTATGTGTTTTAATTTTTTGGAAAAATTTCATTTAAGTGGATGTTTGGAAAATTATTTTGAAATTAATGATAAGCTTTACAAACATTAAAAAATAAAATTTTAATTTTGTAGTTAATTTTTTATTTTCTTAATTTTTTTAGCACCATAGAATTATCCTTTTTACGGTGTGAGAAAGATGTGGAACGAATCAAATCGAATGATATGTTCCCACCAAATCCAGTAGATCATTGTGAGCAACATCATTAATCAAACCGTTATTAGTCAGTTGGCCGCATGGGACGAATATTAAAAACGCCATCTTGACTTTTACCGACGTTTTCAGGCTTTTTGCGGCCGCTAATTCTAAATCTTCTTTCAAGAGGGTAGGGGTTAGGATAACATATTCAGGAATTATCATATGCCACCTTCCTTAGGATTCATTGTCCTAGACTGTCATCAGGATTTAATTTTGGGGGGATTAATTTGTTTTTTTTTGTTTAATCCTATCACACAAATTGAACACACACACAATGTCCATGTTAGCTACTGGTGCACATGTGATGCTCCTACAAAAAAATATATAATTTATGAATAAAAAAGATAAATAAGAATTGTTTTATGTTTTTGGGATTTAAATATCTGAATCAATTCAATTTTGGATAAATTGTTAATAGGTTCTAATAATTGGATTTAATTTCCATTATATCCTATTGAAAGTTAATCCTGGTAAAATTTTCGCTAAAAACATTTTTTTATGACGTTTTTTTGCACATGTTGCTAAAAATTGACAATTAGTGACTTTATCTATGACGAATTTTTCAAAGAGTGCTGCTATTAGCACCTATCTAATTTCTTTGGACCCCCAATTTTCACCTTTTTTTATTACAATTATACCTTGAAGTAAAATTACACTAAATGACAACTTTTAATGGAACACCTACCTACCAAATGAAAACAATTAGAATGACACTCTACAATATTGTACACCCACCTCCATCCCCATCTATACGTATTCCTTACCAACTGAAACCCTAACCTTATTCTTCTTCATCACCATCCTAAACTCGCGTATTCATCTTCAATGAAAATATTTGAAACCATCTAATCAATTAACGTTTTGTTTGGTAGTTTCAAATGTGTTTGATATTCCAAATCAGTCAACGTTGCAAACAATCTTATTAAGTCATTTTCACCATTTGTTGATACTTATAGAGCAATAGAGGACGATGACAACAACTCTGATGAGGTGGGCGTTGCATTGGTAAGTTTATCTATCTTGCATTTACAATTCTAGATCATTTTGATTCGGTACTGGTTCGTCGACTGTTAAGGTTCTGTTCAGTAATACAGTATTGAACAGAAACATTTAATTCAGTAATACAGTGCCAAACATAATATTTTGTTTGGTACTGGAATGCCAAACGGTTTCATTTTGTAGGATTTTTCTCCTATTTCTATTTTTTCTGATGGTTTTTCTCTCTAAACCCCCCTGTATCGAGAGTTTTATCCCGAAATAAACACACCAAAAGAAAATAATATGTGATGGGGAGTTGGAGGTTACTTAAGAGAAGAAGAAAAGACCGTTGAAGAGATTTCTAATGACATTTTTGATTGAGATACCGTCGTTCATGGTGATAAGGAGAGAGAGAGACCATAGTTTATGAGAGAAGGAAAAGAGAGAGACAGTCAATTCGTCTCTCAATCGTCTGTTATTCTCAATCGTTCATTGTTTACTAAGAGAAGAAGAAGAGAGGGTGTGAAAATTAGGTGGGTGTGCACTTAGGTATGATGATATTATGAATATGGATAAAATTAGTATTAAGTGGAGTGTTCAAAAAAGTGGAGTGTTCAAAAAAATCTTGTTAAAATTTAGGATTTAGGGTAGAGGTTCAAAGAAATAGAGGGTCTAAAGAAATTAGGTTGGTGCTAATAGTAGCCTCATTGCTAAATGCCTTTATCTTTTTACTTTGGACTCCTCATTTTTTATATTTTATTTTATTACAATTTTGTTCTAACATCAAATTTCAATTTTTTCCTCATCCTATCCTCCCAAGTCTAACCCTAACCCTAATTCCACCACCACTTCCACTCCCATCGGCGGCCTCCAGCAACCAACCCACCTCTGTTATTTCCTCCTTTGGCGAGCCTCTCTCCACCACATGTTGTTTGTAGAACTATCAATAGCGGTGTTAGGGTTTTGGTGGCAGCCACGGAGAAGGAATGACAGATTCGCGAACTCTCTTTCGTGATCTTCATCTTCATCCTTCGAAACCTACTCTATTTTCTCTCTTTTGTGCGCAACTCCCTCTCTCCCCATCGATTTCTCTCTCTACCTCACAGGTTGGTCGATTTCTCTTCGTTCGGTTACACAGAGCTGAACTTGTTAAATATGTTCGGTGCTCCACAACTGAACATATGTCTTTTGTTTGGCTGCATAGTACTAAACATCAAGCTTTTGTTCAGAACTGGTTTTCTGAACGACGGTGAACAAAGGCTAAAAGATGGGTTTTCCGAACTAGTTATCCATCATATTTATCTTCAGCAACATCAATGTAATTCTCTACAGTGGAGGAATCACCCTTCGAACTTGGACCCATTACACTTCCAAGGTTCTTACATTTCTTCAAACATAGTTCGTATATATCTTATATTTCGAGAAAACAGACGGTTGCTCAGTTGTTATTGTTGCTGCCGCCGTTTGAGCAGGTTACCAAAGAGGGAAGGTCACCAGAATGGGAAGGGGACTGCCGGAAGAAGGAAGGAAAAGTTGAAGGTGGAAGGTGTAGAGGTGGGGTTCAAATGGCATATTTGAGATTATGATAAGGGTCCAAAGAAAGAGGGATGATATTTAACCCCACCTAATTACTTTGGCCCACCCACTTCTTTAAAGCCCCACACAGCAAAATGAAACCCCTACATTTTTTCTTTAAACCCCCACCTTAATACCAACTATACCCCTAATCCTAAACCAAACACAAACCCTAACCCCTTCTACTTCTCTCTCTAATATGGACTCTCTTTCTTTTCTTTGTTTTCTTGCATTCAAATCAAGTATGAGTGAGAAACAGAGCAAGAAAAAAGACCCATCAACGATGGCCACCATTAAAACCTCTATCATAGGCTATGGCGAGTGATTTCTGGCATTCCTTCTCCCTCTTCTCTTTTTCTTCTTCATCTTCTTTTGAAAAACTTAGGTTTTCATCTCTCTTTCTCTCTCTCTCTCTCTCTCTCTCTCTCTCTCTCGCTTGTTCTCTCTTACAATGGATAGGGAGGTCACAATAGTGGAGTGGGTTTGGCAATACAGTGCTGAACAAATCCTAAATGTTCGGCAACACAGTGTTAAATGAATCTTGAATGTTCAAAAATACAGTGCTGAACAAATCCTTTTAGTTCGATAACACAATGCTGAATGGGTTGATCTCTCTTCTCTGATTCAGATCTACAATAGAAAATGGGGGTGCTTGTCGGTGGGGGTGATGGCTAATTGGGACAGAGGGAGTGGTAGTTATGATGGTGAGTAGTAGTCAGAGATGGTAGAGGTTGCAGTGATGAGGAGTGGTTAGAAATGGTTGTGGTTGTGGCGGTGAGAGGTGGTCGGAGATAGTGGTATTACCGGAGGTGATTAGAGTTAAGTTAGAGTTTCAAAATTTAGGTTTAGAAGATTAGGAATGAGGGTAAAAGTGAAATTTTTGATTGGAACAAAATTGGAATTAAAAAAATGAATGAGGTGGGGGTTCTAAGAAGAAAGGTAGGGGTTAACAGCAATGCTCCAAAGAAAAATAAAGAGGGAAGCAATTTTAGTGGTGGGGGCAAAAGAATTGGGGGGTCCAAAGTAGAAAGGTTGGGACATTTAACAACCCTCTTTTTCAAATTGTTGCTGAAAATTAAAAATTAATCACTTTTTTTGTGATATTTTTTAAAATTGTCGATAAAACTTATAATTAGTGACTCTTTGTAGCAAAATTTTTAAACTGTCATTGAAAATTAATAATTAATGTTTTTTTAATAATGTTTAATGAAATTAATTATCACAGGACCTATTAAATAATAAGTTTACCTATTAGGGTCTACACGTAAATCCTATTTAATTTTTTCGTAAGACAGTTTTGAAGTCATCAATTGTTAGGACCATGTTGAAAAATATATGCAATTGTGATTAAATTCACACCAAATGACATGCATATCTTCTACTCACATGTATAGTGGGGGAATGTTTGGCAGTATGCAAATGAATTGTTCACATGGTCCAAGAACATCGTTAAAATGGCAAAAGAAATGTGTTTGAAAACACTCTTACAAACCATTCTTATTTATTTCAAAGTTGTTCATTAATCTTTTTTTTCTTTTTTTGATTATTTAAAAATAGTCTCAATTTAATTGCTAAAAATTCAAGCCACTAAGATAGTCGTACCTTATCCTTTAATTTGCCACTTTTTAGTTAAAGAAAATTATTCTGTCTTATTATTATTATTATTTTCAAGTGGATGCATGTGAATTGTATGTCATGTCATAATTTTTACTTACACTAATTCATTTGCACCTCTATGAAAATTACAATTATTTTGAAAGATATTTCTAATTTTCTTTCTTACACTTCTATTTTTTCACAAAATCACCAAAATTCTACTAAGCAAAGTAGACCAAAGGATTTCAAAGTAAAAATATATGACAAGCTCCGTTGACTCCCGAGTCTTTTTCTACAAAACAAAGTAGACCATCATTGGCATCTTCTACTAAACAAAGTAGACCATTATTGGCATCTTCCCCCCAAGTCTTTTTCTACGAACATTGTGGAAAACTTGTGGTGCAACTACAATATAAAAGTTGGTCATTCCATGGCTAACAAAACTCAGAAAACCAAAAATTGCAAATCCTTATTTCTTGGTGTATTTGCTACTTCATCTTGATAATAATTCTTGCTGCATCATCATGATCATGTTCATGAAAATGATGATGGTTGAAAATTTTCATCAATTTCTCCGTGTGTTTGTCGTCGTTGTGCTTTTACTATTCATGAAACCTGCTCTTGGACTCTCCTCAAGAGTTGAAGAAGATGCTAAAACCAAATGCATAGAGAGGGAGAGACAAGCTCTCCTCAAGTTTAAAGATGCACTTATTGATGATTATGGTATTCTCTCTTCTTGGGGGAGTGAAGAAGATAAAAAAGATTGTTGCAACTGGAGAGGAGTTGGGTGCAACAACCACACTGGTCATGTCACCATGCTCGATCTTCATGTATTGTACAATTATTCTCTTGATGCTCCTTATTAGGCACTGAGAGGTAAGATTAGTCCTTCATTGCTTGAATTGCAACATTTGAAGTCTTTGGACCTCTCAGAAAATAATTTTCATGACGACATCACAAAGTCGAGGAACCTTTCTAACTTGTAGTATCTTGATCTTGGCTACAATAATGGTCTGGAGTGTGAAAATCTTCAATGGCTTTCTCATCTTTCTTTATTAGGTCACTTGGACCTTAGTGGTGTTGACCTCAGTAAAGCAATCAACTGGGTTCAATCTATCAATAATCTCCCTCTCCTAAAAGAGTTAAGGTTATCTTATTGTACACTTCCTGCTATCACTATTCATCCCTCACTTCCTTTTGATTCTTCTGCGTCTCTTTGTATACTTGATCTTTCTTGAAATGATCTATCTTCTTCAATGTATAGTTGGTTGTTCAACTTTAGTAGTAGCCTTATTGATATAGACCTTTTGATAACCAGTTAAAAGGTCCGATTCTTGATTCTTTTGGAGGCATGATTTCCCTCACAAATCTCAGTCTGGCTTACAATCATCTTGAAGGTGGTGGCCTTCCAAAATCCTTTGCAAATTTAACTCATTTATGATCTTTAGATCTTTACTACAACAATTTGACTGAAGAACTTCATTAGTTCCTTCAAAAGTTGTCTGGGGTAGAGGACTCATTACAGGTTTTGTATGTGGATGACAATCGCCTTAGTGGTCCATTGCCTGATTTTACAAGATTTTCTTCCTTAATAGAATTGTCTGCTAGCCTTAATCAATTGAGTGGGTCCATTCTAGAAACTTTTAGACAACTTCCTAGTCTTGTTTCTCTTCAGTTGAATGGAAACCAAATTACAGAGTCACTACCTGACCTTTCAATGTTTCCATCATTGATGTATTTACAACTTGGAGACAATCAATTGAATGGTACTATACACAGAAATATTGGACAGCTTTCCAAGCTTGAGTATTTTGAATGTCTCTTTCAATTCATTAAAAGTCATACTCTCTGAAGCTCACTTTTCTAATATGTCCAGTTTGAAGTTTTTGTTATTTTCTACAAACACATATTAACTTTTAATTTCAGTTCTGACTGGGTTCCTCATTTCCAACTTGATGTCATATATTTATCATCTTGTAAGTTGGGGCCTCATTTTCCAAAATGGCTCCAAATGCAAAATAACTTCTTTGAGCTTGATATCTCAAGTAATGGAATTTCAGATAATGTTCTTAGTTGGTTTTGGGACCTATCCCCAGGTTTAAGATTTTTAAATCTCTCTAACAATTTGATCAAAGGTTTGTTGCCTAATCTATCATTGAAGTATCACGGTTATCTTGATATAGATTTAAGTTCGAATCATTTTTCGGGTCCAATACCACTAGCTCCTCCTAATGTAACACTTTTGAATCTCTCCAAAAATAATTTCTCGGGTTTACTTTCTTTCTTATGTGCAATTAGGGGTACAAAGTTCACCTATCTTGAGCTCTCAAATAACTCACTATCAGGAGAGCTTCCAAGCTGTTGGGTGCACCTCAAAGCACTATCCATCATTAATTTGGCATACAATAATTTGTACGGGAAAATTCCAAGTTCAATGGGTTCCCTAGATCAGATTCAAACTTTGCACTTGCGCAACAACAATTTCTCTAAGGAAATTCCTTCTTTATTAAAGAGATGTACAAATTTAATAATGATTGATCTGGGAGGAAACAAACTCACAGGAAAAATACCAGCATGGATAGGGGGCACACCTAACAAGTTTAATTGTTCTTAGTCTAAGATTCAATGAGTTCAAGGGAAGCATACCTAGACATATATGTCACCTTAACCAAATTCAAATTTTGGACTTCTTCCATAATCACTTATCAGGAAACATACCACACTGTTTTCACAATTTTACTGCCATGGTGGAAAGTAAGAGTTCTAGTGCAACCATTTCTTTTGATTATTCGACATTTTATGGCCCTGATACTGCAATTAACAGCTATATTGAGGATGCATTGGTGTTGTGGAAAGGACAAGAGCCGGAATACAGAAATATTTTGTGACTAGTAAAAAGCATTGATCTTTCTGGCAATTACTTAGTTGGGAAAATTCCTAAACAAGTTGGGAGTCTTGCAGGATTGGTTTCGTTGAACCTATCAAGAAACAATTTGACAAGAAATATCATCCAAGAAGTTGGTCAAATGAAAATGTTGGAATCTCTTGACTTGTCTGCAAATGAGCTTTCTGGCGCGATTCCTACCGGCCTCGCTGATCTAAATTTTCTCGGTGTGTTGAATTTGTCAAATAATAGGTTGTCAGGGAAAATCCCGATAAGCACTCAATTGCAAAGCTTTGATCCTTCTACATATTTAGGAAACCGTGAACTTTGTGGGCTTCCACTTCCAAAAAAGTGTCCAGGAGAAGAAATAGTTGTGGAACCTCCAGTTCTTGTTCATGGCAAAGACAAAAGGATTCAAGAAGACGATGGCAAGTTTATTACAACTGGATTTTATGTTAGTGTGGGGCTGGGTTTCACCTTTGGATTTTGGACAGTTTTTGGCACTATGATTTTTAACAAACCATCTAGACACGCTTATTTCGAGTTCTTGGACTACATAAAGAATTGGTTTTATGTGAGAACTGCACTGAGTATGGCTAGATTGGGAAGGAGGCTTCAGAGGTAAACAGTAAGTATCTTTTTTTAATTTTGTTACTTCTCTTATCTTTTTGTGTCTTGATCATTGCTAACAAGTTAGGCATTTTTTATTTTATTTGAAATCCTACATAAGGTGATTTAAGCACAGTACACTTTCTATTTGCTTGAGTTTGTGGTTTTACTTATGTCTATTTTCTAATTGACCTACACATGTGCAAGTCTAGTTTGCAAGCTATCTTCAGCTCATTGCTGCCAAGATCTATCTATATGGTAATTTCTATTGCCACCCTAATTTTTAACCAAGCAATTGCTTGACATCCACTATCTGTTTAGTTGTCATTCATAGATAAAATGATCCAAAAATTAGCTTTACCTTCTGATCCGTTTCTATTTAATTGTATCCAACTTCTATTCCTCCATACATTTCTTTTTCCCTTTTCTTACAGAAGTCATTCACTTGTACTATAATTTTGCAAAACTAATCTTGTAATAGCAGTGATGATGATGTGCGTTGCCATTGCAAACATAAACAAAAACACTAACGCTGGGTTTGGTTTGGGAATTTGGGGAAGGATTTGGAAAGGAAAAGGAAAAAGGTGTGCGAAACTAAGTGAAATGTAGGTATATTTTATTCACATTTTACCTACCTTTTCTATTTTCCTTTCCAAATCCCTCCTCAAATCCCCCAACCAAACACAACATAACGTTGTGCCATATTTATGCGATGTACTGAATTGATCCTCTGTTTATAAACTATATTGGTGGCTGCCCAAAATTTATTTATTTTATTTTTATCAGCAAAGTCAGTTGGCTTTAATTTAACTGAAAATCACTTGCTTTTTCTTCTTTTTTTTTCCATTTTTTTTGCTATGTTTTTCTAGGAAGCTGTGCTGCACTTGGGAGAGACACAATCATCGAGTTCGGAGCTATCAGCACCAACTGTTACTAGGCCCTCTATGTATTTCTTGAAATGATAAAATAACTTCATAAATATTTGTTTTCATCCGTGCTTATATTGTGGATTGTGTGTTTGGAAGGATTGCAATCGTTTTTTGCTATCAAATGTTTGTTTTATTACAAATCTAGTTAATTTTGTAAATTATTAGGCATTATTATTTACTCGTGACCCGCTTGTTGTATGAAAATATGGCTTCTATGTGAGACTTCTGTTAGAGGAATTTGTTCTACTTTCAAGAATCTCTTGCCTTGTCTACAAATGAGTTTTCTAAGTGTGATTCCTACTAGTCTTGCTGATTTAAATTTCTCAGTGTATTGAATTTGTCAAATAACAAGTTGTCGAGAAAAATCCCAACAAGCACTCAATTGCAAAGTTTTGATGCCTCTGCATATTCTGGGAATTCTGAACTATGTGAGCTTCCACTTCCAAGTGTCAGGGAGACGAAATAGTTGTGAAATCTCATGGCAAAGACAAAAGGATTGAAGAAGAAAACAAGGACAAGTTTATTACCCTTGGATTTTATGTTAGTATGGGGCTTGGTTTTACCTATGGATTTGGGCAGTTCTTAGGCATTATGGTTTTTAACAATCCGTCAAGACATGCTTATTTCAAGTTCTTGGATCACATAAAGAGTTGGTTTCATGTGACAATTGCATTTTATTTTATTTTTTTTTATGTGCCAACTGCATTTAATATGACTAGATTGTAAAAGAGGCTTCAGTGGTAATCGGTAAGATTTTTATTTTATTGTTTTTCCTTTTCAAATCTTACATAAGATTTTTTTTTCCTTGAATTTGTAATTCATGTGTAGGGTCTATGTTGGAAGCTACCTTGAGCTCATTGGTCCAAAGATCTATCTGTCTGGTAATCCTAATTTCTAGCCAATTCAAGTCCTATATAGAAGTCATTTATTAGTATTTTTGCTCTTTTTTTTTTTACTTTTTTTTATGATACAATTTGGTTTCAATTTTCTGAATTCAAAATTTTTTTTTTTAAATTGAGTCTTTTTATTTTTCGTTTTTTTTTGTTTTTAGTGAATATTTTTAAAATTTTAAGCAATTTTTGTACTTTTTTAGATACTTAAATGTATCTAAAAAGTAAAATATTTGTAAAAAATATTTTAAAAAATCAATAAATACACAAGAATATAAAAATGTATTGAATTCTCATTTTTTATATATATATATTTTTGGGATTTAGTGAATTTTCTAAAGATTTTTTTTCACAAATATTATATTTTTTAAGTGTATTTATGTTAGGTGTATCTAAAAATTTAAAAAATTGCTTCGAATATTAAAAAAAAATTAGTGAAAACAAAAAAATACGAAAAAAAAAATTTTCAATTTTCTGAAAAGTGAATACTGAAAATCCAAACCAAACAAGCTGGGTAAATATTTTTGGCAAATGCTAAAAAAAATTTGGGTGAATTACACTAACCTCCCTTGATAATTACAAAGACCTCCCTCCAAGTTTCTAAAATGACAATAACCTACCTAATCAGTCACATTTGACAAACCCTGTTAATAGAAATGTATTTTTACATTTTTACCCTCATCTATTTATTTAATTTTAGTGTAAAAAGCCAAAAATTGACAAGATCTTGCAGTAAATATTTGTAACATTTGATCCTATCCTCTTATGCTTATCTTCTTCACTTTAACTCTGCTTTCACCCGGCTACAAAAGCAGCGCCACCGCACCCTCAAAAACACTATTACTACTAGCCTCAAACCACAACACCAGCCAACCCCACGCCCCATCAGCACCATAACCGCCCAAGCCCCAACACCGCTACACAACCTCACCCCCTAATCCCACCAACAACACCAACACCAACACAAGCCTCATAGCCCACGACCTAAAATCCTAAAAATCTATCACCAAAAATCAATAGCACCCTCAAATCATGGCAAAAATCAATTAAAGAAACTCTTGCAACTATTGTATAGACTCATTTTTGCTCTTCCTTTCATATTTTTATCATGGTGAACAGGGTAGGGTGGAGTGGGATGGGTGGTGGGAAAGCATAATGGACGGTGGCTAGTAGGGATGAAGGTTTTTTATCATTTACTTTTGGAGATATTTATATCTTTATATATAAACTAAGGGTAAAATAGGAAATGTGATCAAATAATTTGATGATTTTAACAAAAGAGTAATTCTACTTACACCACCAATTTAAATCCTTACACCCTTACAATTTAATTTTTTTATAATTTCTATAAATCCCTTATAATCTTCATTTCTAACCTATATCCTTCTCCTTACCCAAAACCTAAAAAAACCTAACCCTAACCCTAATTCTCCCCTACCATCACCTCTAACCAACATCCTCACTGTTGTAACCCTTTACGCCGCAGCCACCCTTCCCTCTATGTCGTCACAAATGCAGCCACCATTCACCGCCGTAACCCTTTGCTGCTGCAGCCATCACCCCTTTCTTCAATCTTTCAGATCTGCATTTTCTACCACCACAATCCACCACCATTACAACGTCTTCCTTTTCTTCTTTTACTTTTATTTCATGACCTATCCACGACCACCTTTGTGACCCACTTGTGGCCGATGTCATTGCCGCTTTGTAACCCTATACTTAAGATAAAGCGAGAGAAATAGAGAGCGGAAGAAAGAAAAAGAGAGAGAGATTCAAATCTGCAAAGAAGAGGAAGATGGCGGCGATGGGGGGACGTTCTGGGTTTGGGGTTGTTAAAGAAGGGTTGGGTATGGCAGAGTGAGGCGAAGTAAGGCGGAGAGGGGTTAGCAGCGATTAGTGGCGGTTGAAACAAGTGGCGGTGGAGGGGCTCGCCGATAGGAGAGGAATTTGGGCTAGAAACTAGAAAGTAGTCATCAGAGATGCAGCCAACAACAACCGGATGTGATGGTTTGCCGGAGAGGGGCTAGATGGAGGAGGGGGTGGGGGTGGTTCAGTGATGGTAGGTGGACCAGTGGAGGTAAAAGTGATGACATGGGGGTGTAATGAAAAGGTTTGAGTGAAAGATGGTTTTTTTGGTAATTTTAGATAAAAATAAAAATGTAATAAAAATAAATAAAACTAAAAGGGTGCAAGGAATTGAAAGTGTGGTGTAAGTAGAATCACTCTTAACAAAATTTGTTAGTTTTCTAATAGTCAACTAACATAAGGGAGGTAAGTCAGATGCAAAAGTGAACTTGAAGGGAAGTTAATGTTATTTTATAAACTTGAGGGAAGGTATCTGTAATTGTCATAAATTTTAGGAGAGGTATGTGTAAATTATCCAAAAATTTTAGTTTTCGTTATTGAGAAAGTTGTGTTAGGGTTTGGCTTTTTCACCGTTTAACTTTTTTTTTTCTTTTTCTAAATATTTTCAATTTTTTTTTTATTTTTAGATCCTTCTATATTAGAAGGACTTGAAACTTTTTTTTGGGGGGATAAATATCAAAAAAAAGACAAAAATATATATCTATATATATATATACTTTAGCACTTACCAAAAAGGATCGATCTTGTTAAAAAAAATTATAACAGAAACAAAAAATGTCCGAAGAGCATCTCCAATGGAGCTGTCAAAGAACTTGCCAAAGCTATAATTTGGCAAGAGTGACAAAAACAGAGTTTCCAATGGCCTGCTATTCTTCTTGCCAAAGATAGCATATGCCAAATATGTTCTCAAATTTGGCAAGTTGAATAGTACGTGCCAAACATGCCACATCATCAAATATCAACAGATTTTTGGCTCCAAATTCAATTGAAAAAACAGAATTCATTCACTAGGAAAACCTCCCAATAGAATTGACAAAAGCAGAAAAAATTCAAATATCAACAGATTTTTTTTCCTTCTTTTTTGCTTAAAATTTCTTAAAAATAAAAACCTTTACTATTTTCAAAATTTTCAATTTTATTTACTCAGTACCATTTTCTCAGTAAACAAACAGAAAAAATTTGAAACCCTAGAATCAAGAAAGAGGGAGAAAGCAAACAACAAAGAAAAATCAGAGATCAAACAATATTAAATTACAATAGCTATTCAACATCAACATTTATATATATTTGTATATGTATATTATATATTAACACACACACACACACAGAGAAAGAGAGAGAGAGAGAGAGATGCTCTCATCTCAGCTGAACACAGTGAATGAGAGCAAGAGAGAAAGGGTTTTTCTTTTGAGATAACTGCATATCATTTTAGAGCTCTGATTAAAGGTACTAAAATTGAAAGTTCTAGTGAGAGATTTGAAGAATACCTAACCTTCATGTTGGAGAGGAGAAGAGGGGATTCGAGGAACAAGGTCGGACTGAGACCTGGATCCATCATGATACAAGGGGAACAAGAGATCGGGAGTTTGGCCGGAGAGAAGAGCTTGTACTTGGCAGAGCTTAATTCGGCGCTAAAGAAGAAGCTAGATTCGAAATTAGCATCTCGGAGAGGGTCAAAGGTTGGAAGGTTGGTCTTCACAGAGAGAGAGAAAATGTGTGAGAATGAGAGTGAAGAGAGTTAGCCATTAGAGGAGAGTGGAGACAATTATCCCAAGACAAACGTTTTAATGATGGAGGAGGAAAAGAGAAGAGGAGAGTAAGAGTGAGAGGGAGAGTGAAGACAGCGTGGCATGTCTGTCTTGGAATGGGTTGGATAATTCTAGATAATTGAACTCAACCGTTGGAACCTTGAGTACGTGGACAGTGGTGATCTTGTCTTGGAAATGCAAAAGAGTCATTGTGCTCTTTTTGCCTAAAAAAAAGTACAAACAACAACTATAAATTAACGGTCATCTTCTATTTTTCTACAAAAGGTCATATTTTGTATTTCTATAAATAGAAACCCTCAATCTCAATTTCATTTCACAACAAACATTTCAAATTTCATTTTTCTTTTCTCCTCTGTTTATCTCAATTTCATTTCACAGCAAACCTCCGAAATTATTTTCTTTTTAGTTTTTTCACACAATCACTATAGAAGATTCATCAAAAACAAAGAGAGGAAAATCATTCACCATTGATGAAAATATGCTAATTTGAAAATCTTGGTGTCACATTTCTGAAGACCCAATTGTTGGTAATTCGCAATTGTATGCTCACTTTTGGAGGAGAATTTACGAAAATTATTGCTTGTTTCAGAATAATTAGTCAAGAACACAAGTGTCTATCCAATCTCGATGGGGTATAATCATGAACTGTTCTAACAAATTTCGTGGGTGTTTAGTGCAAGTCAAAAATCTTCATCCAAGTGGGATGTCTCAAGTTGATATAGTAAGATTTCATCTTCATTTATTATGTTAGTTTTTTATTTTGTATCGTATAAAAAGTAACTAATTAATTAATTCAATATTTTATCTATGCAGATGCTTCAAGCAAAACTTTTATACCATCAAGATGAAAAACAATATTTTGCTTTTAAACATTGTTGGCAAGTATTGCAAAACAATATCAGGTGGGTAGTTGGTGATTGTTTATTTTTTAATGTAGTTAATATATATATATATATATTTTTTTTTTTTTTTGTAGTGGTATGCTTTTTGGAGGGGTGAATTATATATATTTTTTTTTTTCAATTTTTTTTCATTTTTTATATCTGGTCGGGAATAATGTAAATATATATATATATATATTAGAAATAGTTAAAAAAAGGTCAAAAAAGACAAAAAATAAACCAAAAAAAAAAATCACTAAAAGACCTATATCCAAACAACACTTACAAACTTAGAGGAAAAGTTGGTGGAGATTTGCCAAAATAGCATCTAACCATTGGCGCACCATTGCTATAATTTGACAAATTACCACTATTTATTGCCAAATTATAACAATAGCAATGCTATTATAACAAATACCATTAGAGATGCTATAAAGGTGCCATATTTATTGCAGAAACCAAAAAAATTATACTTTAGCACTATTCGTTGTTGTTTTGTTTTTATTTTTGCTATATTTTCCAAGGAAATTGCTACGGATGAGATAGGAAGAGCAAGTTCACAGCATACGAGAAAGAACTGTGGTTGGCACACCTACTAAGGCCCTCTTATATATGTATTTCTTGAAAATATTAAATAACTTTATAAACATCATTTATTTTAATGTGTAATTTATATTATATGAATTGTGTGAAAGGATTGCAAATGATTTTTGCCAATCTCACGTTTGTTTTGACTATGAATGAGAGTACTCGTGACTTGTTTGCTATATAGAAAATAGATTCTTTGAAGTCATGAGGTTGCGTTTCGATTTTGAATTTTGAATAGATTTTGATAGTATAATTTTGGATAAATTACACTTTTTATTATTGCATGTTACATCAAATCTTACTTTGACTCATACACATAAAATCATGACAGTTAACCCCTTACACCTTTAGTCAAATCTCACTTTGATCCCTACACATGAAATCATGACAGTCAACCTCCTACACTTCTACTCAAATCTCACTTTGATCCCTATACAAGTGTCAATGTCCCTCTTCTGTTATTTCATTTTTAAATCTTTAACAAAATTCAATCATGTGACAAAACCGTGACTTCAAAATGAGGGTAAAAGAGGAAAATTATCTATGTTTTCCACCAATACAATTTGTCCTATGTGATAAACACATAAGAGTTATATAATACAATATATATATTCGTATGGTAAAAATTGAGATGAAAATGTAAGAAAATAGAGTTTTTGAAATAATATAAAAAACGCGACAAAGAAATCAAAGAGAAAGAAAGATGAATAGATACAAGATTGTGTTGTTGAAAAAAAATAGAATTTCATGATTTCAATTTATGCAATTCCTTAGTTCATCTTCTTAATTGTTCACAATCTGCGTTTTGTTTTAGCCTAATACAGTCATATTTTGATGTAAATTTTAGGATAATGTGTGTATTGATAGAAAATATAAATGATTTTCCTTTCTTACCCTCATGTTGTAGTCATATTCTTATCATATAACTAGATTTTGTTAATAATTTAAACAATTGAGTAACAAAAACGGGGATACTGACACTTGTGTACGAACCAAAGTGAGATTTGACCATCTTTATAGCAAAAACCAAAAAATATATATATACTTTAGCACTATTCGTTGTTTTATTTTTATTTTTGCTATATTTTCCAAGGAAACTGCTACGGATGAGATAGGAAGAGCGAGTTCATAGCATACGAGGTGGAACTATGGTCGGCACACCTACTGAGGCCCTCTTATATATGTATTTCTTGAAAAGATGAAATAACTTCATAAACATCATTTTTAATTATATTATACAAATTGTGTGTTTGGAAGGATTGCAAAATGATTTTTGCCAATATCACGTTTGTTTTGACTATGACTGAGAGTATTCGTGCCTTGTTTGCTATATAGAAAATAGATTCTTTGAAACCATGAGGTTGCGTTTCGATTTTGAATTTTGAATAGCTTTTGATAGTATAATTTTAGCTAAATTACACTTTGCACTATTGTATTTTACATCAAATCTTACTTTGACTCCTACACATGAAATCATGACAGTTAACCCCTTACACCTCTAGTTAAATCTCACTTTAGTCCCTACACATGAAATCGTGACAGTCATCCTCCTGCACTTTTACTCAAATCTCACTTTGGTCCCTACACAAGCGTCAATGTCCCTCTTCTGTTACTTTATTTTTAAATCTTTAACAAAATCCAATCATGTGACAAAAACGGCCCCGTTTGGGAACAGGCTAATTTAGTAACTTTTTGACTATTTGGCTAAAATATGAGCTAAAAAAAACTAGTATGTTTGGGATGACTTTTTGACTTTTTACGAAAAGATGTGTAAAAAGTAAAGAGAAAAGAGAATCTTTGACTTTTTGGTATGGGTTGTTGACTTTTTGGCTAATTTAGTAACTTTTTGGCTTTTTGGCTAAAAAAGAGGGTTCCCAAACGAGGCCCGGTAAAAGAGAAAAATTATCTATGTTTTCCACCAATACACTTTATCCTATGTGATAAGTACATGAGAGTTATATAATACATTATATATATAAATTCGTACGGTAAAAACTAAGATGAAAAGGTAAGAAAATAAAGCTTTTGAAATAATAAAAAAAAAAATACAATAAAGAAATCAAAGAGAAAGAAAGATGAATAGACACAAGATTGTGTTACTGTAAAAAACAGAATTTCATGATTTCAATTTATGCAAAATCTTAGGTAGCGTTTGGTAGAGTTTTCTAAATATGAATTGAGAATAGAGTTGTATTTTGAGTTTATAAGTTTTGGAATTATGATTTGAGTGTGAAAAATTTGTTTGGTAAATGAGTTTTGAAAAGAATTTTGAATTGAGTGGGAAATTTTTAATGTGACATATGGTATCTAATACAAAAACTTACAACTCATAACAAAACACACAATTTAAAAATCTATTAAAAACTCATAAAAAATTTAAAAAAATCTGAAAATATTGTTTTATTAAACATATAAATAAATAAACAAGTTCCAATTGCAAAAAAAATAAAAATAATAAAATAAAATAAAATTTTCCATGTTTCGGTTGACCAGCCGGACGACTGGTTAAGCCAAATTTCAAAAAAAAAAAAAAATCCCGCCTGACACAGATTTTTCTGTAGAGTTTTCTTTTTGTTGTGGAAATATAATTTGAAAGATGTATCCAAACATGGCATTAGAATGTGGGGGTGAAATTATAGTTTGAAAATCTATCCAAACACAGCCTAGTTCATCTTCTTAATTGTTCACAATCTGCATTTTTTTTAGCCTAATACAGTCATATTTTGATATAAATTTTAGGATAATATGTATTGATAGAAAATATAAATGATTTTCCTTTCTTACCCTTATGTCATAGTAACATTCTTATCACATAACTAGATTCTGTTATAGATTTAAACAATTGAGTAACAAAAATGGGATACTGACACTTGTGTATGGACCAAAGTGAGATTTGACTAAAAATACAGGGGGTTAATTGTTACAATTTCATGCTAAGGGACCAAATTGGGATTTGACTAGAAGTACAGAAGTTGACTGTCATGATTTCATATGTAAGAGCTAAAGCGAGATTTAGTACAAAGTGCAGGGGTGCAAAGTGTAATTTACCCTACAATTTTTTTAGACACTTATTTCAAGTTCTTGATCCATATTAAAAAATAATAATATGTAGTTTTATGTGACAACCGCATTTAAGATGGTGCAAAAGAGACTTGAGAGATAAAACATAAGTCTCTTTTTACTCAATTTTGTTACTTTTTGTTTTTTTAATATTTATTTGTGTGTTAATCATTGTTAATGTTAACAAGTTTTAGAGTTCGTTTGGTAATGACTTTTTTAGTTAGTTTTTTTGACTTTTTTAGCTTGTGACTTTTTTGTTTGTTTGGTTTTCTTGTTTGGCTTTTTTTACTTTTTTACATTGGAAATGATGTTGGCAAAAGTGAAATGACAAAATTGCCCTCAAATGGGCCAAATCCAACAATACCTCCAAATATATAGATTTCGCATTAGGAATTACCCAATTTTTTTTTTTCCATTTCCCTTTTTTTTCACATTTTTTGTAGCTTCATGGAAATTGGTTTTAGTTGGGTGCTGATTTTGATTAAGGCAACTAGTCAAACAAATCAAACACTCTGTGAACCAAAATTATACGAAATTATCGGAAAAGTTCTGCCAAATTTGTGAAACATTTCTAGTATGCCATTTCCACAAAGCCACTGTTGCAAAAAATAAAAAATACAAAAATCTGTCAAATACATTAATAAAATAAAATTTTCAACTCCAGAACAAAGGTTTGTCCGAACAATATTTCCCTTGATGCATACATAATAAGAACCATTTATTGGTAATTACCTCTCCGACAATAACCAATTGCTTCAGCATACCAATAATGGGAACATGCATACCTAATTACAAAACGTACATACGCACAATACCATAAATACTAAACGTGGTGCTACAATTCCCTACACATACAAACAACAAGAAAAATGAACTTGGGTTACCGAATTCCCCCTATATATTTCCCAACATGCCGTGATTGCGCATGTGGACCAAATGATGTCTTACGAGAAATCGCACGCTTTCCACATATGGGTCATCATCCCCAACTATTAGTCCATCTCCCCCCCCTCAGGTGCTGACAGAGGAATGGCATTGATTATGGTTGCCACGTCAGCCTCTGTTACTATGGGTTGAACAATGGTTGGATTACCCGTATTACTCCGTATGTAGTTATGCAATGCCATCGACGCACCAGCGCAGTCACAAAATCATAACGAGGCATATTTCAATAAAACCCCATCAATTTTTCCACGCCCCAAAGGTTCGTTCAACGACACTGCGCAATGACGAGTGTGCCTCATTAAATAATTCTCTTGGGTTCACTGCGTTCCTTGCACCTCACCGAAAATCTTCTTAATGGTAACGGTGGCCCTTGTACGAGGCGAGGTAACCTATTCGATTAGGATAGCCTGAATCAACAACATAATATTTCCCTACCAGATGTAAACAAATAACGTTATAAGCTTTGTGTGCATATTTTACATATTTACACAACTTTTTGTAATCTTCAGCCGAGGTAAAAACCTAGGCCGAAGAGGTTAGCAAGTATGACCAGGGATATTTCAGGGTTAAGATTGAGATAGGTACCTCGGCCAGAAAGTGTTATGCTACATTCATATTACAATTGAAAAGTAAATGCAAGCATGGCATGGCAGTTAACCGAACTAACAGTTGAAACAAGAAGAGATTTCATTCAAAATGCAAGTCAAAGGTACAAAAGGTTGGGCCTTAACCCGGTTACATATTCTTTGCAAAAGTAAAAAGAAGAAAGTACAAGATCAAGCAAAAAGGTCGTCAAGATCCGCATCCAGTTCAACTCGAAGCCCGGTTTCAGCAGGTAGGTCGGTCACACTTTCAACCAAGTCTTCCACCGGTGGCTCCACCCGAGCTGAATAAACGACGGGATCATTGGCGATGACCAGGGCATTATGGGGCTCTGGGGCCTCTTTTTCATCATCATCTTGAAGAAATTTTTGTTGAATGGCGTAGGCATACTCCGCCATGTAGCTCGGTATAAAATGTGGAGGAGGGTTGAGAAAGACCTCGGTCTCTAGGCTAAGACCGAGCTGCATTACCGCCGCCTTCCATCCACATTTGAAGAATATATCTTTGGCAACCTCGCATTGCTGGATGTAGGTGTCCTCCCCCTCCTTGTAGCCCCAGTTTTCAGCATCTTCCACGCTCTTCTCCAATCGGGCGATTTCATCATTCTTCTTTTTCTCGAGCTTGGCCAACTCACACAGATATTTGTCTTTCAGCACGGCCGCAGCCTTCTGCTTATCTGCTTCGGCTGAATTGACTAGGCCGATTAGCCGGGCTACTTCGGTTTGTAGCTCGACCATCTTTTGCTGGGATTCTTTTAGCTCGGCCGTTTTAGCATTGGCCTCTGCCATGGCCTGCCTAGTGGTCTTTCGAAGTTCCAGCACGCGCTTGTGTGCGATGTGGTTCTTCTGTAAGGCCTGCAAGAAGAGAGAAACAATTTTGAGATGAACCGAGCGAAAAGATGTTGAAATTTGGAGAAGGAAAAGAGAACTTACCAACACCATTGATTTGTAGCCGAGCGAATGGCCTTCAGCTCGGTAAAATGATCATGGTGATCCATATCGGCTGGAAGGCAGACGCTCTTGGCCAAATTAAAGGCCAGCAAATGGTCTTTTTCCACGACCACTGAGTCGAAGTCAGTGATAGCGCGGTTCTTGTAGGTAACCTTAGGCACCCACTTGGAGGAGCTAGCTCGGTCAGAGTGCTCCGGTTGTGGGCTCGGTGGTGTGGTCTGGGGAAGGATGCTTTCATCTTCGTCGACAAGGCGCGGCTCAGTTGTGAAATTCCGAGCACGCATGCTGGGTCGAGATGATGAAGGCTGATGGGTTGGTAGGGCTACCACAGTCTCTTGTGATTGGCCGCTTGGCGGTACTTCGACTTGATTTATTTCGGTTATTAGGGCCCTAACTGCTCTCTTCTTCGCCATCTCTTGCCCTGCTGTTAGTGGGATCAAATTGATTTGAGGCAAGGTAGGATCTGGTTCTGGCGAGGGCTCCAACAAGAAGTCTGTCACCCTGGTCTTTCACCTGCTGCTATATCTATACGTCAGCTCGAAATTCAATAGCTCAGCCCAACTTCTATTGGGATATCGAAGTGCGTCTAAGTTGGGGTAGTTGTACTGCGACTTTAGAAAGTCTAAATCTACACAAGGAAAAAAGCAACGGTTAGTACAGTTCACAACTTACGAACGAAGTAAAGAATGCACAAAACTAAGCCGAGGTAATTATACCGGCGACTCCTTTGTTCCAGTTGATTCGGTCACCTGGGATCTGGGCCTCATGGTCTTCAAAATTCCCAGATACCTAGAAAAAATCGTCGTCATTAACGTCCTTATCTGGGGTGTTTTTTATTATCTTTTCACGGCGGCGCCTTATTCTTAAATAATAAACCCAGCCGTCTTCGTTTTGGCCTAGAGAATATTGGTGGAATATCTCGGCTAAACCGAGGTTGAGGCCAAGCCAGCGATTTAGCTCAACGATGCCATTTATTATTCGGTATGAGTTTGTGGAAAGCTGGGTAGGGCAGAGATTTGTTTGTCTGAGGAATTCACAAAGAATAGGCTGTACTGGGAATCGGAGTCCAATTTCTACGATAGAAAGAAGGGTGAATGGAATGAAGCCCGTTTTTCTCCAGGGAATGGTGTCTAGCTCGGCTAAACTAAGATGGACGTCATCAGGGATATGGTAGTTCCTTCGGAACTCGGCCATAGTCCCTAGTGAGTCTACTAGAAACCTATATTTCCCCATTTGGTTTAAAATTAGGTATAAATTATCCTTAAGTGTTAGATCGGTACTAAGATGAAAGGGAGTATCTCGGTTGAAGCGTTCAAATGAGTGCCTGGGCAACCTAGTCAGAGTCTGCAAAGGGCAAAGGAAAAAGTGTTAAGCACAGATCGATGGACCGTGCTAAAAGTAACAAAGGTAAAATAAATGTTGCCTTAGCCCGGCTACGTGGGACACTATCCATTCTTAGCTCGGTTTGTACGAAGAAACTTTAGCCAGGTTCAGTAAATGAAAAGTTCGTAGCCCGATTGTGGTTTATGGTGCAACATTCTTAGTTCGGTTTTTGACTGAGTTAGGGAGCTGGTTTGGCCCCAAGTTATGGCTCGATCGGTGGTTAAGGATTTCTAGCGCGATATTGCGCAAACCTAGTATAGTTCGCCAGCTCGGCTAAATGAAACAAAAGATACCTAGACCTATTGAAACTACAGGTATGGCGTGAAGTTTTAGTTCGGTCGTTCAGTTTGGCTAGGTTCACACCTATCACAAACAACTTCCTAGTTCGGTTGAAGTGTGATTTTGGATCAAACGCATCGTTCTTCAAGTTATTCATAGATACAGTGGTTATATTACATGACCTTTTCCCAGAAAAATGGAAGCAAAAATGGGGTATGTATTTCGAAAAGCATACAAATATTATACTACATGCTTTAGAAACTATACAAACAATGAAGAAACGGATTTGAGTCACATACCAGTTCGAAATGAAGGGACCAAAGGTAGGAACACAAGCTTGGCAAATGCTGGGGATGAAAGCACAAGGACTTTGAGGAAGAGAAGAGAAGAAAGATGAATAGTGATATGTTGATTCGAAGATTAGGGTCTTGTTTTGTGTAAAGAGAGTGAAAAAGGCAGGACTATTCAAATTTTTGCAAAGTACGAAGACGGCGTGACAGCTGCGCTAGGCGAATGACAGCTTGCCACATGTCCTTGGAATGGGAAGCGATTCAGTTACAGTGCGACTGAAGAGACATTTTGTAACCGTACCAATCGGTAGCCCAGCAGCATTATAGCTCGGTTGAAAGGCAAGAGGTTTTAGCTCGGCTGGTAACGAGTAATCCCAATCATACTGCGCAGATGGAATTAAGCGGCAATTGAGAGGGGGTAATTTATAAGTAAATTGGGCCGAGCTGGGTAATGGGCCGTTCTGTGGGCCGCAGTAAGAAAGGGTTGAGTAAAAGGGCCTTGTAGTTAGCTCGATCCAAGAAGATCCTTGAAGTTATCTCGGTCACCACGGTCAGAGTGGTAACGGTTAGCTCGGTCATACTATTCTGAGTCGAGATGTTTTGAGCTTTCCTCAGGACATGCTCTAAATTAGTTCGGCCCAAGCTTGCTATGGTTAGCTCGGTCTCAACTTGCCAAACCGAGCTACAAGCAATGAAAGGCAAAACCGAGCTAATTGGAGCTCGGTCATTTCTACCTCTTTAGCATGGCCATGTTAGCTCGGTCGTTTGGTCATACTACCGAGGTAAAACCATCTCACTTGGTTTAAGCAGTGAGGGGGGTGTTGGAGGATAAGCATTATCTTTCAGGAGAGTGATTCCTAGGAGGACTCTGCATGGAAGAATAAGAGTCCTACTAGGATTGTGCCACGTGGAACCTATAAAAGCTCACAACATCACCTATGGAGAGGTAACACAACTTTGATTCTCGAATACACAGAGCTTTTTGTCTATTTGTCTATTTTGCTGACTTAGGCATCAGAGAGGTATCCGGCACACACCCGCCGACTAGCTCACGTTTGTGTTTTCAGGGAGTAAAGCAACGACGTTTGGAGGAGCGCAGACTTAATCAACAGGATTATACGAGAACATTATTTCTTGCTCGTACAATTTTACTTATAAATTACCCTCAGTATGGGACGAGGTAACCTGTTCGATTAGGATAGCCTGAATCAACAACATAATATTTCCCTGCCAGATGTAAACAAATAACGTTATAAGCTTTGTGTGCATATTTCCACATAGTAAATTTTTAAAAAAAAGTGTCTGTACCTTCCTCCGGATGTGGAAACGGCACATTTTCATTGTTGATTATTTCAGCGAAAACTCTACTGTCATACATACTACCTTCCCATCCAACTGATACAAAGGTAAAACACATATCAAAATCAACCACTGCCATGATGTTTTGGGTGTGACAATATTAAAATAGGTCGCTGCATCAGGCCCCATCACTTTCGCAACAACATGCGTGCCATCGATTGCGCCGATGCAATCCTAATTTCCAAATTAAACAGCAAAACAAATTTCAATATATGCCAGAACTTTGACATAAAGAAACAATATGTTTTGCAAATATTAAAGTTGTACCTTGAAAGGTAGGTATTTCATTTTTGATCACAAGTGAGGATGTTGAACATTTTGATTTGTTGTTGGCCTACAATGCACAACCGTGAACTTCTCCATCGCCTCCAAAAGCCTTATGCACGTGGCGTGATACGGTTTCACCCGAATGTTGAAACCTTTCTTGGATGGCTCTATTCTTAAACCCTCTCAACACATGTATGAACATTGCAATGCTTTCTTCCACGACTAATCCATGGTTACGTTGGTTATCACATAAACCAAAATCTCTAACTAACATGTCACACAACAAAGAAAATACTTCTTTTGGCATACATACATTTTCTTCAAAACAACCAATGTATCCATCATATAATTCATATATCCATGCACGTCCAGTCAATATTGATGTTCGGCATGGTGTTTTTAACATGCATTTTTCGTAATACTCTTGTACATACCGACATGCTTACACGTACGACTAATTATTTTGTTCTTGAATCTGAATAGCCATTTGGTTTATTTGCTCGACGAAGTCATCATTGCTACTACCTTCCCCGTTAGACATGGCCACGACTTCGACAAGGCCTACAAGATATATGTCCAACATTAAAATCATTACTGTCACTTTGAACTTGTTCAACCATTTACCTAACATGACATATACACATCAACAGCAGACCATACATAACCAAGATAAAAGAAAAGCAAGCTGCCAAACCAAACATGGATACATCATCCATTCCATCCACACAAAGAAATTAAAAACAAAAACAAAATAATAAACAAAACACAAACTGGTCATATTGTTCCACCAAACCATCCATCCAAATACTGCAAACCCGTCAAACCCAAATAATAATAAAAAAAAGAAATAAAAACTTAATGATGTCCTAAAAATCCAATTATGGCCTGCCGGCCACCGGTGAATTTTGAGCAGAATGCTTATGAAGCAGAGCAGAGTTGATCTTGAAGAGGAAAACCAGTGCAAAGATTGTGTAACAGAGGCTTTCAAAAGCAAACAGTAAAAGTCCTTCGGGTGGAAATCGAGCATGAATTGGGCCTCCCTCGTTCCCAAGACTAGTTAATTAGTTTAATTATTAATTAGTTAGTCATAGTTGTGTTGTATCTAATTAACGTGTTGTAATTATTTAATTAGATTAGTTATTTAGTTAATTCGTGTTGTAATTAATTAGTTAGCTAGTTTAATTAGTCGCTTTGTAATTAATTAGTTAATGTAGTTAGCTAATTAATTTTGCCTTGTACTTATTTAATTAGCTTAGAATAGTTAGTTAATTTATTTCATTCGGTTTGTAATAATTAGTTAACTAGTTTAGCTTAGCTAGTTTATTCATTCGGACTCTCCTTTGTGAGAATGCAATGTAATAATGTGTATGTCTTCCAACCCCACGTCTTTCTCCCTTTTATTTACTAGCTTATGATGGTTAGTTTAGAGACATCACGTTTTGTTTAGTATACTCCATGTTTGCATCCACTTGTATTCCATGCACCGAGGCTCGGTTCATCACTTTAACTACATTGTTAGTTTAATACTTATTTGAATACGTGCTTAGATCGCGTGCTATCACAATTGCTTCAAATGACATGTTAAGTAGCCAAGCCTATTTAATTGCATATCGCATGTGTTGCATTAGTCATAACTGCATAAGTTAGGATCATGCATCTTTCTAACTTCATCTTCTTTTTGGCTTGGAGTACTAGGTGAGCCTCTACTTGCTTTAGCATATTGCATTGTATGTTGATGTTGCCATGTTTAGCATGCTTGCCATAAGGCTAATTGTTTAAATGATAAACTATTTGCATGCCTGTGGATGAAGGCTAATTGCTTGAATTGGGATGATTTGATTCATGTACATTTAGGCCCACTTTTTCGAGTGGCACAAACTCTTTTCAAAACAAACATGAAATCAAAGTGTTCCAAGTTTTACAAATTAGTCTATACTTGTGTGTGTGCACATCACATAGTAATGCTAGCCTAATAATCGAAACAAGAGCATATAATGTAGATAAGATTCATATCATGATTAGTAGAGGCCGATCTTTGATCGGGCGAGCAGGGGTGCTCAATTCATGAGCTTCCCCTCCCGTACCTAAGTTCCCGAGCCGAGACAATTGTGGTGATGACGGACACGTGACCTTTGGTATGAGTCATTGGTTTCCCAAATTTCAAAAAAATAGTTGGGTGGTGACTTTGTATCTGGCAAAGCAGTTCATTTTTGGCAATTTGATTCAAAATTGATTTTCTAAAAAATTTGCCAGATTGGGACTCTTTGATATTTATCTATTTCACATTGTACTTGTGGAATTAGATTCAAAACCGCAGGAGTTCGATACTGTAAGGCTTATGTAGACACCCCATTTTTGACCGCCCTTAAGACTTAGGTGCTTGATTCCGAACACCTGATGATGAAAGTTACATTATGCAATCTTTTGAATTCTCAGCAAAGAAATTTGGATTCAAGCTCTAATCCCAAACCTTGCACCCCATTTTGGTCAAATTATTTTAGACCTTAAAACCCTCCTTTCAAAATATTTTTGCAAATGCTTCTACGATATTCTGAGGCTCGCATTTCGTTTAAAACATTGTACTTTTCATAAACCGAGTAAGGACAAAGTGGAAATCAATAGAAGGGAGGTGAACTCTTTGAAAAATCTTTAAAACATCTTATTTAGAGGTTTGGAGTTGAAGAAAATAAGAGTGGAGGGAAGAAACCTAGTTGGGAAAGAAGTTGGGCATAAATCGTTAAGAGAGAATCGGGCAGCCTTCACTAAATCAGGTCTATCTTTTTTTACACTTGGACTTTAGATGTGAGGCTTCCATTGGAAAGTAGACTTCTGAGGCTTCAGATTAGGCTCAAGAATGACCTGCAAAGAAGTCTGGATGAAGGAGATATGCCCGTTTGAAGTCGGGCCTGAAGTGCAGATTTTGAGGGCCGGTCGGGTCTATGTATAACTGGTCATTCTTCACCGATGCCCGGCCGAGCCTTGATGAAAACTTTTCCCGAGGTCTTTTTTAGGCCCGACCATGTGTTTTGAGGGTCGGCCGTATGTTTAGAGGCCCGGCCGGGCCTTGATGGCGACAGGCAGACAGCTGGCGGGAATTAAACAAATATCTTGGTTTGAAGATATTTATGATATTTTTTGCTCAAGTTCTATAAATAGAGCTCCTGCATTCAGAATTTGAGGTTAGCAAAATTTTCCAAAGGCTTTGAAGAGCTAAAAGACCCTCCTCCCTCTTCCTTCCTCCTTGAACCCTCAAACCTCTTTTTTAGCTATACATAAGAAAACATCATAACATAGACAAGTTCCCATCAGTTCCCAAGCCGCCAACCCCGTGGCCCATTCCAGCAGCCATCAAATCTTTCATACACCAAAAAGGTTCACAAATGGAGCTGCAATGCAGCTTTGTAGTTGTTTCTACTTAAGCCACCCAATAATACGGCCATCATTGGGCTGGCACATCATAACCTCTCGGTAATCAGCTAGGAATGGCAACAGGATGGAGGCGGGGACTACACTCCCCGTCCCCGATCCCCGAAGCTACAAAATTCTCCGTTTTCGGCCCCAATCCCCAGCGGGGAACCCATCCACCTCCCCGCCCTCGCCCTCGCCCTCGCCCTTGCCCCCGCCCCCGCCCCTTAACGAGGATCGAGTTTTCTCGACCCCAAATAATCCCCGTACAAAACAACAACAATCAACAAAAAAAGATGAAGAGCAGAGAGGAAAGAGAAGAGAGAACCACAAATCTGTTCAAAAAAATCATAGATCTGTTCAAAACAACCACAGATCTGTCAAAACCCTAACAGAAAAAATTTAAATATGTTCAACAGACAAAACCCTAACAATAATACCCTAACAACAAATCAGATCTGAATCCATATATATATATATATATAAATTGATCAAGATTTTTCAAAAAAAATAATCGATCTGTTCAAAAAAACCACAACACAAAAGCGAATGAGGATAGCGATCGGTGGTGTTGCGGTGGAAGAAGTGTTATGCAACGGATGATGGCGATCGGTGTTGTGCGACGACGGTGGTAGCGAGAGAGAAAGAAAAAGAGACGTTGAGAGAAAGGAGATTGCTGGCGGCGAGTGAAGAAGATCGGCGGTGGAGGAGAGTGTTGAGTGAAGATCGGCAGTGAAGTAGAGAGAGAAATGACGGATTCAATGAATAAGAGAGGCTGAAATGAATGGCAGAGGCTGAAAATGAAATTTATAAATATATTATATATACGGGCCATGTTCGGGGATTATTCGGGGGCGGGCCGGGGCTGGGGTTGGGAAACCTATCCCCGTCCCCGGCCCGAAAATCATCGGGGATTTAATTTTTAATACCATCTCCGGTCCTACGGGAAGTAATTTTCAAGAAAAACCCGTTCTAATCGAGGTTGGGGGGTCAAGTCCCCGTCGGGCCGGGTTCAAATTGCCATCCCTATAATCAGCGTTGTCTATAAAAGTCGATGCAAAGTGGAACAACGGTGTACCCACTAAGGCAGGAATGGATTTCAGCCTCTCCATGCACTCTGAAATGGTGTACAACGACTCATTACCAGTTAAGTGCCTGACAATAAGTTATTGGTTTTGACTCCGGACAACATTGGTCAGATTGTTCACACTATCAGCTATAGCAGATGCTTCACTGGTTGGCTTTCGCGACTTTCCTGAACTTACAAGAGTATTCATTTTCCTTTTCGCCCCAGCATCAACCCTAGGTTCAATACCTTCTATTAACGACTTAGCCTCTACGTCAATACCAACTGAAGCGATTGGATCTGCAAATGGCTGCATACCAAGGCTTTGAACCGAATCAAAAGAGCCCTCGTTATCTTCGACAGTCTTCTCTCCCGGTGTCCAATGATGTTTGCCAGTTGCAACAGCCCCTGTGAAAACAATCTCTATCAACTCCCTGTGCTCCAAATTTTTATTCCTGAACTTTGCACAACTCTTGTTTATCTGCAGCACAAGAAACACAAAACTATTAGTGAAAATATGTTACCAAATAAAAATGAAAGCAATACAGAAAGGAAAGAAAATGGTGTAAATACTTTACCAGTTCCATACGATCCCACCATTCATCGGAAGCCTGAAACATGCCTGTTTCTGCATCAAATCCAATTCCGATTATTCCTTTGTTACGGTCCATCAACTTCATCCATGCAGTCCAATCTCGTTTCATACATGTGTACTTGTTCTTCAATTGCTTTACATCATGTTTTCTACCATTTTTTTTTTTTCAAATTTCTTCGCCAATGACTTGTACCCAGCGTTGCTCAAAACCATGAATGGCCGGTTGCCCTCATGAATCTCATCGGCAATAAGCTCTAGGAAAAAAGCCTTGTGGATTCAGAATCCCACACAACTTTGTGAACATTTTGGCTGTCCTCAAGAACGATTGATCCAGCCCCTTTATTTTTGGAAAGGGTACGTGGTGAAGTTCGTGTGGAAATGCAATTGATAAATTAAAGCATAAGTACCTTATACATGTATGCGTATTACTCACCCAAACAAATTGGCGCAATAAAATATATCAGCGATTGTGACATTCTATCAAAAAAAATTTAAGAGAAATTGAAAAGAAACAATTATCTAGAGCCAAACCACCATTCCATTACATGTCATTGGCAAAGCTATTGCTATCAAGTCCATAACAAACATAAGTCATTACAATACTAGCATTGTTAGGGTGGTACAAGACACTTGGAACATTTTCACATACCCAACAGTAAGATTACAACGACAATGCACAACACAGAAACAATGGTTTTCAAAAGACGCAGCGTTTGTTTAATGTGAATGACATCATCCCATAAGTGCATGACAATGTCGTGTGTAGCAGAGTCAGAGTCTATGTTCGGGCGCCTAGGTTCGTCACACCAACCAATCCATCTTAAACATGGCTGACGAAATTTATGTACAAAGGTATTAGTTAACTGGTTTAAATGAAATGAAATTTGTCACCGAAAGTAAAGGGTGTACTCACCACAGGATTCGGACACGCGTAGTAAGCTCGTCTTGGATTTTTGTGAGATCTGGAAATCTTGACAAGACATTGACCGTAGCCACAGGCACACGTACGACGTGGCCATGTAGTAGATGTGCCAATTGACATAAAAGAAGCCATGCTTTGTTTTGTACCATAGATGAATAGAAGAAGAAAACAAGGTGTAAGCCATGCTTGTGTGTTTGTCATATATCGTGGGTGTTTGGCAGAACTTTTTTTCAACTTAAATCAGCTTTTGGCTTAAATTAAGCTATATTGATGTGTTTGGTACAACTTATGGGCATAGATTATGGCTTAATTTAAGCCAAATTCGGCTTAAAAGTTGAAGTTGCTCCCCAGGTGCTTAATTTTACAGCTTATGCGGGAAGCTGTTTAGTCAAATATGTAATGACTTAAATGCCCCTCTTATATTTCAACTATTACCAAAAACCCACCTATATATAACATTTGCTCTTAAGCACTGTTCATTCAAGAGGGAGAGACAGAGGCGATTTCCGACATGGTGATTTTCGGCGAACGCGATTTCTGGCGAAGACGATTTATAGCTCTCAACACTGTTCTTAACTCTCTCTCTCTCTCTCACACACAGGAACCAGACCTCTCACTCCGTCTCTCTCTCCATCGCGCATGTCGTCGGCGGCTAGGGTTTCTCTCTCTCTCTCTCTCTCTCTCTCTCTCTCTCTCTCTCTTCCTCTCTCTTTCCATTGCGATCTGAAACTAGAAATCATCTCTGCCGTTCGCTCTCTCTCCACTGCCTCCCGCACCTACATCGACGGCTAGTTGACAGCTGGTCATCTCTGCCGATCGCTGTTCGGCAGTTGGGTCAAAACCCTAGCACCGGCGGCTGGGTTAAAACCCTAGCACCTGGGTTGAAACCCTAGAAACAAATTGAAGAAAAATATAAAAAAAAAAAATCAAACAAAAATGATAATTAATGAATTAATAAAATGTATATTTTTTATACTAATTAATAATTTTAGTGTTAATTGACACTAATAAATTAAACAAAATAATAAAAATAATATTGAACAAAATAAATTAAACAAAATAAATTGAAATAAAAATAAAAAAAATAAATTAATATTGAAATAAATTGTGCAATTTATATCCATTAAATAAATTACACAATTTAATTGTAATGAAAAAGAATAATAAATTAAAAAAATAACAATTGTTATATTTAATTGTAATAATTTTTTTTTAATAAAAACAGAATCAGAAATGTCAAAAAAATTTAATATTGTATATTTTTGTAATGAATTAATTATTAATTGATACTAATTAATAACAATTGTTGATTATTAATATTATTTGATGCTAATAAAAATTAATTATTAATATTAATTGATACTAATTAATAATTTTAGTATTAATTCAGACTAATTAAGCCATTAATTGATACTAATTAATAATTTTAATATTAATTGATACTGATTAAGCAATTAATTGATACTAATCAATTAATAATGGAAAAAAATTATTACAATAATACTTCTATTACATTTTTATCAAGTGTATCAATTTTTATATTAGTTGATACTAAGGCCTCGTTTGACAAGTGGCTTTTTTAGCCAAAAAGTTAAAAAGTCGCTAAAAAAATTAAAAAGCCAACAACTCATATCAAAAAGTCAAAGATTCTCTTTTCTCTCTACTTTTTGCACATCTTTTCGTAAAAAGTCAAAAAGTCATCCCAAAAATACTAATTTTTTTTAGCTCATATTTTAGCCAAATAGCCAAAAAGTTACTAAATTAGCCTATTCCCAAACGAGGCCTAATTAATACTAATTATATTAACTTTTATTAATGAAATAATTTTTTTAAATTAAAATTGAAAAGAAAATGACAAAATTATCATTTTTATATCGTATAAGGGCAAAAAAGTCAATTATACAGAAAAAGCTATTTTACAGCTTATTTACCAAACACTATTCTATTACTTAAATCTATAATCCCACAGCTACACCAAACAGATTACCAGCTTATGCTCACAGCTGTAAGCTATAATCTGTTAAGTTATAATCTATAATCACTTTCCCACAGCTCTACCAAACGGGACCATCATATATGTGGTAATGAGATGGCTGTGTACTACAGGATTTGTTATAAACATGTTAGTAAGACTCTTGTTCAGAAACATGGATGGAATATGTGGAGATCTTTGCATAAACCCTCTCCACTTAAAGTAACTAATAGCTTTAGCATTACTGTTTTAGTATCAAAATACATTAATACATACCTACAAATGCATATACACACGCATACACATATAGGATTTGACTTCATCTTGAACTTAAGCAACTCAAGACACTGACAAGTCATAAAAATATGTCAAGTACACTGGGAAACCTACGTGCTGTGACCAGAGTTTTAAAAGGCTTTCTTGAGATTCGCCTCGATGCTCGCCTCGCCTCGAGGCTCAGGTAAAACGCATCAAGACTTTGATTTTTAGGCATTGCTCCCCAAAGGCTTGCGCATCACAGTTTGAGACATGCGCTTTAAGTGCATTTTATACGCTTTTTGCGCATAAGCATGTGAGGAGTACGCACATGTAGAAATTCCCTTGGGCTTTTGTTAAACTTAGTCTATTAGATTGTTTAAACATAAAAGAATAAAAAGAACCCATTTTTGCAACTATATTCTACAGGGAAAATTAAGTAAATGATCAATAAAAAAAAACACAGTTAATGGTCAAGGAGAAGCTCAATCACTATAGTCAAGAATATCAATTTCACTTTCAATAAAGGAAAACTTCCTTTTTATGTAGTAGAATGTTCAAAACCTTAAGGAAAAAAATATTTACACATTTATATTTAATTGTTTTTATTTTTTCTACTATTTTAAAATATTTAATTTATTCATTAAATATTAAAATTTAAAATTTAAAATGCCTACGTCTCGCTTCATAAAGGGTAAAGTGCCTCGAGATACGCATTCGCCTTTAAAAACTTTGACCGTGACACTCAACAAAAGAGATTGGACATTGATTATCAATAACATCTAAGTGGACCTCTATCCATTTTATCCTTTGTATAGATGGTTGATCCATTTTCTCTCACACTCAAAATCTTCACTAACAGATTTTGTGTTTGCCTTCTTCACAATTCATATTCTTTTTCCTTGAGACAATTATACAAATAAAAAATCCACAGTTCCAGCTAAGCAACAATTAATTTTGACAAGTTCCATAATTGCTTCTATTCCTAGTTCCAGTTGGTTAATGAGGTTCTAAGAACGCAAGCAGTTATTCTATTTTGTAGTCACACAATTTTTATTCTAAATGCTATGAAGCTTAAAGAACTTTTTCTTTTCTTTTTCTTTTTTCTTCTGAACTATAGGCTGGTGAAGGAGCACAAAACAACAAAAACTCCCAGATCACAAAAAAAAAAAAAAAAAACTTAAAAAGTTCAAATGCTCTGTTCTGTTTCTGCTGGATTAGGCACATGGAACAAACAATTATAGTCAATACTGGTTCATATATTGCTTCTCTATTTTACAAAATGGTAACAAAAAATAGTTCAATTGCTCTGTGCAGTTCAAAATGCTAACACATTTAAGAGAAAAAAATTAAAAATTAAACATGCTAACACATTTACAAAAAGTTCAATTGCTCTGTTCAGTTCATAAATGCCAACACATTTAAGAGCAAAAAAAAAATTGCAATTGCTCTGTTCAGTTCATCAAGAAGCAAAACGAGTGTGAATACAAAAAATATGAAACTAGTTCATAAATTTGGAAGCAACCATTTGCAGTAAGTTAAAAAGCAAATTGTGTAATCGATTAAAAAAAAGGGACAAAAAAAATAAAGAAAAAAAAAACAAAACAGTATTTGTTGGTAACAGATTTAAAAGACAAAATTATAAATAAATAAATAAATAAATAAATAAAAGTTCAAATACTCTGTTATGTTTCTACTGCATTAGGCACAATGTTGCAAAAATTTCTAAAATTGGTTCATATATTGCTTCTCTATTTTACAAAATGCTTATCCAACCTCAATTTGGAAGCAACCATTGTATGGACAGTTTGAGGTCCAGTGAGTTTAAAAAATACATTAACAAGAAAATATATATTGCTAACACATCTAAGAGAAACAATTAAAAAAAACAAAAAACCAAAAAAAAAAAAAAAAAAAAAAAAGTGAAATTGCTCTGTTCAGTTCATCAAGAAGCAAAACGAACGTGAATACCAAAGATGCAAACACGACACAATGTTACGCGTAAAGGATGGTTTAGGCATTGAGGAAGCGATGTTGGCGTGGATCGGTCGTCCACTGTTGTGTAGTCTTATCCCCCTCTCTAGTTCTTCTTCGTCGCCATCTGCTTGGTTTGTTTAAGCAAATGGAACCCTAGCAAAGACACAGACATGTGAACAACGGTGTATATGGGGTAGTTTGGTAATTGTCCACTCATACACGTGCCTTCCAGCTCACTCGTTTAAATTTTTGGCAGTTTGTGATTTTGTAGTGGCGTTTTGTCCTCATGTGGTTTTTTAGCCTCACAACGGTTGCCAAACCAGGGCTTAGTCTGCTCTTTTAAGTTAGTTTGTAATTATTTTTGTTACTTTTCATTTTATTTATTTATTTCTTAAACTGAAGGGTATCTATATATATAAGGAAAATGAATATTTTAGTAAGATGCCTTCTACTTGAGATTATTTAAATAAATAAATATTTTTTTAAATTTTTTTACGTAAAGATATGTAAAAAAATAGAAAGATAATATGACCCAAATAATACACTTAGGTTCTGTTTGATTCACAAAATTAATAGTGAAGTATTAATAATCCTATTAAATTAGTGTGGTATTCACTATCCAATTGGATTAATATCCATTGGATTAATAATCTCACCCCTACCCCATTACTAATAATCTTACAAATTTATTAGATTAATTATCCATTGGATTAATAATCCTAAACCAAAATGTTAAAATAAACATAGGATAATTGGGCCCACGGATTAATAATCCTAATCCCATGTTCTAATCTACCCAATCAAACATGACCTTAGTGCATGCGAAATAGCCCCTAAATTTAATTGATGAAAATATAATATGTTATTATATTTAAAATATTTATATTTTTTGTATTCCATTAGGATTGCAATGAGACGGGTTTATAAAGCCCCACTGTCACTCCATATTTATATCGAAAGTGTGGAACAATAATTTCATTTTATTTAACAAAAATAAATAAATTTTAAAATTTTAAAACTTAAAATGATAAAATTAAAAATTCAGAATTTATTTTGTTATAATACTCAAAATGTTGAGGGTTTTTTTTGTCATAATTTCTCCTTTAAAATTTTATATATTTGTATTTATATTTATATTTAGGCAGTCCTCTATTTTAAAACATTTTTTTTTTATCTTTTTTGAGTTATATCATCTTTTTATTTTTTTATATATTTTTTTTTATAAAAATTTAAAAAATAAACCTCATTTTAGAATAAATTATTTTAAAATTTTTTAAATTTTTTATAAAAATATACCTAAAATAATAAAAAAATAATAATAATATAATAATTTATAAAGACTTTTTAATTTTTTTTTAAGTAAAATATTTAATCCTAAACGAGATGTTATTTAAATGAATCCAAACACTCTTTATATTGAAACCATCTCCAACGGTTCATCAGATTGATCACCAGATTTAAATTTGATGAAAAATGATGACTTTTCTCTCTCCAACGGTTTCACCAAACTGATATCAAATTGAGAACAGGGCAAAACTTTCACTAAACTGAGGAGCTAAGTCTGATTTCACCATTTTACTGTGTGTTTATGTTGGAGATGGGTCCCACCAGACAACCGACCGGACGTCCGGCCAGATATCCTCCTAGATGACCCCCTCAAGCAAAATTTTGTGAAAATTTTACACTGAGAAGTCGACCCCCCAGTCGACCAGCTCTTTAACCAAATATGGAAATCATTTAAATTAGTTTGCATTCTATTAATAGCAGGTTGATATGGCATTGTTTGATTTTCTTCATCTATATGCATTTCTTGATTGGCTCCATTGGCTAGAGTGCTGTCTTGTGTAGCTCCAGACCTTTGCTTCTTTGTAGCAACAACCTTCTTTGAAGCCTCTTGCAGAGCATCCATTTCGACGTTATAAAAATGTATAGATTTTGTTCCTTCTTCAACAAATGAAGAAAAATTGGTCACTGAATTACTGACCCAGAAACATTAGTTGAATTTGAGTTTCAACACAAACCCAGATTAGGAAATAGGTCAATTGAGGTGGGTCGTCTAGTTTTCACAACAATTCAAAGCACAAATTATAGCGATCCCGGTTTTCCCTTTCTGTATTTGTTGTATTCCGGACTTTGGTTCCGTGGAGTTGGTGGTTGTATACCTTGTTGTCATCCTTTAATTCCTTAGGTTTGAGTTTTAGAATGTGTTGGGCATGTTTCGAGCAGGTGGGTTAGGCCTTGGTCTAAAATCTTGTTACTAGGTTTTTGGTCGTTCCACTCGAGCGGGTCGTCTAGCGCTCGAGCGAAGATTAATCACTCCCAGTATTTTTGTGCTCTGCAAAACTTCTGCAGGTGTGATTTCTACGCTCGAGCGGGTCGCGCTCGAGCGGGCTTGTTGGAGCTCGAGCGGGTAGTACATTTTTGGTGTAAGTTCTGGGAGATGAAAATCTGCGCTCGAGCAGACTGGTTTTTCACGTTCGAGCGGGTGTGTTTGTTTTTGTGTCTTGGCGCTCGAGCGGGCATTCTTGCGCTCGAGCGGACCATGTTTTTTTTGTTCTTGACGCTCGAGCGTCCTGTCCTCCGTTCGAGCGGGAATGTCGTATATCAGAAAGCAATTAGGCATTTTTGAATCACTTTTTACATTCACTCTCTCTCTCTCTTACTTTCCCAAAACCAATTTCGAGAGCCTCTCTCTCTAGAAACTCCCTTCTCTCTAGGGTTTTGATTTAGTTAGAGTGCTTCCCTTTCCTTTGGCCTTTGTAAAAGTTGTATTGATCGTCGAGGGCTTCGTTTTGATCCGTGGATCTTGTTGTTTGGAGCATTTTGGTTTTCTTCAACTCCTCCTTTTGAGCTCTAACTTCAAAGTAGGGATATCCTGTTCCATCTTATGAGCTTTGTCTTTAAATTTTAGTATTTCGATATGTTGGGGGTTGTTAGGTAATTTCGAGAAAGTTTGGGGTTATTGTGTAATTTTCAAAAGAGGGGTTTTCAAAATTTATAAACCCAAATGTATGTAATACATCGAGAAAAAGGAATTAATGTTAAATCATTGATGAAAATAGAACCTTGGGGTTGTTGTGAGAATTATGGGAAAATGCCCTAATTTGTTGGTAAATTAATTTGTGTAATTAATTTCAGGATATGAGAAATTGAATTGAGAATATTGGAATTGGGAAGGTATGGGATGAAAAGGTGTAGTTGGATTAATTTATCGCTCACCTAGGCATAATGTTGATATTTTATTCATTTGGTGCATTTACTTCCTGTTTAGAAATAACTGCTTTGGGCTATCGGTAGAGGATAGTCGTAATTGTTGTAAACAATGCATGATGATTAGGCAAACTAAGACTAATCAATAGAATGTGTCATCGAATATGACGGTTGAAAGAATACATTAACTTTATGTATTGATTGATGATGTATATGATAATTGTTTATATACATTGTGTTGTATGGGAGGAGATAGGGGATATACTCCACGGTTTAGGGGAAGATAGGGATGGACCTCTAAATCGGTTAACGTTGGGAGAAGCTAGGGGATGGACTCCGGTGATACAGCTCATATGCTTATCCGTAGAAGTGTTGATATAGCTCATATGCTTATCTATGGAAGTGTTGATATAGCTCATATGCTTATCTTTTGAAGTGTTGATATAGCTAGTATGCTTATCTATTATGAAATGGAAAGTGTTTAATATGAGTTACTATCTCATGTAAGTTGTTTGGCCAGGTTCTGAGCCATAGTTATGAATTGAGAATTGAATAAGAAATGGAAAGTGAAATGTAATATGGACATGATTGTCATAAAACTGTAACACAGTATAAGTTGGAATATAAGTGTGGACCATCTATTGAATGCTACTATTCTAGTCATTGTTTATAGTTGGTTTAGTGTATTTCTGCTGGGCTGTGGCTCACCCTATATGGGACATCATTTTCAGGTACAGGTAGCATGCCACCTCCAAGGACATAGCTTGGGAGGCTTAGGACTGTTGGACTGTTTTGTGTTTTTGGTTGTATTACATGTATATCAAGCCAATGGCTTTCTTTGTATAGAGCTAACACTCTCTTTTTGTAACTAAGTGTTGACTTGGAAAGTTGTAAACCTTTAGGGCATTTACTTTTGATGTCAACATGTAATACACTTTTGTAAAGATTACTCTGATGAAATACATTTATGCCTTAATCTCTTATGTCTAAGCATGCTATTATTGGATGAATTATGGGTTTATTTTGAGGGTGTTACACAAATTGTGATTTGTGAACGCAACTCATGAACCATTGGTTGAGTTTCAACATAACCCATGAACAAAAAATAGTCACTGAACCAGGAACATTGGTTGAGTTTGAAGACAAACCTAGATTAATAAATGGATAAATTGAGGTGGCTTTTCAAGTTTTTCATAGCTATTGTAGAGTAAATTGTGAATTGTGAAGATAGAGAGAGCAAGAGACGTCCAGTGTGTTTTTCATAGTAATTGCAGAGCAGGTGATGCTTCTAAGTGTGGGAAAAAAATTCATCTTTCTCTTTTCAGTCGACTGGTTGATCGTCCCCCCGGACGTCTAGTGTGTTTTGATAATCACCGTTGGAGTGGCTGATATCAGATTGAGGAATTCATCTTTTTTTTTACTCAAATTTAATGAAATTTTTGGTGAACCGTTAGAGATACTCTAAGGGCATGTTTGATTGGGTGGATTGGAGGATAAGATTGAGATTATTAATCCGTGGGTCCAATTATCCTATGTTTGTTTTAACATTTTGGTTTAGGATTATTAATCCAATGGATAATTAATCTAACAAATTTGTAGGATTATTAGTAATGGGGTAGGGGTGGGATTATTAATCCAATGGATATTAATCCAATTGGATAATAAATACCACACTAATTTAATAGGATTATTAATACTTCACTATTAGTCTTGTGAATCAAACATGACCTAAGAGTTTTAAAATTTTGAATTATTTTCAATTTACATTATTTATTTATTTTTGTTAAATAAAATGAAATTATTGTTCCACACTTTCGATATAAATATAAAGTGTGTGTTTGGTAACGTTTACGTTTTCAGTTTATATTTACAAAAAATTTATAAACTGATTTTTGTTTATTTTTTGTTTATTTTTAGAAAAACATAAACTACAAACGCGTTTGGTAATTGACAAAATATTTAAAAAAAATTTAAAATATAAAAAAGAGTGAGAAATGACAAGTGGTGGTAAGTGGCGACGGAAGACGGTGGTGGAAAGTGGTGACGGTGGGTGGTGGGTAGCTGGTGGTGGTGAGTGGGTGGGTGACGGTGGCGGGTGGGGTGGTAGGTGGTGGCGGATAGCGGGTGGAGGTGGGTGGTGGCGGGTGGGTGGTGATGGTGGGTGGGTTAGTGACGGTGCGAGTGGTGGGTGGCAGCGAGTGGGTGGTGGCGGGTGGCGGGTGGTGGTGGCAGGTGGATGGCAAATGGCGGGTGTGGCGGGTGGATGGGGGGGTGGGTCGGTGATGGTGATGGTGGCGGGTGGTGGTGATAGTGAGTGGGTGGTAGTGGTGGCAAGTGGGTGGCGACTGACGGATGGTGGCGGGTGATGGTAGTGGTGGGCGGATGGATGACGGTGGCGGATGGTAGGTGGTAGCGAGTGGGTGGTGGTGGTGGGTGGTGGTGGTGGGTGGTGGGTGGTGGTGGCAGGTGGGTGGCGGGTGGGTGGTGGGGGATGGTAGTGGTGGTGGTGGTGTGGTGGTGGTGTGGGTGGTGATGGATAGTGGTGGCGGGTTGGTGACAAATAGCTGGTGGTGGTGGATGACTGGTAGTGGATGGTGGTGGCAGGTGGGTGGTGAGTGGTGGTGGCAAGTAGGTGGCGGGTGGTGGTGGTGGTGGCAGGCGGTGGATGGTAGTGGCGGGTGTGGGTGGCGACAGGTAGGTGGTGGTCGCGGGTGGTGGTGGCAGGTGGGTGGTGAGTGGTGGTGGCAGGTGGTGGTGGGGGGTGGGGTGGTTGGTAGGTGGTGGTGGCAGAAGACGGTGGTGGAAAATGGTGCGGGTGGTGGTGTTGGCGGGCGGTGGATGGTAGTAGGGCGGTGGCGGGTGATGGCAGGTGGGTGGTGGTGGCGGGTGTGGTGGCAGGTGGGTGGTGAGTGGTGGTGGCAGGTGGTGGTGGAGGTAGGGAGGAGTGGGTGGTAGGTGGTGGTGTGGTGGCGGAAGACGGTGGTGGAAAATGGTGCGGGTGGTGGCTAGTGTTGGGTGGTAAAAAAAAACAAAAACTCAAAACTCAAAACGGAAATACATTTTTTGTATTTTCATTTTTTTGCCAAATTTATAAACTGAGACCATTGATTTATAAATCAAAAATTTTACCAAACAAGTTTTTATTTGAGATTTTTGAAATTTTTGTAAATATAAACAGAAAACTAAAAACATGCCGTTTGGTGGTGCCGTTTGGTAACACTTACGTTTTCAGTTTTCTGTTTATATTTACAAAAATTTAAAAAATTCAAATAAAAACTTGTTTGGTAAAATTTTTGATTTATAAATCAGTGGTTTCAGTTTATAAATTTGGCTAAAAAATGAAAACACAAAAAATGTGTTTCCATTTTGAGTTTTCAGTTTTTTTTTTTTTACCACCCAACACTAGCCACCACCCACCACCATTTTCCACCACCGTCTTCCGCCACCACTACCCACCCCCACCACCACCTGCCACCACCACTTACCACTCACCTGCACCACCACTCGCTACCACCAGCCACCACCCATCACCCACCTGCCACCCACTCGCTACCACCACCCACCAGGCACCTGCCATCACCCACGACCTGTCACCACCATCCACCACCCGCCACCACCACCCGCCACCTACTTGCCACCACCACTTACCAGCCACCTACCACCGCCCCACCACCAGCCACCACCACCACCACCACCACCACCCACCACCACCATCACCCACTACCCACACGCCACCCACCTGCCACCACCACCCACGACCCACCACCACCACCACCACCACCACCAATACCACCACCACCCACTCGCTACCACCTATCACCCCCACCATCACCCACCCACCACCCACCCACACACCACCACCACCACCCCACCACCACCCGCCGCCACCCACCACCACCCGCCATCTGCCACCAACCACCCGCCACCACCACCACCACCACCGCCACCATCACCATCACCACCACCACCACTCACTCGCTACCACCCAACACCGCCACCGTCACCCACACCCATCATCGCCACCAGCCGCCATCCCCCACCCACCCGGCACCCGCCACACTACACCCCCACACCATCCACCCACCCACCCATCACCACCACCTGCCAATCGCCATCCGCCACCCACCTGCCACCACCACCACCACCTGCCACCACCACCCACCCACCCGCCACACCCATCACCACCAGCTACCCACCATCCACCGTTACCACTTTCCACTACCGTCTTCCGCCGCCACTTGCCACCACTTGCCATTTCTCACTCTTTTTTATATTTTTAAATTTTTTAAACATTTTGTCAATTATCAAAACGCGTTTGTAGTTTATGTTTTTCTAAAAATAAACAAAAAATAAACAAAAACCAGTTTATAAAATTTTTGTAAATATAAACTGAAAACGTAAACGTTACCAAACAGTTTTCAGTTTCCTGTTTATATTTACAAAAATTTTAAAAACTCAACTAAAAACTTGTTTGGTAAAATTTTTGATTTATAAATCAGTGGTCTCAGTTTATAAATTTGGCCAAAAAATGTGTTTTCGTTTTGAGTTTTGAGTTTTTTTTTTTTTACCATCCAACACTAGCCACCATTTTCCACCACCACCTGCCACCACTACTCACCACCCACCTACCACCACCACCCGCCACCACAACCTACCAGCCACTAACCACCTGCCACCTACTCGCCACCACCACCCACCTCTCGCCGCCGCCACCACCACCACCACCACCACCGCCACCAACCACCCACCTGTCATCCACCTGCCACCACCCACCACCCGCCACTACCATCCACCGCCCGCCACCTACTTGCCACCACCACTCGCCACCTACCGCCACCAGCCACCACCATCCACTACCTACCACCACCAGCCACCCACCACCACCAGCCACCTGCCACCCACCCACCACCACCACCCCACCACTCATCACCACCACCACCACCATCACCCACCAGCCACCAGCTACCCACCTACCACCACCACCATCACCACCACCCATACCCACTTGCTACCACCTACCACCGTCACCCACCCACGCATCAACACCACCACCCGCCACCTACCCGCCACCACCCGTCATCCGCCACCCACCTACCACCACCACTCACTCGCTACCACCCACCACCTGCCACCGTCACCCACCCACCCACCATCACCACCTACCCGCCACCCGCCATCCGCCACCACCAGCCACCACCACCACCACCACCCGCCATCGTCACCGACCTACCCACCACCACCACCCGCTACCTACCCGCCACCACCACCCACCCGCCACCACCCACCACTACTCGCCATCCGTCACCTACCTTCCACCACCACCCGCCATCACCCACCACCACCACCACCACCACCCACTCGCTACCACCCACTACCCGCTACCGTCACCCACTTACCCACCACCACCACTCGCCACCTACCTGCCACCACTACCACCACCCACCCGCCACCGTCACCTATCCATCCACCACCACCACCACCACTACCCGCCACCACCACCCGCCACTCGCCACCCACCTGCCACTACCACCCACCACCCGCCACCACTACCACCACCACCACCCACTCGCTACCACCCGCCACCGTCACCCACCCACTCGTCACCACCACCCACCCGCCACTACCCGCTACCACCAGCTACCTACCGTCACCACTTTCCACCACCGTCTTCCGCCGCCACTTGCCATTTCTCACTCTTTTTTATATTTTTTAATTTTTTTAAACATTTTGTCAATTACCAAACACGTTTGTAGTTTATATTTTTCTAAAAATAAACAAAAATCAGTTTATAAAATTTTTATAAATATAAACTGTTACCAAACGGCACCAAAGCGATAGTGGGGTTTAATAAACCCATCTCATAGCAATCCTAATGGAATACAAAAAGTATAAATATTTTAAATATACTAACATATTATATTTTCATCAATTAAATTTGGTGACTATTTGACATGCACTAAGGCCAAGTTTAACTATTATAAAATAATTCATCTTTTTATCTTTTTTTTATCGTATCATTTCTTTATTTTATTTTTATATATTTTCATAAAAAGATAAAAAAATACACTTATTTAGGTCATCCCAAACAACCCCTAAGACCATCTCCAACGGTGTATCAGAATGAATATCAAATTTAAATTTTGATGAAAATGGCACTGTTCATCACTCTAACGGTTCATCAGAACTGATATCAAATCCACAATTCATCAAACAATTCATCAAATCGACGAGAGAATACTGAATTTATCAAAACACTGTTCCTGACCGTTAGAAAGAGGAGCCGGTTGACCAACCGGTTGCCTGGCCGGTTGACCAATCGGTCAACCAGTGAAAGGTTCAAACAGTTCAAGTTCAAACCGTAAAAAAAAAAAAAAAAAAAAAAAATTTGCCTAACCGGTCGACCACCCGGTTGTCCCAAAAAAGTTCAAAAAAAGTTCAAAAAATTCAAAAAAAAAAAAAAAAAAAATTTTTTTGGCCTAACCGGTCAACCGGCCGGTCGACCACCCGGTTGTCCCGGATGAAAATTTGATGAAAATGAAGGATTGGAGCGCTCAGTATCAGATTTGGTGAAAAGTCATTTTTTTGATTCAGATTTGATGAAAAAAAAAGTAAAGCTTTGGAGATGCTCTAAGTATATTATTTGAGTCGCCTTACTTTTTTATTTTTTATTTTTAAAATAAAAAATATATATATATATATATATTTAAATAATGTCAAATAGAAGACTTCTCATTAAAGTTCCTTCCTTATGTGAACCTAAAACCTCCGGTTCTGAAAAACCTTTGAGAGAGGTAGGACGAGTCTTTTGATTTAGCGAGAGTATCGCCGCCGTGTCTTTTCGCATAGAGGGAGTGTCGCCGCCGTGTCGGAGGCGCAGAGTGAAGAATGCTTAAGCTGAGCCACTCTCCATCTCCCTCAGCAACGCTTTCCAACCACCACATCGATTCCTCTCTCCCTTCCCAACGACCCTTCACTCTAGGGTTTCCCATCAGTCGCACCACCACCACCACTTCATCTTCCTCTTCTCCGATGCTCCTCAAGCACCACCACACTCCTTCTCGAACCTCCCTCCAACCTCCCCACACTTCTCACAGGTTCCTCCTATCACTTCTCAATGACATCTATCTATACATACATATATACATATATACGAATTCAATTTTGGAACTTTAGTATGTATATATATATATATATGAATGAATGATTTGTGTGTAGGAATGATGATTTACCTGTACATATATACGAATTCAATTTTGGAACTTTAGTATGTATATATATATATATATGAATGATTTGTGTGTAGGAATGATGATTTACCTGTACATGGGGTTTCGGAGACGATTGTGGGTGTATTGGGAGGAGGCCAATTGGGTCGAATGCTATGTCAAGCTGCGTCTCAATTGGCAATTAAGGTGATTGTCTTGGACCCGATGGAGAATTGCCCTGCAAGTTCACTATCACATTATCATATGGTGGGGAGTTATGATGATAGTGCCACGGTCCAAGAATTTTCCAAAAGGTTGGAGAGTTTATTGGGATTTTGTGTTTTATCTATTTTTTATTCTACTGTTGATTGATAGATTTTTACAAGCTGATTTTAATTTTTCGGTGGGTAGGTGTGGAGTGTTGACTGTTGAAATTGAGCATGTTGATGTGGTGACATTAGAGAAGTTAGAACAACAAGGAGTGGATTGTCAACCCAAAGCCTCTACTATCCGAATTATACAGGTCTGCATGGAATTTGGATACCATTGTGCAGAATATAATTTTGCATTTGTGAACAATTGCTTTTTTCTTCTTTCTACTTTGAGTTTTTGGTTAATCTTTTGAATCTATTCTTGTAGTTACTCTTATTTGTTTGTAAGTTGTTTACCCCTTTTGCTAACTATGTGGACTTTTTGATCTACCAATTTGGTAGTCCATAGATATTTTGTTGTGAGGATTTTGGTAGTGATAGATTAATCTATGTTAAATACAGTTATCTTGATTAAGGTATTTCATTTTTATATTTTCTTGTAATGAAACAGACAGATAGGTAGCTTGAATGTTTTTTATTCAAACAAGTATCAACTCTGTTTTTGTGATGAATTTTTGGACTATATTTTACCTCTTTCAGGATAAATTTCTTCAGAAAGTTCATTTTTCGGGTCATGGCATTCCACTTCCTGATTTTATGCAGGTTAGCTACAACTTTTAAGAATTTGGCACGAGGATATAGTTACCAATTCACACTTTTCTTTGTCCTTGAAAATGTTAGTTTAGGATAACCTCGTTTTTTTTTTATTAAGTAATATTAAAAATATGGCATAGACAGATAGATGATTTTGAAAGTGCAAAGAGAGCTGGCAAACTATTTGGCTATCCTCTAATGATAAAGAGCAGGAGGCTTGCTTATGATGGGCGTGGAAACGCTGTTGCTAAGAGTGAAGAGGAGATCTGTTCTGCAGTAAATGGTAAGATGTTCATTACTATAAATTACTTGAACCAATGAATCATAATAATTAGTATATTTTTTCCAATGAGCCGTATACCATGCAATTGCTTTCATTAATCAAATTTGTCCCCATATGATTTTTTTCTTTCTTTTTATGTGTACCCCATCTAAATCTTTGAGCATTAATATTTTTTGTATTGGGGAAGTCTTCTTTAGCTTTAAGGGATTTAGTCAATGCAACTATGTTCGTATAGAAAATATTAAGTGATCACCATCAACATATGCTTCATAACAGGCTAGTCTTCAAAACCCATAACAGTCTGCCCCCGGGGTCATCATCAAATAGTTAAAATGTTTTATTACCTAGTCAATACTTGTGTTTGTTAAAATATTGCCATTGCATATGTTGCTTCACCATCATGTTTCATAAATTATTGTTGCTTTTGTGCTGTTTCATAAAGCTTTCCTTTAACTTCAATCTAATATGCTGCAATTAATCTGGGAAAATAAATTCACCTTTATTAACTGTTTGCTTAGATAAATTGCTTCTAGCTTTTCTCTAATTTTCAAGGCCATTTTCTTTGCAGTCCTTGGAGGCTATGATCGTGCATTATATGTTGAGAAATGGGCTCCATTTGTAAAGGTTTACTTCGACTGTGTGCCTTTAATTTAATGCAATATGCTGGTCTCTTTTTTCATTTCTTGTTCATTTAAGATACAGATTTCAGGGCTGAAGAATCACTGAAAATTTTATTTCCTTTTTAGGAGCTAGCAGTCATTGTAGCTAGAGGACGAGATAATTCTATCCTATGTTATCCTGTTGTTGAAACTATCCACAGGTAAGATGTTGGCTTTAGTAGTTTGTATAGCTTTTTGTTGCAATTTCCTTTTTCTTTTATTTCAAATTCTGATGACATCATCATGTTAATGTTTATATTTCTCCGTGACTTCCCTTATCATTGAATATAATCTATTTATCTGTGGATCCTTGTTTTGATAGAGAAAACATTTGTCACATCGTTAAGGCACCTGCTAATGTGCCATGGAAGATCAGGAAACTTGCTACTGATGTTGCTTATAAAGCTGTTAGTTCATTAGAGGGTGCTGGTATTTTTGCAGTGGAGTTGTTTTTGACAGGGGATGGTCAGGTTGTGTAATCACATTTCCGTTGTTTGTGTTGATTTTGTGAAATCCATTATTGGTTTCAAAAAAATTTATTGATGTTAATTTTTCATCTTCTTGTATTCACTTGCACAGATTTTGCTAAATGAAGTAGCTCCTAGACCTCACAATAGTGGGCATCATACAATCGAATCTTGTTTCACTTCACAATTTGAGCAGCATTTGCGAGCAGTTGTTGGTCTTCCACTAGGTGATCCATCAATGAAAACTCCAGCTGCTATTATGTACAATATACTGGGTGAAGATGAGGTGAAAGACTTTGTTTTCTATAGTTTTCCTGTATAATCGTTATTAGAAATAATTTTCAGAGCTGATTTGTAACTAACAATTAGATTATAGGTGGATGACGGCTTTATTAGATGGCCAAGATCAATAAAAATTTAGTGTGCCAAATCCATGGCACTGCAATTAAGCACAGAATTGTATGAACTGCTAAATAAAAATATAACAGAATATCATGTATATGGTGAGTGTTTAAACATTCAATAAATGAGGGGGAAATAAAGAATATGATGAATCTCACTGTGTGAAGTTAACTATAATTTGAGATCACAGGAGTCTTCCGAGATATCAATGGAGAATTTTAACTTCTCAAAAGTCATATGGTTTAAAACTAAAAGAAATACAAGGACAAGAGAAAGGCTAGAAAGAATATGTGTGATAGTGTCTAGAAATGACATGATGTGGTGCTTTAAACATCAAGTGTTTTTATCAATTGATGTATGTTTTGTTTCAAAAGATGTATGTTAGTCATATATTGTGCTATCTCCTGCTTCTATTTTTTCACATAACTTTCTCATGTTTGTTTTCTGGTTTATCTCAATTATTTATTTTTTTATTTTTAAAATAAAAAATAATAATATTTCACATTATAGACTATCAAGCATCCATTGACATCTTTTCTGTTTATATTTTAGTGCTTCTAGAGGATGTAGCAACTAATCAGATTTGATATGTTCTCTGTTATTATGCATCCAGGGAGAACAAGGTTTCCTTCTGGCTCATCAACTGATTGGACGGGCATTAGGTATTTCAGGGGCAAGTGTTCATTGGTATGATAAGCCAGGTTCGATTATATAAAATTATTAAGGTTCATTTTTATCATGTTTTGCTTGTTCTTCTTTTCTCCCAATACTTACCTTGCATTCTTCTAGCAGAAATGCGAAAGCAGCGAAAGATGGGTCATATAACTATAGTTGGCCCTTCTATGGGCATTGTGGAAACAGAGCTAAAATCAATGCTTAATGAAGAAATTTCGGATGGTCAGACTGCAGGTCAGTTGTGTAGACACAGTTTTTGAGCAGTCTGATTCAATTTTAATTTGACAGTGGAGTGGAGTCAGATTAGGAGCATCTGCATGTTGTTTGACACTTTTTTTTAGAAACACATAAAGATAACCAGTGGCAATTTAAATTTTCTTTTTTTTAATAAATTTGTTCTGCCACTAGTTACAAATGCATGAAGGTGGTCTTTTTTCTTATTTCATATAACGCCTTTAATCAGTTCTGATACATGAACTTGGATTCATGTTGTTCTGCATTTTTTGCTTGACAGTCATACCACGTGTTGGGATCATTATGGGTTCTGATTCAGATCTTCCTGTTATGAAGGATGCTGCAAAGATTTTGAATATGTTTGGCGTGTCTCATGAGGTCACATTTGCGAATACTTCAGTGTTCATTTATCAAATTTAAACATATTTCATGTAGCTAGCAATTGTATTGATGCTTTTAAGTTGTGCAGGTGAGAATAGTGTCAGCACACCGGACCCCTGAAACCATGTTTTCTTATGCCTTGTCTGCTAGGGAGCAGGGGATTCAGATTATCATTGCCGGTGCTGGTGGTGCTGCGCACTTGCCAGGTTAGTATTTGTAAATACATGCTCATATAATAATATTCATGAAATGACAGATGAGCATTAATATGCTCCTTCTCGTTTAGGCATGGTAGCTGCATTGACCCCCTTGCCTGTTATTGGTGTTCCTGTACGCGCCTCATCACTGGATGGACTTGATTCACTTCTATCAATCGTGCAGGTATAGATTTCCCAAACTTTTCCTGAGTATATTGTGTAATGTGATGTTGGAACTTGGAAGCATGTCATGAGTTTGCCCTATCATAGGCCATTTCTTGAAATGGGGGGCTAAAGCTAAGACAATTTTATTCTTTTAGATGGGAGGCATCATCACGTAGATTGTATTCTTATCTAATATACTAAACTTCCCTGAAAGTGGAACCTTTGAATGGTTGCCAGTTATGTCATACCCTTAATTTATATATATATAATTTATATATTTATATATATATACTAAAATGTGGTTCTTGTATTCTTTTTCGAGATTCATATCTTTATTCTCATTTTTCTCTCTCTCTCTCTCTTTCTTTGATGAGGACTTCTTGTCCTCTTTCACTTTCCTGTGTTAATAAAATTTTGTTGTTGCTCAAAAAAAAAAAATATATATCTTTATTCTCATTCACATGAAGTTATGCAATCCCATCTATGTCTTATATATTTGCTGTATTATCTTCTCCAAATTCCACATCTAGGTTTGTCATTTCAATGACCATGTAAGATTGTAAAATATAAAATAAATTTAAAAATCTTTCCAAGAGCAGTTTTTGTTTCAATATGCAGATGCCAAGGGGAGTCCCTGTTGCAACAGTCGCAATAAATAATGCAACCAATGCAGGCTTGCTGGCAGTAAGGATGTTAGGGGTTGGGGATGCTGACCTACAGGCAAGGTTGGGCTTTCTCTCTCTCTCTCTCTCTCCTCATCCACAGACATTTATGTTTGGTTTGAGTTTGGGAGATGAGTTTTAGAGATAAAAAGTACGAAAAGTTGTTTGGTTTGGTTTTTTTAAAAAGATGTTTTGGAAAATTATTTTGAGAGAGAGTTTTGGAAAAAATGATTGATTTGATGTGTATGAGAGAGATTTGTTTGGAAAACTTGTAAACCAAACAAGTTTTGGGAAATTTTTTTGGGAAAATTGGTTTGGTTTGATTACTTTTGAAAACTTATTTGTAGAGAATTTTTCTCAAAAATTTTTGGGAAACACAAACCAAACAAGGCCTTACACTTTTTCTTTTTTTAAATAATTGTTGCAAGGCTGTTGGATAAGAAATTCCCTCTTTCAGTTTTGGTCACCCTATTTATTTCTAAGGAATTGATAGGGAAAGTAAGTATGCATTCAAGTTTCCTTGGTGAGAAAAATACTGGAATGGGGTTTCCATCCATTTGCGATGATGCTTCTTGTTTGTGCAGAATGTCCCAGTACCTAGAGGACACCAAAAATGATGTCCTGGTGAAGGCAGAGAAGCTAGAAAAGGACGGTTGGGAAACATATTTAAATCCTTAGACTAAGGAAAAGTTTAGGGTTCATTTTAGCCTCTTTTCACGGATCTCTTTCCTCTCACAATGAAATTGAGTTTGGAAGGAATTTTTCACCAAATACAAAAGAGTGTTTATCAACAAGAGACATTGAGAGGATTCTACAAAAACAGAAACCCCTATCAAAAGGGGGCATCGTAGATCAGAGATTACAAAGTTGCAAAAGCCCACAAGGGGGAGCAAGTGCCTGTGTAACCAATTTCAAAAGTTAAGCTTGATAGTTTCATTGAAAAGAAGGTAGTGTATTGAAACTACTACATTGATGAATATATGATAATCAAGATCCTGTTTCTTGACCAGTAACACTTGATCAATGAAAATGGTTGTGTTTTTTCTGTTGATCATTGCATTTTCTTTTCTTTTCTCTTTCTTTAGTGTTTCTTAATTCTTCTTGATGCTTCCATCTAAAAAAAAAACAGCTCAACATGAAACTAGACAACAAAAGGACTTATATTTTTGTGAAAGGGTGGTTTCGTAATTTTCTACATTACTTTAAGTTTGTTCAAGGATGATGCACACACTGACTGTTTTTTAACAGGGGAAGCTGAAAAAATGAGCAGAGTGAACTTTTTTTTTATTATTATTATTATTTCAACTTATTTTATTTTATTATTATCAAAGTACATTCATTTCCTTTGTGTGGTATGTATATAATATCAGTCTCCATTATCCTGTAAATCATTTATTAAAAATCAGATTAATTATATGATTATTGTCACATTATCTTATCACATTTGTGTTTAAAAAAATATATGACAAATATATTTTGAAAATGCATTCTTTTTAAAATAAAAAAAAATAAAAAAGATAAATGTAATTAAATTGTGTGAATGTAATTATTAGATTAATCTAATTTTATATGCTGGATGTTTTACTCCGTCCATGACCTGTAGTACTTGATACTATATGAAGTTTCATGGTGAGAAGCTGAAATGGTTGATGAGGTTGATAAAACATTATTCTCGTGATCCGAGTAATATGACTTTAGACTAGCTGACCATGTCCGACCCACAATCAAACTTGGTTCCACACCATACACAATTTGCTTCCAATTCTCAAAACTAGCTTCAAGCCCAAAATGGAAGATTTGACCAAATCAACCTTCTCAATTTCATCCCAAAAAAAAAAAAATTTGTTATTGTATTATGAAAAGAGTATAAAAAATAAATAAATAAATAAAAAGTGCCTATAATTTGAAAAGGAGCTAAAATCAAAAAAATTAGAATGGAAGATGAGCATCTTAGGCTAGTTCGGACGTTCAATTGCAAGTCATACCCAAGAACTTTGAGGTTTAACTCATCATCACCTGTTTGTCCGGTTCATTGGCTTGAAAGGTCGTCTCTCCCCCTTGAGTCTAAAAACCCTACCTAGGCTAAGTTTTCAATCATAAAATATTAAAAAAAAAAAAAGAGAGTAAACTATTAATAAATCTTAATAGTTGAATTTAATTCCCGTCAAATCTCATTTAAAATAAGTTATAAGAAAATCATCGTTAAAAATAATTTTGTGACAATTTTTACATGTCACTAAAAATTGACAATTAGTAACTTTTTTATCACGATTTTTATAAATTGTCGCTGAAACTTACAATTAGTGAATTTTCTATGACAAATTTTTCAAACTGTCGCTAAAAGTTAAAAATTAGGTGACTTTTTGTGATGATTTTTTTAAACTATCGCTAAAACTTATAATTAGTAACATTTTTTATAGCAAAATTTTCAAATTATCGCTAAAAATTAACAATTAATAACTTTTTTTAATAATATTTGATAAAAAATGTCATTAATTCTTACAGGTGCTATTAAACAATAAATTCACATATTATAACATACACATAAATCCCCTTATAAAAATAAATCTCCCTATGTTTAGGCCTTGTTTGGGAAGACTAAATAAGTGCACTTTTTGTCTTTTTTGACTAAAAAAGTGAGGTTGAAAATATGGATGTTTGGGTTAACTTTTTGACTTTTTATGGAAAAATGTGTAATAAAAAATTGTAAAATTGGTTTTTAGAGGAAAATTTGAATTGGGAGTTGTGCAGCCGTAATTGTTGACTTTTGGTGAATAGTGTTAACTTTTTAACTTTTTGAGTAACTTTTTGACTTTTTAGATTATTTGGGATATCCCAAACTTAGCCTTAATATGCACTTTTTGTATTCCAATTATATGCAACTAGCTTTTAAAAAAAAAAAAAAAAACCCTTAAAAGTTGAGTATGATACATAGTGCAAGACTTATTCCACTTAGATGTACTGGAAACATGATTAGTATATTTGAAAAACACTTTTGGTGGTTTATATTCAAAGTCCGTGTATATTGGTTAACCCCATCCATCTCTTTTCTCTTGTCAATTTTCAAAACCCGCGGTTCCCTAGTCAACTGTCACCATTCACTACCTGCCAAACCAAATCTAGTTCGATATATATATATATATGATATATGATCCATCTTCAATCTCATTGCAAACTCATCAAACCCTCTTACCTACTTCATTTTTATTCATAACCCATCTTAATTTGCATTGCATGTTCCAACTTATTACATTTAAAAAAAAAACACCATTCATTTCATATCACAATTCACAACAAACATGGTTTTTCATACAAGTAATAAAACCATCTTCATTTTCTTCACACTCTTCCTGTTTGGTTCTCGAGAAATTCTTGGAATGAGGCCATTAGAAGGAGAGCAATGGTTGAGCAATACGGGCCTAGTCATTCAGTCCATTAAGAGAGGGCCTGTGCCGCCATCCGGTTCCAACCCCTGCACCTACATCCCCGGTGGACATGGCCGGTGCACATTGGCTGAGAATGAAGTCAACTTTTCCGGCCACGTTGGTCGTGCACCACCAGCTTTTCCTGATGTCATGGTCAGGTTCGGAGTGGCTTCAAAGAAGAATAATAGTTAGAAGAGTGATAAAAGTTCTTTTGATTTTCTTGGGTAGTTAGAAGAGGTTTTAGTTTGGTGGAAGATCTCCAAATTGGAGATAATATAAATGACTATATTTTAACTCAAAGAGAAAAACTAGTATAGTTTTATTTTATTTTTCTTGCTGGGTAAACAAATGGTTGTGAAACCCATGCAATTGTTGTTGTTGTTGTAATTTGTAGTATTGTACTGAAATTTGAAATTGAATTGATTTTTTTTAACTCATGGGTGTTTTTAAGAATTTGCTAGAGATGTGAAGGGTGTGTGCAACTGTATAAGTGTTCCTCAAGTTGGTGAGTTGTTGGCAATGGCCAGAGGTGGATGTCGGATTTGGTAGCCAAAGTGTTGTTAAAATGCTATCGAAAGGCAAGATAGCCTAAAGATCGTATGTCGGATTTGTATTTTCTTTTTTCTTCATAAATTCAAATTTTAAATTTATATATATATATATTCTACAAAAGTGACGTTTTAACAATAACTATTTATTGACATACTTGAAATCAGTAATTACATAACGATAATTTAAAATATAAAATAAAAAAGTTGTGACAATTTCTAAAGTGTTCATACTAAATGACTTGTAAACTTCATGTAATAGTGTGAATAGTTGTGAAAATTTTAAAATCTCAAACAAATTTTATTGATTTATTATGTATTTTAAAAATTAAAATTGACCAGATTTTTAAAAAAGATTGGATTTCTATCATGTTGGAATCTTAACATGAGAGAACTTGAGGGAACCGTTCACTTTTTAAGACTCATTGTAGAGAATATTTATGTAAAAAAATTAAGATAATCGGACGTTAATAGGTATATGTTTGAATCAAATTTATATTATAAAAAATGGATGATTATTTTTAAAATTATATTTGTCTTCTATTTTTTTAAAACAAATATGATTAAAATATATAGTTACTAATATTCAATCATCTTTATTTTTTACATGAATATTCTGCTCAATAAATTTTAAAAAGTGAATGGTTCGGATCATCAAAATTGATTCTAAAATTAGTGTACCAAGCCTAAATACTTTCTCAAATTAAAATGATAGCTTGAAATAAATCAAATCCTTTCAAAAACTATTGGCTGTGGCCCATTGCCACATCTGATGCATACCAGTATCAATTTTAAAATGTTATTATAAACTTAAACACTAATTATTGGTTCGCATCAGCTAAATTAACTTCACCTCTTTTGTAGTAGGATTCTATCTATCTAAATAAAAAATAAAAATAAATAAAAGTACTTGTTTTTTCCTTAAACTTCCAACGTTTTGAGACCCTTAAAAAAAATAAAAAAAAATGACTCGTTTTACTACTCTGTCAATCAGGGTGAGTCCCATGAGATTAGTACAAGAGTAATGTAATGTGAAGAGAATAATAATTTGATCAACCTCAAGTCAAAATTTTGCATTTCAAAGAAAGCATTCTGTTTCCTTTTTGAAATAAATAATAATAAAACAGTATAGGTATTCACAAAACGCAAGCTTGTTCATACATTGGCCTTGTTTGGTAGGGGCTTATTTTCAGCTTATTTCAGCTTTTAGCTTAATTTAAACTATTTTGATGTGTTTGGTTCGGCTTAACAATATAGCTTATAGCTTTTTGTAAGTCAAAAATCAACTTATTCTTTGAGTGGGGGAGGAGAAACTTAATTTATAAGTCAAAAATCAGCTTATGTTCACAGTTATAAGGTATAAGCTGTTATAAGCTATAATCACTTTTCCACAGCTCTACCAAACGGGGCCATTATCAAAGTCAGTGTATAAACACAAGTTTTAATTGATTTAAAATAATGACAATCACAATTTTAGTTAAAGTCAATATAATTTAGAGATGTTAAGTCCATAATTTTTGACCAATCGAATCCTCATATTTTGTTCAGACAACCCCAAAATATGTGAACTATAGGACTGAGTATAAAAATTGAAAAAATCATAAACCAGTATGATTCAGACTAAATCACACAATTTTGTTTGATTTTCTATATGCATGGTTTGGTTCTGATTTTTGAAATAGGTGAATCGTATTTCATAGTATGGTCCGTGATTTTATAGATACGAATCCAGTTGTAACTGAATCGAACCGTTTAGATTATACATAATTTGTAACTAAATGTAAATGCTAAAATATTTTATTAATTTCAAATATATATTATAACTCTCTATTATAATAAATATATTTTTGTACAGAAGTGCTACAAATCCCCACGACCTTCACACACCTATGAGAGAGAGAGAGAGAGAGAGGAAGGGGGGAAATATATAATGAGTGGTCACCAATCAATTGGGGGTCACCCATTTTGGGGGTCTCAAGCATTTTTATTTTTGTATAGTGATAAAACTAGTTTTAAACAATCATGTAAATTAGTTTTAAGTTATGAATAATATTTTATAATTTTATTGTGAATAATAATAATATTTTTAAAATTCGCGATTCCAAACCGAATTGAACCGAATCGAACCGTAGTTTAGTCATGCGGTTCAGATTGATTCCAAGATTTTCATGTGTTGGCTTGATTTCAAATTTGATAAAACCGTAGAAAATGAATTAATCTTAATTTATGACTAAACCAAACAAATCCAAACCATACTCACTCCTAATGAACTAGGGGTTAACAACCAGTCAGGCTAATCCACGAAAATGATGCCCAGGCCCATTTGTGGGTCTTTTTTCCTGACCTTGCCAACCCATCCCGCAGGCAGGCCATTTTGGAAGAGTATGAATAGCGGGCCGGTCCCTTGACCCTTGGCCCGACATTATGCCCTATATATAAATATATGTTTTTTCTATCATGCTTATGGCCCGGATCAATGAGTAAGCCAAAATTCAAATCTCAAACTCATTTCAAACCTCATTCATGCCAACTTAGCCCGCTTGGGGTAGTGTTTTTTTATTTTTATAAGTTAATGTGTTTATAACTTCTGCATTATAATCAAATGTTTAAACTTATTCTTTAATTTATCGATTAAATCTTTTTTTTTTCATTTTACCGATAGTTTTCTCATCAATAATACTAGTTTTTCATTTCACTTTGTTTGAGGAGTAATTTTCCTTGTTTGAGTTGTAATTTCTTATACAAAGTCAAGTCAATTTTTTGAAAATACAATTGGACACGTAAAAGTGTTTTTGGCATCAATTTGGAGTACAAGCAAGTGGAACGTACGAGTCACAGCCGACATGGTACAAGTACATGAAGCTGCAGCTGAGAACCATTCGGGAAACACCACCCGAGTCTCCAACAACATGTCTATTGTCTTGTTTGCGAATATAATTTTTTTTTTTTTTTTTATTGTTTTAGTCTCGTTAAAAAATTTATATTTGAAATGATAATTGACTTTTTTTAATTGATTTGATAATTGTAAAAAAAATATAAAACAATTATGATTTAAATGTGATATTTATTTAATTAACTATTTTAACATATTTTGTATTTATTAATTATTTTAATTTAAATCTAACTTCCCAAACAATATGTATCCTATTCATTATTACGCTTTGTTTGTTTATGCCAAAAAAATAAATAATAAAAAATGAATAGAATACAAAAAAAAATATTTTTCAGTCAATCTTTTTTCTATCTTTAGTTGCGTTTTTTAAATTAATATACTAATGGTTATATTAATAGTGATTGGGTGGTGATGGGGACCAGCGGCGAACTAATAAATTGTGCAAGGGAGAAGTAAAATAGTAAAATCATATAGATTTTACAAACCAAAATACTAATTATTATGCAAGTACTCATAATAACCACATTAAAATAAAGAGTTTTTTCAAATATTTATGGTGAATAAAATACTAATTCATTTTTTATTTACCAAAAATTGCATGAAAACATGAAAAATTTTACATTTTTAGTAGTAAAAGTAAAATTATTTAGATTTTAGAGTAGAATAAAATCATATAAATTTTGAAAGGATCAAAATGTAAAACACTTTTGTAAATATTTAAGATTAGGAAAATGTCTCGTAGCTCAAATTTTGTAGCTCAAATGGCCAAAACGACGTCGTTTTGGCCATTTTTATGTTGTTCTGTACTCAAAACGACGTCGTTTTGGCTATTTGAGTCACTTTTGAGCCACAAAATTTGAACTACGTAGCATTGCCGTTAAAATTATATGATAAAAATGTAAAAGTGTGAGTTTTCATAAGTTCCGCCACCCCTGTCCACCATTGCTAGCGGTGTGATGTAGTCGCGGTGGCAAGCTAGCAGACTCTAGCCCCGTTTGAGATAAAGGTTAGGACTAAAATAGTCGGATAAAATATATTATTTTAATTAAATAGGATAAAATGTTATATTTAATTTATAATTATTATTTTTTTTTTTTACAAAAGTCAAAAAAATTAAAAAAACTTATTCCAAACTAAGTTTTTTTACCCCCAATTAAAAAGTCAACTCACATCCCAAACGAACCCTCTTATGAATATAATCAAAGAAAAATGGTGAAATTTCTCAAAGTATTAATGATAAATTTTCTTTACATAAACTTGAAAAAATGTAAAAACTTATTTTCTATGAAAAGGTTATTTATTTAGTTAAATCAATTTTTTTTAATTTTATTAACAAAAAAAATAATTTATTTATGTTATATTTAGATTATAAATTTAAGTAAAAATTTAAAAAGACAAAAATATCTTTTATTTATATTTAACTTATTTTTTAAAATTTTAATCTAAATTTATTATTCAACTCTGAACTGGAACCCGGTCAAAGGGGTGCGTAGGACAGCAGCGCCAATCTATGTCAGAAAAATTATATTGTAGTTTAGCTGCACCATATGGATCTGCTTTTAATCAATCAATTGCAATTCATCATATATTTTTATATTTTTTAATAAATTAATATAAAATAGTGAATTTTATTCTTCTAATTAATTATACAGAACTGATTAGTGCCTAAAAAAAGGGGCACTAAAGCCCCGAAATTCCATATCAGGTAAAAAAAAAAAAAAAAATCTTACCAAAACAGGAAATTAGTGCCATTAGTGCTAGGAAAATTAGTGCCACAAATCATTTTTCTTAATTATAATTCATCTGAAACACCACATCACCTTATCTAATATCACCAAATAATAGCATCTCTAACGGTTCAACATTTTTTTCACTAAATTTGAGTAAAAATTAGCTCATTTTCTCAATTTGATATCAGTTACTCCAACGGTGTAGCAAAAAGAGAAATCATCCCGTGGGTCAACCGGTTGGTCGATCAGTCGGTCGACCGGTAAGACAATTTTTTTTATTTTTTATTTTTAAACCTTTTTGAACTGTTTGAACCTACTTAATCGTTAGTTTAAATTTTTTTTGAACCGTTTGAACCAGTAATTTGAACCATTTAAACCAGTTCGCAGGTCAATTTTTGAACTATTTGCATGATCTGGTTGACCGGTTGGTCAACCGGGTGGTCGACCATCACGTGTAAAATTCTCAAGCTTTTCTGCTTTAACGGTCACGCACAGTAATTTAATGAAACCTGTATTCTGTTCTCAATTTGATGATTTTTTATTTAATTTTCATTTTAATACCAATTTAATAAAACCGTTGAAACTCTAAAAAATATTTTTTTCACTAAATTTCAAATATAATGCCAAATTTACTAAACCATTAGAGATGGTCTAAATGCTCTCTACGCTGAGTATTGACAGTCACATGGCGAAGTGCAGACTATAGAGAGAGAGAGAGAGAGAGAGAGCGCGCTAAAAGCCAAACCCAAAAAAGTACAGAGATATTAATAAGGAGTAGCAAGGGTTGCAGTTGCAAAATAGGGCATTAAACATATCACATGAAAATGGAAACCTGTGAAAGTGGTGTGACACTACACTTACACACACACTACGTAACAACACATCAATGCAAAAAACTAGGAGGACATGTGAACAAATAATGCAAATGCATTCAATTCTTCACTGTCTTAACTCTCTCTCTCTCTCCCTCTCTCTGTCTCATTTTGATTGCCCAAATCTTTTTTTTTTTTTTTCTTCAAGTATGCTGGGTCCCATCGGATTAAATCGCTACGATCCAAACAAATCTTCTTAAATAGATTTATTTTTTGCGGTTTCTGGCTCTAAAAAATTTGTTAACGAAAAAGCGTTTTTGAAACAATAGTAAAAAGTTAATTTTTTAATTTTTTAATTAAAAAAATCAGTTTTTTTATTCAAAATAATTTAATTTTTTATCAACTTTTCAAAACATCACATAGTCGAGTCTAAGTAGGTGTTTGAGGTAAATTAAAAAAAATGTATTTTTTTATTTATATATATTTATTTGGGTTATGTTAATTAATATTTATTAACATTTCCTCTTTATTTTTTTAATCACTTTCTTAATTTTTTTATAAAAAATCAAAAAATAACTTAGAACATCCCAAATCATCCCTTAAAACTTAAACGGTGATATTATAAATGCATCAATTAATATACTATGATGTGACATAATCTAAGAGAATAAACCCTTAAATTCCAACCCTCATTCACCCATCTAAACCTCACTTACAGATTGTTTGGGAAGTTAGGTTTTGGACTTTTTTGGCTAAAATAGTCACAAAAAAATAAAATAAATTTTTTAGCTCAATAAGATAAAATATCACATTTAATCTATAATTATTACATTTTTTCTCTTACAAAAGTCAAAAAAATCAAAAAATTCATCCCAATTGAGACTTTTTAGTTTCAGGCTAAAATAACCAAAAAGTTTAAAAAATTAACCCACTTCCCAAACGAACCCTCATATATATACATCTATAATATATGTATGTATGCAGAAACGGAATTAAGAGAAGACTACAGAAAACTTTCAATATATATATATATATCATTTTATACATCAAATGGCCCCCAATATATATAAATAAAAAAAATAAAAAATAAAAAAGAAGAAGAAGATAAATTACAAATACACCCTTGAGGTTTGTTTAAAATATGACCCTATGGTTTGGAAAATTACAAATATCTCTCTGTCAAAATTTTTTATTTAACAGAATTAATTCAAAAAGTGAAATTTCTAACTGTTCACCTATACAACAATAAAATTATCTAAATTATTAATTGAAACAAAATTTTAACATTATTAAAATTTCTTAATTAACTTACTGATTTATTAATAAAATGACCTATTTGTTATAAATTATAAACCTTAGAGGCGTAATGAAATTTCTAAAATCACAAGGGATAATTTGTAATTTAAGTCAATAAGTGTGTTTGTAATTTATCCTAAAAATATATATATCATTCTTCTTTTATCTTGCATTCTTTTTTATATTACATAAAAAAAAAAAAAATTTAAATCTTTGTACTATAAGAAATTTCTTCTATAATTTTTCTATATATATATAATTTATATATTATATTATACATACATGTATATTTGTGTATATAATAAAAAAAAACTTTTTCTTTTAAGGCCTTGTTTGGAAACATGTTTTTTTAGTAATTTTTTGGCTAAAATGTGATGTAAAAAAAATTAGTATATTTAAGATAACTTTTTGACTTTTTACGAAAAGATATGTAAAAAGTAAAGAAAAAATAAAATCTTTAACTTTTTGATATGAATTAACTTTTTTATTTTTTTAATAATTTTTTTGACTTTTTAATTAAAAAAATCACTTATAAAACGAGGCCTAACCCATTTAATAAAATCCCGATTCCATCCTATATGTACGTAGATGATGTTGGGCTGGGCACCCATTTCAATGTGGTCTGATCACAATTTTTGTCATTTGTTTTTCTGTTTTTTTTGGTAAATTATTTATATTGCTCTTTTCTGTTTCCAAAATATAGATACGTGTAGCTAGAAATTGAAATCCCACACACCATGAATGTGGCGAGACCGGTTTGTAGTGTCTCAATTAGCTCTATGGCCCTGTTTGGTAGAGCTGTGAGAAAGTATTTATAACTTATGCCTCAACAGCTTATAGCTTATAACTTTCAGTTTAAGCTAATTTTCAGCTTATTCTTAAAGCATCTCCTATCTCACTCAAAGAATAAGCTGATTTCTGACTTTCAAAAAACTATAAGCTAAACCAAACACATTAAAATAGCTTAACTTAAGCTAAAAACTGAAATAAACTGTAATTAAGCTCTGCCAAACAGGCACTATATCAGTATCAGGATTGGGGCAAATTGGAGAGGTGACCGGTGCTGTTTATAGTGTCTCAATTAGCTCTATATCATTTTATAATTTTAATAATGTTAATATTAATAAAAATAAAAGATAAAGTGATATATAATGAAAAATAATTTATACATTATGACACTCCAAAAGATGTAATATTAGAAATTTTGGGAAAAAATAATTAAGTATAATATTTTATGTTTTTAGTCTTATTATATAATAATTATAATTATGGTTGGAGCCTTGGAGGCCGAGAGATGTAGAACAGAGTGGGCCAAAAGGCAAATTGGGTGATTGAGGATTTGTTTGGTTTGTATCTCAAGATATAATTTTTAAAAAAAGATTTTAAAATTTTGTTTGGTTCAAATTTTTTAAAAAAAATTTCAAAATCACTTCCTCTCTCTTGCACATTAATCAATCACTTATTCCATCTTCTTTTTCATTCTCAATCACTTTTCTTCTCACACACATTTACTCAACTACAACAAAATATCAAATCATTCTAAACTTGAAAATTATTTTTAAAATATACAACTAAACAAATTAAAAAAATTTCTAAACTCTTTCCTCAAATTTTTTTTTTAAAAAAATTTAACTCAAAAGGCAAAACTAAACACACCATGAATTTTTGTGTACCAATCTTTTTCCTTTCTTTTATGAGCCGCAAAATTAGAATGTGTATAGATCAATATAATCTCTGAATTTCGAAAGCTCATTTAACATTCACTGTGTCACAGTGATAAAAGTAGATAACTCCATGAGTGGCAACAACTGCAATAAAATAAAAATTTAAAAAAAAAAACAAAAAAACTAATGTTATGTTTGATTGAAAGATTTGAGGAGGGATTTGAAAAGGAAAAGAAAAAAGGAAAAGATCTGTAAAACTAAATTAAATGTAGATATATTTTATTTATATTTTATCAAATTTTTTCTTTTTTCTTTTTAAATTTTTTTGTAAATCTTCTAACCAAACACAACGTAAACGAAAGAAAGAAAAAGAATGGAAAATGAGAGAGAGAGAGAGAGCGCGAGAGTACACAAATGAATGAGAGAGAGAAGTAAAAATAAATAAATAAGAGAGAGAGAGAGACCCCAACCACCCATCATGTTAGAGGAACAGGGAGCATCACCAACCTTTCATAGATATGATTCGAATATTGACCAACCATCCTTGCCCCAGACCAATACCTTACTCTACCCTACCATTCATTGATTTTTGTTTTGGGGAATCCAAAAACAGAGGACCTCTCTTCCCTTCATTCAACATGGGAAGAAAGATAGTCCCCACCCACACCCCCCACAGCTTCCAAGCACTTCATAATGTTCTCTTGCACACACACATATATATGTATGCATGTATGTATTATATGTACTACTATTAGAACAACATGATGAACCTTTTGATACCTTCACCCGTTTGTTTTGGGTTATGGAGATGGAAGGAGATTAAGATGGTGAAGGTGTTATTTAGGGTTGTGTTTGTTTATAGAGTTGGGGAGAGGATTAGGATGGTGGAGGTGATATAGATAGAGGTTGGGGAGGAGATTGAGATAGAAGTTGGGGAGATGGTATTAAAAAAATTGTGAGGGGATTAGAAATTTTTTTATTTTTTTTATTTTTTATATATTGGGAATTTTTTTATAAATATTAATATTTAATTTTTTATATTTTTTTATTTGTTTTATTATTTTATATAAAAATAATTTAACAATTCCTACACTAACAACTATCATCAAAACAAACATAATTTTACTTAATCCCCTCACTAATAATCCCCTCACTATAAATCTCATCTATTCAATATCTAAAAACAAAGGAGACCTCACTTCACACCTTGACTTGTATTGGAGTTAGATAGCTAGCTAGCTATGGCTAGTGCATTGCATGTCCTTCTACCCATCATCATCAAATAATATTAGGAGGGCATGCTCAATGTAGGAAAATATTTGATAGTTCAAAATTTTGTAATGTAAATAGTTTAAATTTATCAAAACGACGTCGTTTTACACTCATTTACACTTAAAATAATATCATTTTAAGTGATTTGAGCCATTTAAGCTATAAAATTTTGAGCTACCTAACATTGTTAATCAATGTATTGTTCCATGTGTGTATTTCTTTTCAATTTTTTATAAACAAGTAAATAACTATGCAACATTATTGCAAAAAAATATATATACAAATTCATTTTGTATATTCAATGATTTGTTAATAAAATAATTGATTATGATTAAATAATCTGACAATAATATTAGAAAAAAGTACAGATAAAAATATTATAAATATTAATAATTAAAATTATAAATTTTTTTATTAATTTATAATTAATCATCACTGACACCACTGTTATGTAATTGTCCCAATAAAAAAAATTCCTTAACTTCAATGAGTAGAGCTGATGTCATTTTTTTTTACTCCCTCCGTCTCAAAATATTAGTCTCTTATTTTATTTTTTATTGTCCCAAAATATTAGTCCCTCTTTAAAAATCAAGTATAAAAATAATATAAATTTCTTATTTTGCCCTTCTTTTAAATTAATAAACAATATAAAAAGTACAATTATGACATTGATATTCCTAAAAAATGTACTATCAAAAGAATAATTTTGGAAAATCAACTTTTTTCAAATGTAATAATTGTACTACTAAAAAAAGTTGAATTCCCCAAAATGAACCATTATTTTGGGACGGAGGGAGTAATAATATTAGAGATATAAAAATTTTTGGATAAATTACACTGACACTCTCTAAAATTTTTGTTTAATACAGGTCTCCTCTCACATTTAAAAAATTACATTCTCCTCCTTGAGATTTATAATTTCATTACAAATTACTCCTTAAATTACTGATGTCATGCCATAAATTTTTTTAATGACCATCTTATCTTTTCTTCTTCCTATTATCATAACTACATTTTATAATTTTTCATTATTAAATTCTACCTGAATATATTCTTATTGAATGATAATATACAAACATAAATTTTATATAGAATTTTCAAATACAATGATATAACTTAATGGTGACATTTTACTTTAAAACAAAACACTTATAAACATTATTTATATTTACAATAATATCACCATCAAAATATTTTTTATGATTTTTTTTTATATAAATTTTTATATATGAATATAATTTTTAATTTTTATTTCGACCATTATTTCTAGATAATCTAGATATATTTAAAAAGTATAAAATTTACACAAATTTTTTTTAAAAAAAATTATTGAATACAACAAAATAAGATAATGTATTAAATTTTTGTATTTTTATATTTTTTATATTTAGTGAATTTAAAAAAAAAAACACAAAATATTATACTTCTTAAATATATCTAGATTAGGTGTATCTAAAAAAATTACTTAAAATATTAAAAAAAATCAATTAAAAAAAACACTAAAAATAAAAAATTTAATTTTTTGTGTGAGTTAAACAAAAGAAAATAATTGTTATTTCCCTCACAATGACATAAGTAAAATATCTATATTATTTTATTATTTTATATGTATAAAGGTTAAAAGGACTAACAGGGGTAAATGTAATTTTAAAAAAAAAAAATCATTGAATAAAACAAAATAAGATAATGTATTAAATTTTTGTATTTTTATATTTTTTGTATTTAGTGAATTTAAAAAAAAACACAAAATATTATACTTCTTAAATATATCTAGATTAGGTGTATCTAAAAAAATTACTTAAAATATGAAAAAAATTCAGTAAAAAAAATACTTAAAATAAAAAAATTAATTTTTGTGTGAGTTAAACCAAAGAAGATAATTGTTATTTCCCTTACAATGACATAAATAAAATATTTGTATTATTTTATTATTTTATATGTATAAAGGTTGAAAGGTCTAACAGGGGTAAGTGTAATTTTTTAAAATGTGAAAGTGACCTGTATTATACAGAAATCTCAAAGAATGTCAATTTAATTTATCCAAATTTTTTTTAATAAACACTCATATGATTGTATGACTCACATATGAGTGTTTGATAAATAAATAAATAATTGTGATTTTTAAAAATTATTTGAGATAATTTAAATAAGTATATTTTTTTAATTTTTATAAAATAAAATTATCTAAAAAATATATAAAAAATTATATAATTTAAAAAAAAATAAAAATAAATGAATATACTTTTATAATTCTAAAACGATCCCTTAATATATTTTTTAAATTAATTGTTCAAAAATGTTATTTATATGGTAATTTTCCCAAGCTCAAAGGCTAGTGTGGCCTGATAGGACCAAAAGACTCGGATAGTTTTTCAGGCATTTAATGGGATTAGACAACCTTAGTAGACATCACGTGAATATTCATGGCCCAGTAATTTTGTCATGAACCACCGGACGGCGGAGTGAGAATGCGTGTACGGAGGATTTTTCTGTAATAAAAATAAAAAAAATAAAAAAATACGTGTTTCTTTTATCAATAGTAATTTATAGGACCAAAAGACTCGGATGGTTTTTGCATTCAATGGGATTAGACAACCTTAGTAGACATTACGTGAATATTCATGGCCCAGTAATTTTGTCATGAACCACCGGATGGCGGAGTGAGAATGCGTGTAGGGAAGATTTTTCTGTAAAAAAATAAAAAAAAAAAAAAAAGTACGTGTTTCTTTTATCAATAATAATTTATATCACTAAAAAAAAATTACTAATAATACTAATATATTAAGAATGTTAAAATAAAAAAAGAAAAAAGATATAAGTATCACTACTACATCATTAATGGTATTATTAGAGCATCTCTTTTAATACTTTTAACCATTTTTTTCTTTTTATATAGGTGCTGGCCCAAGGGTTGTTGTATGCTGGCAAGATTTTGGGATATAAGTTTTGAGATCTTTTTATTTCACTTTTTTCAGGATAAGTTATTTCGACGATCGTATATATAGTTAGTAAGACAAGCTTTTTAGGTCTAAGCGAATCATACCTAATGTCAGGAGTATGGGTTCGAATCCCCATATGTGTGCGTCCATGACTTATCACTACATGATTGAGTGGTCCTATTGTGTAATAAGCACTCAGTGATAACCTCTGGGGCCTCAGCTCCTTAGGTTCTAACTCCAGAGATTACCCCTATGTGGTTAGGCCTTTTTTTATATAGGTACTAGTTACAAAGGTCTGTGCAAAGCACGGGCTACTATTACAGTATATTTAAGTTTTATATATTAATAATTTTTAAAAATAAAAATATTATTTATAAAATTAAATAGAATAAATCATTAAATATATGATAGAATTATATAAATTGTATTATAAATAATAACAAGAAAAAATATAATAAATCCTATCATTTTAACATAATTATATTCTTTTCTTTTTCAATAAGACTAAATGTGAAGACATAAAAAATAAAGTATATATTTTAATATAAAAGAGATAAAATAATTCTCCATCTTAAAAAAAAAAAAAACTGAACTAATAAAGAAATATAAGAGAATACATATATATACAAATGATCCATTTTATTGATAAATAAATTATACTCGCGTAACAAATGATCAATTTTATTAATAAATAAATTCATAAGTCAATTAAAAATTTGTAATGATATGAAAAATAACTTTCAGTTAACCATTTTGTTAATAAATAAAGCATTAAGTCAATTAACAGTTTTTAATTATATGAGAAATGTTTTTCAATGAATAATTTTGATAATTTATTATTGTGTAGGAGAGTAATTATTTATTTTTTTCTTCTGATTATTGGGTTAAATTAAAATTTATAACAAACGATAGTTATAATTTGTATTATTATAGGACTAATTCATATTTTAAACAAACATTATGGGTGTATTTTTATTTTGTTAAAAAATAAAAGATTTATCTTTTATAATTGACCAGAATATTTGCATATTTATGAGAAAACCTTCATTCAAATTGCTATACCATTAGTAAATTAGACAAAATAAAATGGCAAAATAGGAAATTCCAAAACAAGCTAAGGACAAAATAGGCAGGATCTTCTATTTCCATACACACATTCCTCTCTGTCCACACACTTAATGAAACTTATTTTTATTACAATTTTATCCCTAAGTAAAATTACTACTATGAACATCCACACACAATTCAAATAAACACATAAGTTCTCAATACACATCTCACACTACACGTTACTGAAGCTCCACACTCCATGGTCACAAACTCCATTCTTCTATACCCAGTTTGTTGAACCTCCACACTCCATCCTCATCCTTTCAAACCCTTCATTGTTAGTTTTCATTCATTAGTTTACACACTAAACACCATCATTCTATTGGACCAATCTCCTGTGTAAACTTGAAACAAATTAAACAAATAAAAATAAATTACTTACAGAATTTATTTTACCGAAATGTAAAAGTACAAAAAGATTAAGTTGAGTGTGTGGCATTCTATCCTTAAGACATATTTGCCCCGCTACGATGCTTACGGATAAATGGCGTCTATCTCCCAAGATACAATGATCTTCACAAATTGTAGTAGCATTTCAAACAATTTGTACGACGAACAAAAACCTTGTGTTCTATGCTCTCTTTGATTTTCCTAAAAACTAATATGAAGAGAATTTATGCAAAGGAGCAAAACAAGACAGCAAAATGAAATTTTCAGATTATTTTTGGATGTACAAACTGCTAGAAAGTGCTGGTATTTATAGGCAAATTTGGTGGCTGTTTTGACAGCCCGAACAAGTGCAAAATGAAGTCAACATGTGCAAAATTCAAAAGAACAGATCTGCTGGCAGTTTTTTATCTGTTGGCATTTTAAAACTATCTAAAACTGCTGGGCAATTTTTTCAATCTGTTTAGAACAGTTTGAACTTGTTGAACTTTTCTGAAAAATAGACTGGAAAACGGGTAACATATGGACAGAAAAATTAACTTCAAATTTGAATTAATTTCGTTAAGAATTTTGGAAAAAATTCAAATAAATTTTTTCCAAAAACTTAATATTAGAATTGACCCAGCTGAATTGACGGCAGCGGCAGCGGTAGCGGTGTGCGTGCGTGGTGGTTTGGGCTAAGGTTTCATTTGTCCATAACTCCTCCCTTCTACAAACTTGGGGTGTACCTTAGGGCCCAACCCAACGTTGTACACTTAGAGCTTATATACTTACAAAAGCACTCTTAAAGTTTCAATGTGGGACAACTCATTTCAAGGAAACCCACATTTAATTCTTTAAATGTCCATTCCATGAACCCGAAAACAATGTCAAGTTCCTATTCACTCATAAATGGTTTTGATGAACTGTTTTCACCGTGTGACTTGCCATGCGGCAAGGAACACGTCACCTCTTTGGACCAATCTCAAAAGACGTGTGGACCCTACTCAAATTTGGGTCCAAAGTTGGCCCAAAATAAGCCTACAAAACCAAATTTTCCAACACATTCTTCATTCTTAGTTTTTCATTAGTTTACACACTAAACCTCATCCTCATTCATTATTGTTATGGAAGATTTCAAATTTTCAGAAGCAGATAACTATTTATAAGAAAGATAGCCAAGGAAATGTGAGTATTTTTTTTGGTGAATAGGAAAGGTGAGTTTTGCTATGTAAAAATCGTAACTTTTTTTTTTTCAACATCTTTTAGAAAATTAGGGTCGAAATATATTAATTATTCGATAGTCTACTACCGAATTAATTAGTTAATTTCAGAAGTTGTATTCCGCACTAAATTAAAATATTCGACATGCAACTTTCGAACCATGAAATTAAATTCGAACACCTACATTCGAACAGTAGCCGTTTTTTTGACATTGTACTTCTGAATGAAGTAAAAGTTTTGTTTTTTCATTTTATATTCCAAGTTTGTAAATTTCATACTAAATTTGCAGTTTGACCTAGCAAATTTGTCTTTATAATGTCATTTCAAATTTGTAATATTATATAAAACTTGCAGGAATATGTCTCAACTTAAGGAAGTGAGGTTCGCGCGAATGGTGTGTTGGATTACACTACTCAATTCACAACTGAACAGGTTTACTCTACGAAATTTTAATGTTTGTGTTTTAAATTGCTCAACAAATGTAAACGTTTGACAATATTTATTTGACTTTGTAGGTGTTTAAAAGTAAGGATGAATTGCTCAGCTGGGTACGTGGAGTTGGAAAGAGAAATGGTTTGGTCATTGTAATCAAAACATCAGACTGCGGTGGACGGAAAAAAAGACCCAGGATGTATCTTGCTTATAAGAGGAGTGGCCAATATAGAGCAAGAAAGAAGCTAAAAGATTATGGCAACAATACATCAAGAATAACTGGTACGAAGAAGTGTGATTGTCCTTTTGATATGAAGGCTCACAAGTTCACCACAAATGATGAATGGACATTGACTGTAGTATGCAGATTGCATAACGATCTACTTACGGAGCACCTTAAGAGACATTCATATGCAGGAAGGCTGTCAAAGGATAAGAAATCATTATTAATGAATATGTCAAAGAGCATGGTTAGGCCAAAAGAGATCCTAGTAACCTTGAAACAGTAAGATGTCCTCAATGTAAGCACACTTAAAACTATTTACAATGTACGCCATCGAAACAATGTGGTAGAGAGAGTTAGAAGATCACAGATGCAAAAATTGGGTGAATTGGTCAAGTATAATTGCATTGAGCGCCATCGATGTGAAAAGTCCACGATGACTGTGACAGACTTGTTTTAGGCACATTGTGCCAGTTTAGACTTATTTTGGCTTTTCCCACGTATATTGATAATGGATTGCACATATAAAACCAGTAGATATTGTCTTCCTCTTCTTTAAATTATAGGAGTGACATCAACTGAAATGACTTTCTTGGTAGCTTTCACATACTTACAGTCTGAGAGGGCCGATAACTATGCAAAACAAGGAAAAAAAAATTATACCGTTCGGAAGTTGAAAATCGCCAATATCTCTATTGTTCGAAAGTTGAAAACCGGAAAAATAAATTCCTTTCGACACTCGAAAGCAGAATAAAATAATAAAATTTAGAAGTTGAATATCGAATAAAAGAATAAAATTCGAAAGTTGAATGTCGAATGAAATGTTGATTTTCGAAAAATTTATTTTTGGAAAACCAGTTCCAAACAAGGAACAGAGTGTTTCAGGCTATACGTTCATTTCGAAAATGGTTAAAACAAACCCTACATTACAAATGAAATATAAATGAAGATTAATATAAGTAAACTAACCTAAATTCTTCAAATGTGAACATTTCCCTTCAATGCTTTATGTGATTTTCTTCAATACTCTTCAATGCCAATGCTTTAATGAGACCTCTTCAATTGATGGATGAAGTTTTTGGAGACGAACGGTAGAGAGTGTTAGAGATGGGTGCGTATGTGAGAGACAAGTGGTAATCTGACAAAGATGGGTGTGTGTGCGCGCGATGGGTATGTGTGTTCTCTGAGGGTGTGTACACAATTTGCCTAGCCGCTGAACTGTGGGCTTTTAGAGATGACCTACAATTTGATAATGTCTCTACAAAAGCTACAGAAGCTCAGCCCATATTTGCAGCAGAGCTGCAGTTGAAGCCATAGAGCTCAGCTACAGTTGAAGTCACAGCTGCATACAGTTCCACAGCTACTTCTCACCAAATCAGTTAGAGCTGTTATAGGTCTTAGTGCACGTGTTACATAGAGTGATTTGTTAGTTAGGAAGTTGTTATGTTAACTGTACCTTAGTTTAGTTAACTAGTTACTAGAGTTACAAATAGTTGTATATAAATATAACTGTACAGAAGATATTTTGGATATTGAAATATAAGATTCATATTCTCTTTATGGTATCAGAGCTTTATAGCTCTTGCGAGCATCAAAAGCTTCATCTTCAATCTATCACTGGTGAATCCTCATCAAGGAGCAACAATGACAGCTTCTTCATCTGGTATAACTATCATTTCTTCTTTACCTTCCAATCTCACTTTGCTCATCTCCAATCTAAATTCGTTTGTTCCAATAAAACTTGACTCTACAAATTATCTGATATGGAGAAGTCAATTCCAAAACATATTACGAGCTACAAATCTACTTGGATTTGTTGATGGATCAAAGATCTGTCCTCCTTCCACAGTTCTTGATGAGAATCGTAATGTTGTAGTGGATCAAGAATACACAGAATGGATCACTGTTGATGCACATTTACTTAGTTGTCTTACTGCTACACTATCTTCATCCATATACACATCTGTTCTTCATTGTATCACTAGTCATGAAGTGTGGACTACATTGGCTACAAGATTCACCTCCTTGTCTAGATCACATGTGCATCAATTGAAAACTAAGCTTAGTTATCTTACCAAGAAGAATTCAACAATAGAGGACTATCTCTGTCAAATCAAGACTATTGCTGATCAATTAAGTCTTGCTGGCTCACCAATTCATGATAAAGATCTGGTTTTACTTACTCTAAATGGACTACCTGTTGAGTACAATGCCTTTAAAACATCCATTCGTACCAGATCTGAACTTATCTCTATTACTGCCTTATCTTCCTTATTATGTTTTGAATCCATTCATATTGAAGGCTTTCTTAAACAAGCTCGCACATCAGATCTACCTTTCGCTTATGTTGCTACCAGAACTCATTCTAGAGGGAGTTCTAGAGGTTACATCAGAGGTGGATATAAAGGTAACAATTCAGGAAATTCAGGCAGCAGATTTTGTAAAAACACTTACAGAGGTGGAGGACAAGGTAACACCTATAGAGGTAGAGGACAAGGCAGGTTTAATTCATCATCTTCATTTTTGCATCCTTCAGACCAACATGGACTGATTTGTCAAATTTGTGGTAAATCAAACCACTCAGCCATGAATTGCTGGCACAGAATGGATCAAGCTTTTCATTCCTATTCTTCACAAGAAGAGGATCACAGTCTAAAGCCTATGTTGCCTCTTCTTCAACCACTTCTGCTGCTCTAGAATATCAGTCTGCCTCTGCTGCATCTGTCCCTAGTTCAAATTGGTTCTTAGATTCTAGAGCCACAAATCATTTCACCAATGATCTTAATAATTTCGCTCAATTTCAGCCTTATCAAGGTTCTGATCATGTCACTATAGGAGATGGTTCTACTCTGCCAATTCATCACACTGGAAATGGTTTACTTCCTACACCAAGTACTTCTTTCCATCTTCATAATTTGCTTCATGTTCCTTCCATTTCTACCAATCTTTTGTCAGTTCATTAATTCATAAAAGATAACAACTGCACCATTACTTTTGATGCTGATTGTTTCATTATACAGGACAAGTTTTCCAAGCAAATTCTGCATAAAGGTCCTCACTCAGCTGGTTTTTACTCTCTCTCAGCTTCATCTGTTGTTCCTGGAACTTCTTCCACAACTTGCTTCAAATCTTCCACTACTTCTCCCTGCAGCAAGATCACTTGGCATAGTAGATTAGGTCATCCTTCTAGTAATAAGTTGCAAGTGCTTGTATCTCAAAATTTGTTGCCTACTAATGTACCTAGTTCTAATGATAATAAGCTGTGCACACATTGCTGTGTTTCTAAGAGTCATAGGTTGCCATTTCATCTTTCCAATTCCATTGTAAATCAGTCATTGGCTCTTATTCATTCTAATGTATCGAGACCCTTTAATGCATCTGTTTCACATTTTAAGTACTATGTTCTTTTTATTGATGATTAAATTTACCTACAAAAGTGAGGTATTTTCTAAGTTTGTTGAGTTCAAGGCCTTTGTTGAGACTCAATTTACCGCTAAACTTCAAGTACTTAGAAGTGATAATGGAGGGGAATATTTAGCAAATAAATTTCAAAAATTTTTAAAGGATAAGGGCATTGAGCTTCAACTTAGTTGTCCTCATACTCCTGCTCAGAATGGAGTAGCTGAGAGGAAGCATAGGCACTTAATTGAAACTACTATTGCCCTAATGCATCAGTCTGCTCTTCCTTTGTCCTATTGGTTTGATGCTCTTGCTATCTCAGTCTTTCTTATTAACAGACTTCCCACTTCCAAACTTAGTAATCTTACTCTTTTTCAAACTTTGTTTCATCACTCACCTAATTACTCCTTCCTCAAAGTCTTTGGTTGTAGGTGTTTTCCTTGGATTAGACCTTACACAAGTCACAAACTTCAACCTAGATCTATACATTGTGTCTTCATTGGTTATGTTCCCTCTACCAAAGGGTACAGATGTCTTGATGTTACTACTGGCCATATTTTTGTTTCTAGGCATGTTATTTTTGGTGAATCTAATTTTCCATTTCAGTCCCAGTCTATGTCTACTGCTCAGTCTGTTCTTCCTTCTCTTTCTCAGCTTCAGACTTTCTTTTGGCCTGCAACTGGTTCAGTTGCTTCATGTTCTGTTTCTCCTCCTACAGTTTCTTCTCTCCCTGCTGTAAGTCTTGTTTCCTCTGCTTCAGTTCTGTCTGGTTCTCATTTGTCTACCTCTTCTAGGTCTGAACAAGTTGAAGTTACTGGTTCTAGTCCTGCATCAGTTGCAGTTTCTAGTTCTGTTGAAGTTGTTGGTTCTGTTCCACTCATTCCCATTTCTTCCATCTCCATTGATTTACCTTTTTCTTCTTCTACTTCAAATACTCATCTCATGCTCACTAGGTCTAAGTCTAAATCTCTCCCTGCTAGCTGCCTTCTCGCTACTTCTTCTCCTCCTACTAAACCTGATACTTTTCAAGCTACTGCTACATCTCCTAAATGGCAGGAAGCTATGCTAGATAAGTTTCAAGCTTTGCAAAGACAAGGCACTTGGTCTCTTGTGCCTTTAACTCCAAACAAAATTGCTATTGGCTGCAAATGGGTTTATAGACTCAAAAGAAATTCAGATGGATCCATTGCTAGGTATAAGGCTAGACTAGTAGCCAAAGGGTTTCTTCAAACTGAGGGCATTGATTATCATGAGACTTTTGGCCCTGTTGCAAGGCAAACTACAGTCAGAGTTCTTCTGTCCTTAGCTCTTCATTTTCAATGGTCTATTAGGCAGCTTGATATATCCAATGCATTTTTGCATGGTGTCTTAGAGGAGGAAGTCTATATGCAACAACCTCAAGGCTTCATTGATGCTTCTCATCCTCACTTGGTTTGCAAATTGCATAAGCCCTTTATGGTCTTAAACAGGCTCCCCGAGCATGGTTTTCTACCTTCTCTTCCTTTTTACTATCCTGTGGTTTTATCTCTAGTCATTGTGATTCATCATTGTTTGTTAAGAAGACAGCAGACTCCATTACTATTCTATTCATTTATGTTGATGATATCTTGTTAACTGGCAATGATTCTTCTTATATAACTGTAATAACCCGACCCTCGTACATGTTTTCTGATTTATTTTCAGTCCTTGTTTTATGTTTTTAAATGTTTACTGCGAAATTCTATGAGAAATTAAGATTAAGTAAATGAAATTCATGTTTTAGGATGTTTATCTGTTCCTCAAGAAACGTATCTGTTACACCTTAAACCTTTGACTCAGAAATTGGAAGCCTTACAGGCTTAATTATCTGAAATTGATTATATATTTGTAATCAGCTTAATTTTTAAGTAATATTAAGCATGTTTACGAAATTTCAATTTCGGAATGATTAAACGATTAAATTTTGTCTTATATGCCTTTATATATATATCAAGTCCAAGTCTTCTTAAGCTTAAGCAAAAACAAGAACTTGAAATATTTCCTGGAGAGAAAAACGAAAGAAGAGGAAATGGGGGAAAAACAAAGGCAAGGTTCAACAAGGAAGGGGATTGAGAGTAAATTAGGAGATCCTTGCCATTTTTAAAGCTTAAGGTATGTTAACTTTAGTGTATATGAGAATTCTCCTCTTAATTGTAAAGAAGGGTTTTGGTTATGATTTATGTTTGATGATTTAGGGTTATGGAGAAGTGTTCATATTTTATGTTTGATTTAAGGGGATATTCATCAATTGGTTGCTTTGATATGCAATTTATACCTCAATCCTTGTCTCTCATGTTAAATCCATGAACATATATTTATGTAATGCATGATGTTTTAATAAACATGAAGAACTTGAATTAAAGATAGAATTTAGAAGGTTTATAACTTGAATAAGCTTCTACTCATGTGTATTTTATGATGTTCAAGTTTTAAATTGTGTTATAGGGAAGTTGGGTTCAAATGATGCCTTAAATTCATCTTGCCTTGCATGAATAATGAAGAGGGTTGCAGAATTTCTGGGTGAACTTCGAAACTGCCAAAACAGGGGCACGGCCGCTCGAGCGGGGGTTCGGGCGCTCGAGCGGAAAGGAAGGAAAAAATTATATGTTCTATTTTGCATGCTCGATCCTCAGCTATTTTTGGATTATTTTTCTTATGATCTTAAGATGGTTATAAATTCATTGGAAATATAGCGAATCAGGAACTAATATACAAGGAAAAGGAAGGAACTAACGTGCAAGTTATGAATGTGTGCAGGACACACTCCGGGAGGAGGTAGCACGTCATCTCAACACCACTGTGAGTAGTAATATGCTTTACGTATAGCTAATGATTGTCATTAGCAGTCTATTAACGCATGATTCTTATGTCACTATGTGAAAGAAGTTAATTATGTAACGGAACGATGGAATGCTTCATATGTAGTTAATGATTGTCATTAGTGTTTTGTTCATGTACGATATGTAATAATGTTCATGTATTAATGTATGAAAATAAAGAAATGGGAAAGATGAAATCCTTTCATTATGTAAGACTCTGGGCCTATGGCCACATAGCATTAACGCATGATTCCTATATTTCTATATGAATGGAGTCAATTATGTAAAGAAAGAATGAAACGAATGAAACACCATGTAAAAAGGTAATGAAACGAATGAGACACCTTCATGTTGATAAATATGAAACAAAGTGCTACACGGAACTAAGTGCTACGATGTGAGCCACCTCTAGAATCCGTGTGAGTCACCGCTTGAATTCATATAAATTTACAAGGGCATCCTTAATGCCAACTTTCAAGGGCTTAATGCCAACTTACAAGGGCTTCATGCCAATCATACAAGGGCTTATTGCCAACTTTCAAGGGCTTATGCCAACTTTCAAGGGCGTAATGCCAATTATATAAGGGCTTGATGCCAACTTTCATGGGGCCTATGGCCATTTTGTATGATCTGTTAGTATGAAACAAAGTGCTGTACGGAACTAAGTGCTGCAATACGAGCCACCTCTAGAATCCGTACGAGTCACCTCTTGAGTTCATGCATGTAAGACAAGGGCTTAATGCCATTACATAGTCTTTATGCCATTATATGGGCTTTATGCCATTCTATTAAGGGCTTCAAGCCACTCTATTTAAGATTGGGCCTAAGGCCGTCTTGTAAAAGATACTTCTGTTTAAGGGCTTTGTGCCACTATGATTAAGAGTTTATGCCACACCATTCAAGGGCTTTAAGCCAAAACAAGATGTTCGAGCTAATATGTTTCAAGATGTTCAAGCTAATATGTTTCAAGATAGAGCCTAAGATCATTACGAGGTAATACAGACTCAGACTAACTATGTGGACTTTACATTTGTATGCTTAAGTACATGTTATGAAGTTTAATAAGTATATGTTTTCAAGTATATGTTTTGAAGCTTGATAGATATATGTTTTGAATCTCGGGATACCAAATATGAATCGTAAATGAAGTTTTGGAAATTTCAGGATTTTCCTCTTCCGCTCGAGCGAGGGAAATCCCGCTCGAGCGTGAGAATCAGCCTCCCAGCATTTTTGTTAAATTGTACAGTCCGCTCGAGCGGCCAAAGTGGCGCTCAAGCGGGGATCCATTTTCAGAATAATTTGGAAAGTTGTACTAGGTTTATGATTCTATTCTCATCTTTTTCCAAAGCACTTTGGACACGATTTAGGGTTCAATAAGTATTGACAAGCTACGAATTTATATGTTTTCTTTTACTATGACTCAAGTTAAGCATTGTTTTGTTTAGGTATTACTATTCACTGAACTTGGCTCACCCTCTGTATGTCTGCTCCTGTAAGTAACCAACCAGGAGGCCAATTCTAACTCGGGACGTCCATTTCCTTTTGTCAACCTATATGAGTCCAGGCACTAGGCAAGATCACCCATTTTGAGCAACTTTGCTTAGACGTTAGCTTGTATTTTAATTACTCATTAATAGTTAAATTGACATGACTTCAATGATTTTATATATGCCCAATCTTAGGGCTGGGGCTGTATATGTATATCTATATGACTGATGCTCACGGTATAATTTTGGTTTGTAAGTGGTTATTTTAATGTATGTAATGCATGTGATCCTGGCATACTAGAGGTAGCTCAATGGAGTTTGTTATTATATTAAATTTTTAGTGCTTCCGTCAAGGCCCCATATGTTATGTATGTCAAGTTTCAAGTCTGTTTTTGAATAGATCATGCCCAAACTTTTAGGGGGGGTCTGGGGCGTGACAATAACTGCTTTGATTCATCAAATGCATGGTGCTTTTGCTATGAAGGAGCTTGGCTTGCTTAATTACTTTATTGGCATCTTTGTGTCATCATCTTCTATGGGCTATTTCTTATCTCAGCATAAGTATGCTTCTGAGTTGCTTGTGAAAGCTAGTATGGCTGACTGCAAGCCATACTCTTCCCCCATGGCTCTTAAACCTGCTTCTTCTTCTCCTAATGACAATTTACCTTGTTCCAACCCGTTTCTCTACAAAAGTATTGTTGGAGGACTTCAATACCTCACCATCACCAGACCAGACCTTGCTTTTGCAGTGAACTTTGCTTGTCAATTTATGCACCAACCCCTTGTTCAACATTTTGTTATGGTCAAAAGGCTTCTCCGATATCTTAAAGGCACAATTAGCTATGGTCTTCAATTTAGTCTTGGACCTCTTACACTACATGCTTTTTCAGATTCTGATTGGGTTGGGAATTCACCGGATAGACGATCCACTACTGGCTTCTGTGTTTTTCTTGGTCCAAATTTGGTGTCCTGGTTTGCTAAAAAGCAGCCTACTGTGGCTAGATCATCTACTGAGGCTGAATATAGGGCATTGGCTCACACTGCCGCTGAGTTAAGCTGGCTTGGAATGCTTCTCTCTGACCTGCATGTTCCTTCTACTTCTCCTACTTTATGGTGCGATAATATCTCTGCCATATCTCTGTCTTCCAATCCTGTTTTTCATGCCAGAACTAAACATATAGAGGTGGATTATCACTATGTCAGAGAAAGGGTAGCTGCTAAACAACTCACCATTTGTCATATTCCAACTTCTGATCAGATGGCAGATATTTTCACAAAGCCTCTGTCTATTTCATGCTTTACTTATCTTCAGTCCAAGCTTATGGTTCTTCCCTCTCCCATCAACTTGAGGGGGCATGATAATGTCTCTGCAAAAGCTACAGAAGCTCAGCCCATATCTGCAGCAAAGCTGCAGTTGAAGCCACAGAGCTCAGCTACAGTTGAAGTCACAGCTGCATACAGTTCCATAGCTACTTCTCACCAAATCAGTTAGAGCTATTATAGGTCTTAGTGCACGTGTTACATAGAGTGATTTGTCAGTTAGGAAGTTGTTATGTTAACTGTACCTTAGTTTAGTTAACTAGTTTCTAGAGTTACAAATAGTTGTATATAAATATAACTGTACAAAAGATATTTTGGATATTGAAATATAAGATTCATATTCTCTTTACAATTTGTCCACGATCTTCATTTGATTCCCTTGTTGAAATTGAACATTCTCAGTAACAAAATTTGCTTGGTTAAAGTTTTTCAAAAATACTTTTTAGAAAATTTTAGGCTCTGTTTGATAAGCCTCTTAAATTATAATTCCACCTATTGATTTGAGTGTGGTGTTTGTTTTGTGCTTTCAAATCATAATTTTACACTCATTTTTCAAAACTCAATTCAAAACATAATCATTACTTTTCAAAACTCATAACCAAACACAAAATTCAAAACTCTTTTCAAAACTCAATTCAAATCAATATTTTAATATTTTAAATATTTTAAATATTTTAATTTTGTTAAGATTTTAAATATTTAAATATGTTACGATTTTTTTAATTTTTTTAATTTTTTAAATATTTTAATTTTTAAATATTACGATTTTAATTTTTAAAATTTTAAAATATTTTATAAAAATAAATTCAAACTCTATTTTATAAAAATATGTTTAAATATTTTAATTTTTTTGTTATGTATTTGATTACTATTTGAGTGTGGAGTTGTGAAAGTAGTATGGAGTTTCGAATTATGTGTTTGGTTATGAGTTTTAAAAATAATTTCTTAATTGAGTTTTGTTTTATGTATTTGGTTACGATTTGAATGTAGAGTTGTTTTTAAATTTAAAATATTAAAATTTTAAATTATTTAAATTTTTTGAATATTTAAATTATTTAAATTTTTACGATTTAAATTTTTTGAATATTTATTTTAATTTTTTACTTATTAAATTTTTTAGATTATTTAAATTATTTAAATATTTATGATTTAAATTTTTTGAATACTTATTTTGAAAAAAAATTATTTCCTGTGTAGTATTTTCAATTAAAAAATTGAATAATATTATTTTCTGTTAATAATAAATTTTTTTAATTGAATTTTAAAAAAAGTTTGGTTATGAGTGTTGATTTGAATTTTCGATAGTGTGAAAGTAGTGTGTTTTGTTATGAGTTATAACAATTTGAATTAAGTTTTGAAAACTCTTTCCAAAACTTATAATCAAACAAATTTTCTTACTTCACATGTCAAATCAAACTTTCAAAACTCAATTCCACACTCAATTCAACACTCTATTCAAAAATCATAACCAAACAAATTTTCTACACTCAAATCATAATTTCAAAACACACAAACTCAAAATACAACTCATATTCTCAAATCATAATTAGAAAGTCTTACCAAACGGAGCCTTACTTTCTTATTTTCTGTATTTTTTATTTTTATTAATTTTTTTAATATTTTAAGCAATTTTTTAAATTTTTAGACATACCTAACATAAATATACTTAAAAAATAAAAAATTTGTGAAAAAAACATTTTAAAAATTCACCAAATACCAAAAATACAAAAAAAAAAATACAAGAATTCAGTACATTTTTTATATTTTTATGTATTTATTAATTTTTTAAAATATTTTTCACAAATTTTTTACTTTTTAGATACATCTAAGTAGGGTGCATTTAAAAAAATAAAAAAAAAATGTTTAAAATTTTAAAAATATTCACTAAAAAAAAAATCAAAATCAAAAAATTTAATTTTTAAAAACTTAATTCAAAAAATTCAAACCAAACGTACTAAATGATACTGGCTTCCATAATTATAATAACATCATTTCTAATTGCAGACATCTTCTGGACCAATTACACCCATCTGGGATTGAGTATGTCTTTCATGAAATGAACAAATGTGCAAATATTCTTGCAAACAAAGGTCTTCTTAGTGAAACAAACTTTAATTTCCTTTCTTCTCATCTAGAATGTTTCTCTTTACAACTCTTTAATAATGTTAGCGGGTCTTTCAATCCTAAAGTTGTAAACTTTAAATTTATCTATGCTATGCCTTATTTATTAAAAAAAAAATTGTAATAATTTTTAATTTATTTAGTGCTACTTCCATGATTGTTTCAATACCAACCAACAAAAAAGAAAAGTACATCAAACCCATCATAAAAAACATATTCTGTCCCCAAGCGCAATTGAAATTTGGGAAAGATGATAAAAGGTGTGTACTTTATAATTATAAAAAAAAAAAAAAATGGTATAATTTTATATTTTTTGAATCATAATTATAATAAAAAAAAATCATAATTAAATATAAAAAAAAAAGTCATAACTAAATATTTTAAAATAATATCATAATTAAAAAAAAAATTAGTCATAACTAAAGTAGAAAATGACTTAGGGTTTTGTTTAATAATTTTTTACGAAAAAATATGTAAAAAAATGATATAATAACTTATAATGACTTTTTGACTAAAATATTTATTTCAAAACAAAACTTAAAAAATATATATACCATATATAATATGAAAAGTGTATAATAGAACTCTCCATTACTCCTCCTATATTGCAAGGTTGCACCATACATACCGTGTCCTGAGAAATTTTCATCCACGGTTCACCTCACCAAAAATTGAAAAATAAATAAAATTGTTTGGGATAATTAAAGGGTAAAAAAATTTGAGAGCTATTCATTAGTTAAAAACTAATCATTCAAGGATTATTTAGGGATTATTTTTAGAAATCAGTAGTATTTCTCATCAAAAAAAATATATTTTCCATAAATAATCTCTTTTTCTATATAAAACAATAAAGATGCAAATCAAATAAATCATGAGCAATGAGATTCATATTCATAAGATCGAGATACATAAACCTTTATTTATTTTGAAAAAAGTATATAATAAAGCATTGTCAACAAATAGCATATCAAAATACAAATAGGACTATTATAAAAGCATATCAAATGTTCTCTTTGTATTAATGGTTTCATTTATCTTAAACTATCATCTCAATTTGAGAGAATATTTAAACTTGGTAAGCTTATTTTAAAACCGATTTTGGTAATTTGAATTGTTCACTTTTTTCAGATTCGTTCAGTAGAATATTTATGTAAAAAATAAGATAATTGGATATCGATAATTATATGTTTGAAGTTTATTTGTTTTAAAAAATGGACAACAAATATTATTTTAAGAATAACCATCTATTTTTTTTAATACTAATTTGATTCAAACATATAACTATTAATATCCGATCATTTTGATTTTTGTATTAGTATTCTATTCAACGAGTTTTAAAAAATGAACAGTCCAAATTATCGGAACTAGAGTTGTGATGAATTGCACGGACCCCGCAAATTTTCTTATGTTGAGATCTCAATATGAGACAAACATGACCCTATTAATAATGTGATTTACTATTTATGGACAAGTGTAAGGATTATCTATACTATTATTAAGTGAAGGCCTAAATTGGTTTAGTGAAACCTTCTTCTCCTCATGTCACGTGATAACTTTATATATGCTAAAATAAAAAAATTAGGGTAAATTACACTTACTTCCCCTGAGGTTTCTTTTTGTGGTTTCAATAATTACAGTAACATCCTCTGCTTTACTTGACAATGTCAAGATTCTCCTATTTTTTGACAGTCGTTTATACACCTAACAGAACTTGTTGATGTCATCAAAGCTAAACACTAAAATGCCCATAATGACCTCAAGTGTCTTCAACCTATCTATATATACCAATAACAAATGCTAGAGTTCTCCAGCTTCAGAAAATCCAAGTGAAAGAGAGAAAATTACAAAGGCAACAAAAAGTGCAGAGCAACAAAAAGAACAAAACAGAGGTCCAAGAACAACACAAGTATGTTCCCACTCACATTAACTATTTAAATAATAAAAAAAATTACTTGTGAATAACAACTAGCCAGTCCAAAATAATAATAATAATAATTTGAAAGCACAAACAATACAACCATTATTGACAAATAAAGTACAAACAACAAACATCCAACATCCAACACAGGTACGTCTCATTATTCAGAAATAAAGCACAACAACAACAAAATGTAATATATGTTCTGAAAATGCATTACAACTCTCATATTTCATGAATGTAGGTTCATTGGATGGATATGTCATCATCAAGTAATAGAGGAAGGGTGATGAAATATAGAAGCAAACTCTGCTAGTATGGGAGCAGAGCATCAATTAAAGTCACTAAATCAAAAAATAAATAAATAAAAACATAGGCAAATTGTATTATTTATGCCCAAATGGGAAATGCATTGTGGGACTGGTGCAAACCAGTAAACTCATCTGTTGGAGGAGAAATGATGATGGAAGACACTCAAGCAATTGTTAACAGATACACTTTATCCTATGAAGAAGAAAGTTATGCAATGAATTTAATGAACCAATGTGGAGTATGCAAACAATGATGCAAGTACTTGAAACAAATATAGGGTTTATGAAGATAGTAATGATAATGAATGTTGTTTTATGTTTGATTTCATTAATGGTTGCTCTCAAAATGTAATGGTAATGATTTATCTAATGTTTTGTAATGGACCTTATATAAATATGATGAAGTTATTTGAGCATTATGTGAATATGCACATCTAATTTGACTAGCATAATAACCTGTAAACATAATAAACATCAAGTATGACTGTTTAATTACATCATATGACTATCAAGTATGACAATTTAATTACATCATTCCTATCATATATGTTCAGTTATATCATTCTATGGACCATATTTGTCAAGTCTATGCAATTACATCATGTAAGTTCCCAAAATGAGTTTTTATAAAATACTTCATGCCTACTACAAAAAAAAAACAAAAGTGGGCACATCATCATATTGCTATTGCATGTCCACTATAAAAATATAAAAAAGTGGAACATGATCCTCACTAACTGTACAGTAAAGCAACATATATTTTATACCTTCAACCTATGTTAATCCGTGTACCAAAACTATCAACATCTTAGCTGAGTCATCTACAAAAAAAGAAAAACAAAAAAAAAAAAGTCAAATAAACAAAAAGGCAATGTTGGATTCATGCAAGATGAAAAAATAAGAAAATAATTTCATTGTAAGTTAATAAATATCATTCTTGTGCATAAATGGATAGACAAAACAAATAAAAATCACAAATGAAAAGGCAAAAGAAATAGGAAAAACTTATTTTTGCATGCTTGGCCTTGCCATTGCCTCTCCCATTTGAACTCCCTCTCCTAGTTGAACTTCCTCTACCGGTTGCATTTCCCTTCCCACTTGAATTGCCTCTACCACTTGCATTTCCCCTTCCAACTTATCACAAAACCTCTGCCCCTACTCATAGATCTGCCACTACCCCTACCAGTAGTTTTGTTACTGCCTTTACCACTGGATGTGCCACTGCCCCTATTACCAGCTATGCCACTGCCCTTACCACCAATTGTACCACTACCAGATGCTCCACCTCTGACTGGACCTCTTTGGCAAGTTCTCTTGTTGGACCAGATGCTCCACCCTTGACTAAACTGTGAGAATTAAAATAATTTTAATTTAAAAAGAAAAATACCTCTTGCCATAATGTTCAAGCCTTTGAATCTTTATCCTTGAATGTATAAACAAAAATCCACTCACAGAACACTTTTACAGAACCATATGAGAAAAGTGAAAGGAACAGAGTTTCAAGCCTATTCTATTCACAAAACAACGTCTGTATTTGATGGCTATCACAGGCATATATATATATATATAGGCTTGGACCCATATCCAAGTGTAACTCCTTATAACTTCACACCATCAGGAAAGTTGCAAGGTCCCATGAAACCACTATATGAGATAGTGAACAGACATTAGTTACCCATTAACCATTAAACTAATTAAATATATATAATATAAATAACTAAATAAATAAAACAAACATGTGGCATATGGGCCACTTTATGGGTATTCTTACATTCTCCCACTTGGCACATATAACACACGTTGTTGACTGTCGAGTAACTAACAAACTGATTATGGACATTAAATAAAAATACCCAAACCTTAGAGTTATAATACACGAATCATGGCGGTTATACTCTATCAATTAAGTATTTTCTTCCATGTATTACATTGTATCACACTCTCAACTTTATGTGGTGTCATTCTTTATGAATAACTTCTAATAAGTTATTCTGGGTCCAATGATCCCTATGGATCAATAGTCCCAATGGACTGCATAGTATCACAAATACTTTAGGTGCACAAAATGATGCTTTTCACTAATAATAATCAAAATGTTATGACAAAACAAAATAAAACAACAACTAGAAAAATTATTGAGCTAACCAATCAGTCACATGCCCTCAACGTGTTTTGAAAACACCTTTACAGAAAGACCTTTGGTCATGGGATCTGCAACCATCATATCGGTACTAATATGCTCAATGCTGACTTCTTGTTTCTTAACACAGTCTCGAACAGCAAGATACTTTATGTCAATATGCTTGCTTCGGCTACCACTTTTGTTATTGTTAGAGAAGAAAACTGCAGCCGAATTATCACAGTAAACCTTTAATGGCCTAGAAATTGAATCCACAATTCGAAGCCCTGTGATAAAATTCCTTAACCAAATAGCCTGTGAGGTTGCTTCAAAGCATGCTATAAACTCTGCTTCCATTGTTGACGATGCAATTATCGTCTCTTTGGCGCTTTTCCATGAAACAGCACCGCCTGCTAGCAGATAAACATATCCTAAAGTGGATTTTCTGGAATCTTGACAACTCGCAAAATCCGAGTCTGAATATCCAACCACCTCAAGACAGTCAACATGCTTGTAAGTAAGCATGTAGTCCTTGGTTCCCTTTAAGTACCTCATGATTTTCTTTGCAACCTTTCAATGTTCAATTCCTCGATTACTTTGGTATCTTCCAAGCATCCCAACTGCAAAACTGCAATGCAATGCAATGTCAAGTCGTTTACAAACCAGAGCATGCATTAAATTACCTACGGCAGACGCATAGGGAATGCTAACCATTTGTTCATTTTCCAAATCATTTTTTGGACATTGATTTAAACTGAATTTGTCACCCTTTAAAATGGGCGCTGCATTAGGAGTGCAATCACTCATCTTGAATTTCTCCAAAACTCTTTCAATGTAGGCTTTATGAGACAGTCCTAATGTCCTTTTGGACCTATCTCTATGAATCTCTATGCCAATGACATAAGAAGCTTCACTCATATCCTTCATTTCAAAATTTTGGAAAAGAAAATGTCTAGTATCATGCAACAATCCCAAATCATTAGATGTAAGTAAAATGTCATCCACGTATAGAACTAGAAAAATGTATTTGCTCCCACTAACCTTAAGGTATATACAGTTGTCCACAACATTCTCCGTAAAACCATATGAAGTAATAACATCGTGGAACTTTAAATACCACTGTCGGGAAGCTTGTTTTAGTCCATATATGGATTTTTTGAGCTTGCAAACTAAGTGACTATCTTTATCAGAACAAAAACCTTCAGGTTGGTTCATGTATACTTCTTCCTCAAGATCCCCATTTAAAAATGCCGTTTTCACATCCATTTGATGTAGCTCTAAATCAAAATGAGTTACTAATGCCATGATAATTTGAAATGAATCCTTCTTGGAAACCGGAGAAAATGTATTATGATAATCGATGCCTTCTCTTTGAGTGAAACCTTTAGCTGGGAGTTTGGCTTTATACCGTTCGACATTGCCATTTGAGTCTTTCTTGGTCTTATAGACCCATTTACAGCCAACCGCTTTAACTCCTTTAGGCAACTCGACAATTTCCCAAACTTGATTCTTAGCCATAGATTCCAACTCTTCCTTCATGGCATCATACCATAATTTAGAATCATCCCTATTCATGGCATTGGAAAATGAAATAGGATCATCTTTAGGTCTGATGTCAAAATCAGACTCCATTGAGTATACAAAATAATCACCAGAAATTGCTGACTTTCTAGCTTGTGAGGATCTCCTTAATTCTGTAGTCTCAATTGGGACTTGAGCTACAGGCTCTATGTTGACTTGTTCCTCTTGTGGTGAAAGTTCTGGATCCCGTGATTCTTTCCACTCTATCTTTCGAGGATAACTCCCACTAGGGTCAACTTCCTCAATAAACTTAGCATTTCTGGCTTCAACAATTCCAAGTGAATTTGAAGGACAATAAAATCTGTAACCCTTGGAGTTTTCCGCATAGCCTATGAAAAAACCACTAACTGTTCTGGGGTCCAATTTCTTTAAATGTGAGTTATACACCCTCACTTCAACTGGACAACCCCAAACGTGTAAGTGTCTTAAACTTGGCTTCCATCATTTCCATAACTCAAACGGTGTTTTGGGAACAACCTTGGATGGAACCCTATTTAAGATATACACAACGGTTTTCAAAGCTTCACTCCATAAATTTATAGACACATTAGAATAACTAAGCATGCTCTTTACCATGTCCATAAGTGTTCGGTTTCTTCTTTCAGCAACACCATTTTGTTGTGGTGTGCCAGGCATTGAATATTGTGCAATAATGTCTTCTTCCTTAAGGAACTTAGCAAATGGACCTGGTAATTGTCCTAATTCTGTGTACCTCCCATAATATTCTCCACCCCTGTCTAACCTCACAATTTTAATTTTCTTTTCTGTTTGTTCTACCTCTGCTTTATAAACTTTAAAGGCATCAAATGCCTCGGCCTTATCAAACAAAAGGTAGAGATACATGTATCGTGTGAAGTCATCAATAAATGAGATAAAATATCTCTGACCATTCAGACAAGGTGGAGTAAATGGTCCACAAATATCAGTGTGTATGATTCCAAGAATTTCCTCACTCCTTTTGGCACCTTTACTGGTCTTGTTGGTCTGCTTTCCCTTTATGCAGTCCACACAAGTACCAAAGTTGGTAAAATCAAGAGTCGAAAGGACTTCATCATTAACCAACCTCTTTATTCTCTCAATGGAGATATGTCCCAATCTCCTATGCCAAAGAATAGAGGAGAACTTATCAACAATATTACGCTTAATGCCAATATCACCATGCAAGGTTAAAAGATTTTGTTAAAAAACAAGATCCAGATTTAATTTGTACAAACCATTAATTAAAGTACCAAATTCTACAGAAACAGAGTTTTTAAACAAACTAAAATTTGCACCAACAAACTGAAATTCAAATCCAAACGGTACTAGTCTAGAAACAGAAATTAAGTTTTTTGAAAAAGATGGAATGTAAAATGCATTTTCAAGATCCAAAACAAAGCCATTTTTTAAAACAAGTCTGAAAGTTCCAACAGCTTCGACGTGCGAACGCATCCCATTGCCCAAATAGATGCCTTGTTCACTTCTCGTCGGTTTCCTTAGGCTGAGGAAGCCCTGCATGGTATTAGCAATATGAATTGTAGAACCCGAATCAATCCACCAATCATATTGATGAGTATTAACAAAATTAGATTCATAACACACAAGGGATATGAGATTACCTTTCTTCTCAAGCCATTTCTTATACTTGGGGCAGTTTTTTTTCATGTGACCCTTTTTCTTGCAGAAGAAGCATGCATCCTTATTGCCATGATTTTTAAATGGCACTTTACCAAGCTTCTTCCATTTCTGATCACCTTTGCCCTTTTTCCATTGCCCTCCTTTATGTGTTGCTACATGCTTCAATCTCTCATCCTCTTGAACACACATGGTCAAAAGTTCATTGATAGACCATTTTTCCTTCTATGTGTTGTACGAAATTTGGAATGCTCCATATTCCACAGGAAGAGAATTGAGTATAAAATTGACAAGGAATGACTCAGAAATCTCAATCTCTAAGGACTTAAGACGAGCTGCAATGTCCCTCATTTCCATAATGTGCTCACGCACACTCCTAGAATTGTTATGCTTCATTCCTAATAGTTTGTTCATTAGGGTGCTTGCCAATGCTTTGTCAAAACTAAAGAATTGCTCTTTAATAGCCCTCATGTAGTTCTTGACCTTATCAGATGGTGGGATCGAGGCTCTAATGCTCTGGCTAATATGTGACTTTATGAGCATTAGGCTTAAGCGATTGGATCGCTTCCACTTATCATAAGCACTCTTTTCTGCAGCGGAACTCTCGTCCGTGGGTTCAGGAGGTTCATCCACACGGAGTGCCAGATCGAGGTCCATGCACCCTAATGTTAGAAGGATTTTGTCCTTCCAGTCCGAAAAATTATCACCGTTCAAGAATGGAATACGAGAAGACTCATTAGATAGTACAGAGATAGAAATCACTGCAATTACCAAGAACATTATTAATGCTTTGAAACTATAGCTATAGTCTGAATCAACCAATGTCAAATTCAGTAACAAATCTAAACCTTCTTGTGGGTAGAGGTCACTAAACTGTATTAGATTTGCTATTGCTTTATAATAAGACTAATGGCTTCCAAAATATTTAAGGAAAAGAAAACTCATACCTATGGGTTTAGAGTGTTCAATCCCTTTAATACCCAATCCATTATCTTATTCCAATTAAATTTCATAAATAATTACTTTCATGTGGGACCAAGAAATTATTTATAAAACAGAATTGCAATGAAAAATGGCAAATTATTTTTAACTTTATGTGATCAAAATACTGAGGATCACATCTTTATGTCTTAAGATGCTGTGGCTACTCTTAAAACAGAATAAATTTTTTAAATATAGCATAATTTATTAATGTGAGCAAATCCTTATAGTCACAACAAATACATAATCTTTCAATGCACATAATATATAATACATACAATCAGAGTAATATCACATGAAAAATCCCAAGACCAAACACATGTAATTCAACCTTATACTAGATTTTGCTTAAAAATTGACCAAAATAAATTTCATAAGCCCAACACATAGTGTATTCATGCTCTTATTTCACATGAATTTTCAATGCATAAATAATTACCTTAATACATGTAATATAATATTACATTATTTTAGATAACATGGTAATGAATCTCAAAAATTATAAAAGCTAAAACAACATATTATAATTCACTGTATGAAATTCAATTGAATTTGCTTACTATATAAACATGCAACTATAATAAACAAAACATCCTTAACAGCATGTTAAAATTTCTTTATGAAAATTCTAGAAATAAATTCAAGTCTTTCATGCCTTTTAAAATAAACCAAATAAATCCAAATAAAACATGATAATTTCTAGAATTTATACAAAATAAGATGAAATAGATTCAGAACATGAGTAATTTTAGATGCAAATACTACAATCACATAACAGAATGAATTCTGCTAATCCCTCTAAGTAATTCATCATGCAATAACTCATCTTTGATAGACATCAAATTAATATTTTAATCCATCAAGTTTCATATACATACATATATATATATATATATTAAGATGAATCAAACAATGAATATTCATTCTGATAATTCAAACTTTAAATAATGTTAAACTATATGGCACAATCACAAGTCATGTATAATGATGGCACCATGTTGACTGAAACTTCACTATTAAGTATTAGACTATCAATTTTATATTCAAAAGTATGATGGCCTGCAAGTTCCAAAACCTCATTGACAGAAGAAAATAAACAAAGGGCCCAGACTAAACAGAGATGTGGTGTGCTCAGACTAATCAAAATATTAGGAAGCGTAAACCAAAATAATATATTATAGCCAACAAAACAAATTGAACACATGAAGAAAATTATCATGTCGAAATCATAATGGAACATGGGCCCAGCAAGTGTATAAAACAGAACGCAATAAGATTTGGTCTCCATAACATACAATAACGCTAAACAACAAGGACAGAAGGTGGCTCTGATACCAATTGTGAGAATTAAAATAATTTTAATTCAGAAAGACAAATACCTCATACCATGATGTTCAAGCCTTTGAATCTTTATCCTTGAATGTATAAACAAAAACCCACTCACAAAACACTTTCACAGAACCATATGGAAAAAGTGAAAGGAACTGAGTTTCAAGCCTATTCTATTCACAAAATAACATCTGTGTTTGATGGCTATCATAGGCATATATATAGATAGGCTTGGACCCATATCCAAGTGTAACTCCTTATAACTTCCCACCATTAGGGAAGTTGTAAGGTCCCATGAAACCACCATATGGAATAGTGAACAGACGTTAGTTACCCATTAACCATTAAACTAATTAAATATATATAATATAAATAACTAAATAAATAAAACAAACATGTGGCATATGGGCCACTTTATGGATATTCTTACATAGACCTCTTTGGCAAGTTCTCTTGTTGTGTCCAAATTGCATGCACCATTTGCATCTTAAGGTATTAGACCTTTTACTCTGACTTATTCCAGATGGAGACTCATGAGCATCCCTCTTCCTTGAAGTCCTTGCCTTCTTGGTAATCTTTTTAGAGGTGAGCGTTGTAAAGAGTCCCTAGGTATAAGTGTCCACATGCTATGGTCTAAGATAGGATGTATCATTCCACCATTGGGCGCTAGTGATGTAGTAATGTTAGGGGAAAACAACCTCAAGTAACCCAACTATAGTTAGAACAGTAAATCAATCTTGGTTAAAAAGATTATTATTAGCTAAAGTTTGAGGAATAACCCATAAGTAATAATTATAATATTTTTTCACTTATTTATAAATATTTTACACTGATATAGTGTTAGTGTAATTTTCCCTTAGTTTTCCTATCAGTAGCATAAGAGGGAAGCAGATAGCATACATTTTAAAGAAAACTATTAGGGCAAATTATATTGATACCTCCAGAGGTTTTTGTTTAATACAAAATTTTCTCTCACATTCAAAAAATTACATTCTTCTCCTTAAGGTTTGTAATCTTATTACAAATTATTCTTTGGATAGCTGATGTCATGTTCTAAAATTTTTTAAATGACCATTTTGTCATTTTTCTTACTATTTATTCTTCCTATCATCATGACTACATTCTATAACTTTTCATCATTAAATTCTACTTGAACATATTCTTATTGAGTGATGATATATAAACATAAATTTTATATAAAATTTTCAAACACAATGATATAACTTAATAGTGACCTTTTATTTTAAAACAAAACACCCATAAACATGATTTATACTACAACAATATCACTATCACAATATTTTTATGATATTTTTTGTATAAATTTTTATATATGGATATAATTTTCATTTTTATTTCTACCTTCATTTTTCTTTCTCATCTATACACCCACATTTATTATAGTATTACCAAACACCGTTATTCACATTTATTACAGTATTACTGAATTTTTGTATTTTTTATATTTGATGAATTTAAAAAAAATACAAAATATTATACTTCTTAAGTATATCTAGATTAGGTATATCTAAAAAATAAAAATAATTTTTTTTAAAATACTAAAAAAAATCAATAAAAATAAAAAACACAAAAAATAAAGAAATTCTTTTTTTTTGTGTGAGTTAAACAAAAGAAAATGATTTTTATTTCTCTTGAAATGACAAGAATAAAATATCAGTATTATTTTATTATTTTATATGTATAAAAGTTAAAAGACAAATATGTTATTTTAATTTGATAAGGATAAATGTAATTTTTCAAACGTAAAGGAGAGATCTGTATAAATATGAATTAATAGTGTAATTCATCCAAATTATTAATATGAAAATTATTCTATTATTTAAATACAATTTAGTCCGTACCTTCTTTGATGGAGAGTGGAGTGTATGGGTTGATTATCCAATCTTATAAGATTGAATGTAAAAGACTATTTTATCCTTAATGTGTAAACCTAATAAAATTATTTTTTATCTATTTTTTTTTTCAAATTAATAAATTTAATCCTAATAAACTAATATCAGTATATGTAAACTTCAGTGTATTTTTTGAAAAATAATTAAAAAATTTATAACTTCAATTATTAACATTGATAAAAAAATTTATAGATCCGTAATTATTTTCATAAAATTACATTAATATGTAATATTCTGAACATTTTATTTTATATTTTTAATTTAATAATCAATATGTTACTAATCTCGTTATGCCTTCATTTGGGATGTGAATTGATTTTTTAACTTTTTAACTTTTTAATTATTTTAATATGAAATTAAAGTCTCGTTTGGATGGACTTTTTAGCTTTTTTAATTTTTATAAAAAATAAAATAATTATACTTTGAATATAATATTTTATTGTATTAACTTTTTACCATATTTTTTTTTATTATTATTTTTTACTAAAATAACCAAAGTAACATATGCCAAACATAGCCTATATTCATAGTACAATCAAACATGATGCATCATCCACCAACTATCACACTCTACCATCCATCAACACAACCTCCATCTCTTTCTTTGACGTCCCCACCTCTCACTTTCCCTCAAACTCTAACAATCCTTTCCTTCTTCATTAAGCCTCCGTTTGGCAAGTTGGTTTAGAGATTTTTTTAGTTAAAATAATCACAAAAAATAAAATAAATTTTTTAGTTTAATAAGACAAAATATCACATCTAACTCATAATCATTATATTCTTTCTCTCAAAAAAAGTAAAAAAAGTTAAAAAAACCAAAAGCCCATCCCAAACCAGATTTTTTAGGCTCAGGCAAAAATAACCAAAAAATTAAAAAGTCAAAAGTCAATCCACTTCTCAAACGAGCTCTAAGTATGTAATAGCATACAAACAAAAAAAATTCATGTATAAATTTTATATATAATGATATGATTTATTATGGTACATTTATTTCAAAATAAAATATTATTAAAAATGTTTTTATTTATAATAATAACATTACAATATAATTCTTGTAAAGTTTTTTATACAAAATTTTATGGCCTTGTTTGGAAAAGTGAGTTGGGTGGGTTTGGGGCTATTTTAACTCTAAAAAGACAAAATAAATTTTTTAGTCCAATAAGAGAAAATATTATATTAAACCCATAATTATTATATTCTTTTTCTCATAAAAAGTCAAAAAAATCATTCCCAAACGAGGCTTTTTAACTCCAATTAAAATAGCTAAAAAATCAAAAAGTCAAATCCACATCCCAAACGAATCCCATATATATGTTTAGAATTTTCCTTTGTCCCTACCTGTCACTTCCCTAAAACTCTAATAACAATCCTTTCGTTTTCATTTTGTTTGAGGACATATATTTTAGTAATTTTTTGATTTTTAGATTAAAACATGAGATAAAAAAATATATTTTGAATGATATCTATATATTTTACTTTTTGATATAAATTATTAATTTTTAAAAATTTTTAATAATTTTTTAATTTTCCGATCATGCATCCTTTGCTGTCTTGTTCCAAGCAAGACAACAACGTATTTTTACATTTGTATTTTTCATCTTTAGTTTTTTGATTCTTATAGTTGTTAATCTTAATATGTCACATTTTATCTCTCACATTTAATTTCATAACTTTTTAAAAATTACAAATTATCCCAATAATTTTTCATTTCATCACAATCTTAATTTTAGACCTTGCTTGAGAAATTAGTTGGGACTAATTTAGTCTATTAAAAGACAAAATAAATTAAAAAGTTAATAAGATAAAATATTACATCAAAATCATAATTATTTCAGCTTTTTCTTTCACAAAATTACAAAAAAAATCAAAATTTCTCCCAAACGAAATATTTCTATCCAAGCTAAAATAACTAAAAAAATCAAAAAATAAAATTAAAAAAAGCTCATCCCAAAGGACCCCTTAAAATGGGAACGAGACAATGCAAATCATCTACAACCTAATTTCGGTAGCATCTCTAACTTTTACTCTTTTTTAACATCAAATTTGAGTAAAAATTTCATCTTGTTGAGCGTTCCAACGAATTTTTTTCTATTGTTATTTTTCATCAAATCACCGATCAACCAAAAAGACAACCAGAGGATATCCACCTGGTCGACCGGTTAGTGTAAATTTACTGAAAGTCTGAAGTAAGGAAGAGGTTGTCTGGGAGGACAACCAGTCGGTCGTTTGGTCGTTCGGTGTATGGTCTCAATAGCTATTTACAGTAATTTGATGAAAGACTCCTGACATTCTTAATTTGATGAAAAGTTTAAGAAATCCTAAATTTGATATCAGTTCGATGTTAGCTATGGGTTCTGATTTCCGACCACACTGCCAAACAGGAACTCAGTAGGAGAGCACAGACAAAATAGATCACGCCCGAACAACCTGTCACAGAAAGATAAGACTCCGGCGGTACACTACAACAAAAAAGGTTTATGGTGACAAAAACGCGTGACGAAAAAATATTTCGTCTCCAAATATGCATGTTTTAGTAATGAAAATAAGATTTCGTCTCCAATTGTACTATTTTTAGAGACGAAAACCAAATTTCGTCACCAAATGCTTAAAATCAAATAAAACAATAGGTGATGAAAATTTTATTCATCTCTAAATTTTATTTTTCGTCACAAAACAATTTCCCGCCCTTGGAAAAGTTGGCGGAAGATTTGGCGCCATTTTGAAGACGAAATTTTTCGTCACCATTGTCAAAATTTTAGAGAGGAAATAATTTCGTCTCCAAATGTATTATTTTTAGAGAGGAAAACCAAATTTCGTCACCAAATGCTTAAAATCAATAAAAAATAAAATTGAACCATAGATATCTCTCTCTGTCACTCCCTCACCCATACATCTCCGTCACACCGTCCGTTCATCTTTATCGCATCGGTTAACCCACACGTCACCGGCTGGCGCTCTCTACAACAGGTCTCTCTCTCGCTTCCTGTTTTTGCCTCATTCTCTCTCCCCCTGCCCTTTTCTGAGCTCCCTCTTCCCTCTTCTCACTTTTCCAACCTCCGTTCCCCCTATTCTCTATCTCACTATCTCTATTCTCGTCTCTCACTTTCGTAACTCATTTTTGCCCAATTTAAACCCTAATTTGTTGGATGCTTCGCTGCCTGCGTCCTCCTCACTTGGCTTTTCTCTAACCTTAACTTGGTTGTTGTTTCTCTCTCTCTGGTTGTCCCCAATTTCTAACCCTAACTTTTTCCCATAAATGTAAGTTGCTATGTAGAAATTAGTTAGTGATAGTTGCTGATGATATAGTTTTAATTTGGGGTGTAGAATAGGCTGCCAATTTCGGGTTTTTTGTAGGCTTACTTGTTAATTTCAGTCAAGTTTCAGATCTTGTAAGCTTAAAGGGAGGCTTATGTAAAGAAATTCTTTTACATCTCCTAATGAAAGGGATTTTACATAAATTCTTAAACATGTGATAATTTTTGTTTATCTATTATTTGATAAATATCATATTACTTGCTTTATCCACAATTACAAAAATAGTTAAAAATCACACTTTAATAAATGAAAATATCTTACTTTTATTGGAAGTGTAATAAAAAAATTTAGATTAATATTTTAATCACACTTGATTTGATTGAGTGTAATAATATTTATTTTTTATATCACTTTTCAATTAAGTATGATTATTTATATTTTTTTTAATCACACTTTCTAATTAATATATGATTATATTTATTTTTTAATCACACTTGATAAATATCTTATTACTTGCTTTATATTTATTAAGATTTTTTATTGTATCTTTTTTTAGATTTTATTCTTGTATGTATGATACATACACACAGAACAAACCAAACAACAAACAGGCCGTCGTTTGCTCTCATTCTCATATCACCAATCGCTCTCCCTCTTATCAATTGACCATTGCCCATCGCTCATCGTCCCTCTCATCGACGGTGATCACCGTCCCTCACTATGTCTCACTGTCTCATCGCCACGGTCGGTACACCGTATAGCCTCAAATCGATTTTGATTCAGGTCTCTCTCTCTCTCTCTCTCTCTCTCTCTCTATTTCCCTATTTCACTCTAGCTCTAGGGTTTTTATTTTGTTCTCTCTCTCTCTCTTCTCTCTCTCTCTCTCTCTCTATTTCCCCATTTCACTCTAGCTCTAGGGTTTTTATTTTGTTTTTTAATGTTGTAGAATGTTGATTTCTATGAAATGAGTAAATGTGTTTTGATTTTTGTTCTAGATTTAGGGGTTTTTTCTATGTAGAGGCTTGATCTCTTATGCTAAGGAATAAATGTATTGATGGAGATTTGAAGTATTTTTTCTGATTGATTACAGCAAACCTGAATGTTTTGAATGGATTACAGAAATGCGAGTCATCACACCATTTGAGTTTCGAGTGGAATCACTAGCTTGCGTATGCATTTCACCATTTTCCTTCATTGTTTACTTGATTTATTTTAATCCATGCTCATATTTGTATTGATTGGGGATTGGCGTGAGTGCTGTAGTATGGTGTTTGGTTGGGTTTTTATTAATATTTATTGGTGTCATACAAGTTGTGTTGGTGGAATTTGATAACATGATACACGGGGGTATAGGTGTTCTCTTTGACAGTTCTAATGGGTGCTTCACTGTAGAAAGTGTAATAGTGAATGTTAACTGGCTGTTCATAAGTGAGTGTTGGGTGTTTAAAGGTTTTACAAAATAGGATTACATCTGCAGGCACATATATAAGTATCTTTTTGTATTTTTGTTCCATAGTCATGAGAGAAATAGAAACTAGAATTTCCCATCCGTACTGTATGTTGTATGATTTTTGTAATATTGATTAGAGTAATTCATCTACTTCTGATTTGAGTTTCTTAAGGTGGTCTAATGCATTCTTACCATTCCAATGTTATGGTTTTTTGTGATATGAAGGTAATTGTCCTGGTTGCTATAGCTAGAATCGAATCAAATAATATACATGAATGTGAGGCAAGTATATAGGATGAAATATAACACATTAATACATACAAGCATGAAATATAACACATTAACACATTAACACTAGGTTTTAATTGAACCCTAAGCAAAAAACGTTGTTTTGTTTAACGTTGTTGTCAGGGCTTGAATCATTTGAATGCGTCCTACATCGTAGCTATTACATGGGAAACAATTCTAGGTGGACAATGGCAACTTGATATTGAGGAATGCTGTTATGTGCTCATGGTGTATTGTCACTTGATTTGGTGAGTTGGAATAATGCCTTCACAAGTATCAAACGCATTTAGTAAGGCCAAATTGCATTTACTTTTCATTATTTTGGATAGTTTGGCTTTTCCCATTTATTTAGGTGTTGCCTTTTTTCTTTTTCTTTTTTTCCGATGAAAGACTATTGATCATAGGTGGCTAATGTAACTTTGGTGAGTTAAAAAGCATGGCCTTGTGAATGCTATGAATTAATTTGCTGTTGTTGCCTTGCTGTTATGCTGACTGTGGCTCCAGCCATGCTCATTGTTGTGTTCTTTCACCTCTATAGCAGCTTTGCTGCTATGATTCATTTTTGCAGCAGCTTTGTGGTTTGCTGCTGTCTATAGCCCCGGCCTAACCCCAGACCAACCAATAAACATGAGAAGAAAATAGCCACCAGTGAGTAAATAAAGTAGATCAACCAAGACTATATAGGGAAAAACACTTACCACACTTGGTTGATAGCCAGATGTAGGAACCAGATTATATAAAGAAGAAAATCAGATTATACAAATGCAGCATTACAAAGGATAACCTAGATTCTGAGGTACTAAAATATTATGAGTTTGTCACCACAAGTTGAAGCATTTTCAGGGCCTGCTATGCCTTCTCTAACCAATTCAATGACATTCTAGCAACAAGTTAATAAAGCATTCAAATAAGGTTAAACAAGTTAATAAGGCTAAACAAGTGTGGTAAAGCTTTCAGAGTGTCCTCCATGTGAATAAGGCTAAACAAGTTAAAATAAGGCTAATGTTCTGTTTTAGTCTAATGTAAATAAGGCTAATGTGAATAAGGCTAAACAAGTTAATAAAGCATTTAAAGTGTACTCCATGTGAAATTCTAGATTTTTCCTTCTTTCCATGCTCCACACAATTTTCATTTGTACAGAACTTCACTATTCCACTAATGTTCTGTTTTAGTCTCTTAGGAAATGAAAATGTTTTGGCCATATCCTTGGAAACAAAAGAAAATTATGTTCCTTGATTGTAAATGTGTAAATTCATCAATTTAGGAACTCCATTAGTAAGAATTTGATAAAGAAAAACATTTAAAAGGTAAAAAAGGATGGGTAAATTCAACACTTACAACCTTCCATGAAGAAATAATATAAAATAAATTGGTTTGTTCAGGTGTAGCTGGATTTGAGGATTGTGAGGATTACTAAAATGTGGGTTGAGTTGTGTGAGACCATGTATCTGTGGGTTTATACTAATTTTATCTTTTGCCTATCTATGTGTATCTTCTATTGCAGGTACAAGATGGAGTATTGTGAGTTTGAGTATTATGTGGTTCGTAAAAGTGGATTGAGTGTAGTAAGACTAAAATTGAGTGTAGATTTCGCAAGTACCTGCTTTTCTTGATGAGTGTGAGGCACATTTGTGGATTGAGTGACTTAGGAATTCATTGTGTGGTGAGATTTGGTGCAAGTTTTGTATTATCTGGATATAATGTCATAGTGTACCGATTCATTTTAGTTATAATTTACAGAACTCACCAAGATGTTGATAGTGTCACTATATAACTGCGTGTAAACTTGCATCATGTGCTTAAGGCGTATGATTGCTAAATTATTTGTTTGCTCTCACACAAATATTTGTTGTTTTGGTATCCAGAAGTTCATTCTTGTGGACGCACCCGCGTGGGGCCTCATACTACAGTTCGACTCAAGTAGTTACGATTCTTAATCTGATCTCGCAAAGTGCAATGCGAGATTGATAAATTACCAAAGAGTCCAAATCCAGCAAATCATTTTGGAAACAGATTTTTTAGAAAGAAGTGCCAAACATGGACTGATTTGCCAGATACAGAGTCGCCACCTAAATATTTTTTATGGGGGAATTTAGGAAACCCTGACTCGTTTGCCTAAGGCCACGTGTCCGTCATCACCAAAGTTGTCTCGGCTCGGGAACTTGGGTACGATTGGGGAAGGTCACTTCATGAGCACCCCCACTCGCCCGATCAAAGATCGGCCTCTACTAACCATGATATCAAGTTTTGAAAACACTATGTGTTCTTATTCCGATTAATTAGCTAACCTTACTATGTGATGCGCACAACACAAAAGTATAGACTAGATCGCCTTATTTGGAACAAAGCATTGCATATCCGCTCGTTTGAAAGATGGTTTCAAATTTGCTACTCGCAAGTAGGCTAAAACACGGATTTCAACGAGTTGTTCCAACTCAAACAATCCAACCTTCACCCACAGGCATTCAAGTAGTTATATCATTTAAGCACATAGCCTCATGGTAAAGCATGCTGACATGGCAACACTCACACGCATGCAAGGATGCTAAAGCATAAAAGCTTACCGAGTACTCCGAGCCAAAACAGAAACTAGTTAGTAATCATATGTATGATCCTAGTTCATTTTGAGGTGGCTAATGCAACACATGCAAGATGCAACTACTATAGGCTCGGCTATTCTAAGATGGCATATGATGATGCTACAGTTAACACGTATTCAACTTAGAATTGAAATACAAATGCAGTTAGTATGATGCGCCGAGCCCGGTGCGTGCATTACGAATGAATGTATGCAAACATGCTATCATAAGTATGCTAATCAAAACATGCCCTAAACTAACCATCGAAAGCTAGTAAATAAAAGGGAAGAAAGACGTGGGGTTGGAAGACATACACACACTCACGCACACTTATTACACAGTTGCCCTCGCTCGGAGAGTCTGAATAAATAATACAGACTTCTAATTAATTAATTACAAAACTTCTAATTAATCAACAAATTAATTACAAAATGAAGGTGGCCGCAGCCCCGCCTCGGAATGCATGGATGATGTATGCTCGATCCGCCTTGCCCGAAAACCCAGTACCATGCCACTGTTGCCTCTGTTTACACTGCCTTGCTCCTCTGAAAATTATGAAAGTTTCTAGAACTGCTTTGAACTTCCTTTTGAGTGTTTTGGAAGGCCACCGGCCAAAGGAACAATCCACCGACCATGAGAACAATGTTATCGGCCAAAACTTTGACCACCGGCTGGGCATTGATGGTCGGTCAGCACTTCAAGTAGCCGGCCGGCTATCTCTTCTTGCAGAATCCTGCAGTTGCTGCAGCAGAGGGCAAACAGGGCATGGCATGGAATTTTCAAGCAAATGTGTGTATGGCCACACTCCCTATCATGCAATGAACTCAAGGGAGGGTGGCTCTTGACTCTCGGGCCATCAATTGCGCATTGCGAGGCATGATGGCCTAAGAGGCCAAATTTGCCATTCAATGTAAAATGAATGCATAAAAGAGATGAATGCCTCGTGCCCTATCATGTTGAGGTCAAGGGCATTGGCGACCGAGGAGTGAGACGTATTTCGTCACTTTGAGTACGAACACGCCTCATCCCTCATGCTTGGTTTGACACCCCAAACCAAACAAAATGCTATGCATGAGTGCAATGTGGCTCAAGTATGTAAGGTGGCTCGAGTATGCAAACATGCCAAATGCAATGCAAACCAAGCATGTAAACATGCAATGTGCCAAGCATGCAAAATGCACTGTGATGCAACCTATCATACAATGCAAACATTCGATGCAAACAATGATATAATGCAAGCATGCAACTAATGTAATGCGACATGCAATCATGCAAAGTATGCAAAGATGGACTTATACCGAAATAAGAGGTCCTCAGCCCATCCCAAAACAGTGGCCTAAGATGGTGCAAAAGAGCACCAATTATGCATGCAAGCATGCACACAACAAGGTTCATCATCTAAGCATGAAAGGGGACAACTCTAGGCATACTTGAAGGCGATATACATGGACGTTAAACACTCATGTTAGACTCTGAAAAGCATGCGAAGAATGATGCCGAAACATGCTAGGGAATGGGTGCGACATAAAAGGCATTCAAGACCACAAAAGAGAGCATTGCTCAACACCTATCCCAAGCAAACATGGTATGGACTATGCAACCAAAAACAGAGTTACAATGCACCAAAATAAGCCCCAAAACCCACTGTTATGGCGGCTCAAATGACTCAAACACATAGGCATGCACAAAAGTCCAAACATGGAGCATGAGACCACACCTCTTCAAGGCATAAAAGGGGAACAAATGCAAGTATGTAGGCACAAAACATGGACTAAAATGACATAATAAGTGATTCCAAATCACTAAAATAGCCAAGGTAATGCATGCTAATGACTCACACACCCGAGGCTCACAGGCCAAAATGTAAAGAAGCTATACCAAACATGGCAAATGTGATCAAATCAGTGCCTAACAGACCTCAAGCATGATGAAATATGACCAAGAACTTCACAAAGTTAAGCAAGAACATGCAAGCATGATGGTCTTAAAGGCAAGATGCATTTCTAGGCAAAAATGAGGAATACAAAGCAAGTATACTATGCATGTAAGGGGCCATTAATCCAACCAAAAACAGACATATAATATGACCAAATAACACCCAAAAACCTCTGAAATGAAGCCAAAAGCAACTACACATACATGCTACCCTTATGAGCCAAAAATGCAAACAAAAGAGAGACAAAGGGAGAGGGGTGTCCCTCCCCTATGCAAGACCTCAAAACCCCTTCTTCACCACTGAAAATTCACTGGATTTCAGTGGTGAGAAGATCAATGCACAAAGGTATTCAAAGCTTAACAAAGAGAGCACAAAAAGGGCCAAACAAGGCCTAAGAGGGGGAGGTCGACCCTTAACACCAAAATGACCTTAATGAAGTATCTTAAGCATGCAAATACAAGACTTTTTTCAGTTATACACAAAGCTTAAATCAATATGCAAGATAGGTTAAAGACTAGTGCAAGATTGGGGAAAATAAAGCAAAAGTGTTACCCTTGAAGAACACTTCAAGAACAGCAAGTGCAGCCCCCTTCTTCTGATCAAAACCAGCTCAAAACTTGAAGAACAAACCCTCAACACCTCCAAAGTCGAAATATGGTGTAATACTATGTGTTTTAGTGCAAAACTAAGAACAAACTACACTTTTAGGCCCTCAAACACACACAAATCAAGAGAGAGAGGGAGATATAGAGAGAGGGTGATATATATCAGAGATATATGTAATTAGGTCTGGTTTTGCTGAACCCCTTCAAAGGAGGAGGGAGGCCTCCTTATATAGACAAGGCAAAGTGTTAAGCTTCTTAGAGAAGCTAACAAAAGGGTCAAGGCTTCTAAGGGAAGCTAAGGCAAAGGGGCCAAGGCTTCCTGAGGAAGCTGGGACAGGGGTGCAAGCTTCTTGAAGAAGCTAAGACAAAGGTCCAAGCTTCCTCAAGAAGCTAGACCAAAAGGGTGCAAAAGGGATAAGTTCCTCCATACAGCTGTATAGAGGACAAGTCCGTGCACTCCAGCTGGCACAGCTGGCATGCACTATGCCTGAAAGAGGCAAAAAGGTGGTATCGGCCAGAAAATGAGTCCATCGGCCAAATAAATGGTCGGCCGACCACACAAAGAGCCGACCGGCCATCACCAATGGCCGATGGAAAGAAAACAAGGCCGGTGGGTTTAAGGGATGGCTGACAAGCCACCTTCTACCCTCAAGAGCACAAAACACAAGCCCTTGGTGCAAAACCAAGCACAGAACAGGCAAGTTAAGAGATCCTGAGGCAAGGCGCGTTGCCGAGACCTCCGAGAACTCAAAACGAACACAAACATAGATGATCACCGAGTGTTCAAACGGTGACGTCCAAGTCTTGAGGACGGTCAAAAATGGGGGTCCGGTGTCTACAATTCTTCAAAACTTATGAAAAGAGTTAGCTATGTAGCCTTTATGAGCATTAGTCTTATCTCAATAGTGAATCTTGTTTTGATATAGGTTTTCCATGTGATTATGCATGAATCTGCTGACAAACAAATACACCATGATTCAGATGTTGGCTTTATTAGATGGGATTATACTTTTTTGGTTGTTGACTGGTTTTGTAATGTAACGCTCTCAAAAAAATACATAAAATCCAACAGTCTTGACATGGCCATAGACATAAGAGAATAAAACATAATTTCATTTATCAGAGTATTCAATAACAGAAGTATTACATGTTGACAACAAAAAAAGTAAATGCCCTACGGGCTTATAAACTTTCCAAGCAATACTTGGTTACACAAAAAGAGAGTACTAACTCAAATACACTTAAGCCCTTTGCTTGAATTTACATGTAATACCAAAATAACAAAACAACAAAATAGTCTTCAACTCCCAGAACCTTCCAAGTTATGTCCTTGGAGGTGGCATATTACCTGAACCTGAAAATGATGTCCCATATAGGGTGAGCCACAGCCTAGTAGAGATATACTAAACCAAGTATGAGAAATAACTAAAACATTAACATTCGATAAGTGGTTAACACATATACGTCAACCTATTATACAATCTAGTTCCATGACAAATGGTCCATGTTTCATTTCACTTTCCATTACTTATACAGCTTCGATTCACAAACGTGGCTCAGAACCCGGCCAACCAATTCAATGAGACTATAACTCATTTTAAAACATTTCCATACTTCACAATTCACATGAGATAACGACTCCTGGTAAAGCACTTCCATATTTCACAATTCACATGAGATAACAACTCATAAAAAAACACTTCCATACTTCACAATAAGTACACATATTTGCTGTACTAATGGAGTCCATCCCCTATCTCCTCCCAAACAGGTTTGAGAGTCCATCCCCTATCTCCCCTCAAACCATGGAGTACATCCCCTATCTCCTCCTAAACATTATGTATATACAATGTATTTAAACCCTCGTCATATACAACAATCAATTAATACACATATTTGCTGTATTATTCCAACCGTCATATTCAATGACATATTCCACATGATTAGTTTCAGTTTTCCCTAATCAACATACAGTGTCTACAACAATCAAGACTATCCTCCACCGATAGCCCAAAGCAGTTATTTCTAAACAGATAATAAATGCATCAAACAGATATAACATCAACATTTACATAGGTGAGCGATTAATTAATCTAACTACACCATTCAATCCCATAATTTTCCAATTTCATTATCCTCAACTCAATTTCATATTTCCACAATTTCCCCAAATTAATTATACAAATTAATTTATTACAACAATTAGGGTATTTTCCCTTTTTTCTCAACTATTACCCCTAAGGCCAAATTTCACCAATATAACTCTCAAGTCTACATTTCCAAGGCTTTAAATACACATGGAGCTTTAAAACATAAAACCCCTCTTTTTACAAATTACACAACAAACCCTAACTTTTCCCAACATCACCAACTAATCAAAATGACTAAAATTTATATTAAAACTCATAGAATAGAGTAGGTTATCCCTACCTCGAAATGAAGAGACCAAATGGAGAAGATGGTAAAAACCCAAAGTGCTCCAAATCCAAGATTGTTCAGATTAAAATGAAGTCCACGCCACCCTCTATCTTTCTTACAAAGAGATTAGGGTAGAAACACTCAAGAACTAGATCAAACCCTAGAGAGAAGTTATATAGAGAGAGAAAGAGCTGCTGGTCTAGGGTTTGTATAAGAGAAGAGATGAAAAAGATGAAGGAAGAAGAAGCTGCTGCGAACTGAAATACACGAGGCTCGCTCGAGCGAAGAAGTGGTCGCTCGAGCGACCAGACACAAGGAACCCTCGCTCGAGCCAACAATTCGAAACTTCAGGTCTGCAACCAGAAAACACGCTCGAGCGAAGAAACCCAAAACATACAGCTCGCTCGCTTGAGCGAAGGAAAGCTCGCTCGAGCCAAGAATTGCAACTCTCAGGTCTAGAACCAGACGCAGACGCAGGCTCAGGCTCGAGCACAAGACTTCTCGCTCGAGCCACCAGACACAACACCCAACTCTCGCTCAAGCGAAGAAATCCTGGCTCGAGCGAAGGGTCTAAAACAAAGAGCTCGCTCGAGCGACAAAAGTCTCGCTCGAGCGAAGACACCAAAATTTGGGCAGCAACCATTTGTTTCCAAACACAACCAACCTGTTACAAACCTGCCCAACACATCCTAAAACTCATATACAAAGAATTGAAGGACGGAAATAAGATATATACAACAATCAACTATCCACGGAACTAAGTCCGGATTACAATAATTAATGGAGGGAAAACCGGGATCGCTATAACCTCCCCCCCTTAAAGAATTTCGTCCCCGAAATTAGATACAAGTTTTCAAAAACATGATTTCTCAATTCTCCACAACATTACAATTCAATATTCCACATCCTAACCCATTACCGGTCCTTCCATCTCTATTCAAGAGGCATTTCACAATATAATTTTCAACATGAATTATCAACATGTATTCCCTTGAATTTCAACAAGTTTCAATATCATAATCCACAATTCCAAAACACATGCAACGTTAAAAAACACATACTTGCATTTCTACAACATATTTAACATACACAATGTTAAAATAAACTTCTATTAACCTTCACAATACTTTCATAAACCAAAACATATACAATGTTCTTAACGTTCATCAATATAACAAAATTACCAATACATGGTTAAACATTAACAAACAAATCCGGATATTTCTCACGGACATCCAACTCACGTTCCCAAGTGGCTTCTTCCACTCCGTGATGTTTCCACAAAACTTTTACCAAGGGAATGGTCTTGCCTCGCAAGACTTGATCCCGCCTATCCAAACCCGAACCGGTCTCTCCTCATAAGAGGCATCCTCATCTACCTCTAAGTCGGTCCAATCCAATACATGTGACGGATCCACTCGTACTTTCGAAGCATACTAACATGAAACACGTCATGCACCCCGGACAACTGCGGCGGCAAAGCTAAACAGTAGGCAACCTCGCCAATCCTCTCAAGGATCTCGAAAGGGCCAATAAATCGAGGGGACAACTTCCCACTCTTACGAAACCTCGTCAATCCCCGCCTAGGTGATATTTTCAAGAAAACATGATCACCCACCCCAAATACCAAAGGCCTCCTCCTACGATCGGCATAACACTTTTGACGACTCTAGGCTGTAACAAGTCTCTTACGGATAAGCTCAACTTTTTCTGTTGTCTCCCGAACCAACTCCAAGCCCAACAAAGTTGCATCACCCACCACGGCCCAACAAACTGGAGACCTACATGGTCGGTCATACAAGGCCTCAAACGGTGCCATACCAATACTCGATTAGAAACTATTGTTGTAGGCAAACTCCACCAAGGGTAAGTGCCTCTCCCACGACCCACTAAAGTCAAGGACACAACCTTGAAACATATCCTCAAGGATCTGTATAGTACGCTCGGACTGCCCGTCAGTCTGAGGATGATAAGCCGTGCTAAAGGTCAACCTAGTGCCCAAGGCACTCTGCAAACTCTGTCACAACCTAGCAGTAAAACGAGGATCTCTATCTGAGACGATCGACACTGGGACCCCGTGCAACCTCACTATGTCCCGAATATACAACTTGGCAAGATGATCTACCGAATCTCTCACGCGCATAGGGATAAAATGCGCCGACTTAATCAACCGGTCTACAACCACCCAAATAGCATCACTACCCCGCTGAGTCCTCGGAAGACCTACAACGAAGTCCATAGTAACATGCTCCCACTTCCACTCGGCAATAGGCAAGGGTTGCAACAAACCCGCTGGCCTCTGATGTTCGGCCTTTACTTGCTGACAAGTAAGGCACTTAGATACAAAAACTGCCACATCTTTCTTCATACCCCGCCACCAAAACTGGCGACCCAAATCACGATACATCTTAGTGCCTTCCGAATGTACCGCAAGGCGTGAATGGTGAAACTCTCGGAGTACCTCCTCTCGGCAAGACTCCGGCACAAACAAACGGTCTCGGTATCTCACACTCAGGTTAGGATACACAGTCAAACCCTTCTCAACCTTCCCACTGGAGATTTCTCCCGGAGGGATTCTACCTCAAGGTCACCTCTCTGTGCCTCTAACACTCGGGTCACAAGTGTAGGCTGCGCAACTACAGAAAACAAGGCCGCAGCCTCAACAGATTCGCCCAGAAGCAAATCAAGCTCGCCAAGTGCACCCAACATCTCCCACTCTCGAATGGCTATACAAGCCACATCACTAATGGATTTCCTGCTAAGGGCATCGGCCACAACATTGGCCTTCCCGGATGGTAATGCAACTCGAAGTCGTAATCCTCAATAAACTCCATCCACCTCCTCTGCCTCAAGTTCAAGTCTTTCTGTGTAAACAAATATTTCAGACTCTTATGATCCGAGAAGACCTCGAACCTCTCACCATAAAGGTAGTGCCTCCAAATCTTCAAGGCAAAAATCACAGCTGCTAACTCTAGGTCATGTGTAGGGTAATTCCTCTCATGTTATTTCAACTGACGTGAGCCATAGGTTACCACTTTCCTCTCTTGCATCAACACACAACCCAAACCCTCTCGTGAGGCATTACAATAAACCGCATAACCCAAACCTCTCTCCGGAATAATCAATACTGGAGCAGTGGTAAGTCTAACCTTAAGTTCTTGGAACGACTTTTTACAAGTCTCACTCCACATAAACTTGACCCCTTTCCACGTCAATCTAGTCAATGGCGAAGCTAGCCTGGAGAAATCTTTCACAAACCGGTGGTAATACCCAGCTAATCCCAGAAAACTGCAGATCTCAAAAACACTCTTAGGCTGTGCCCAATCTTACACTGCCTCTATCTTGGATGTATCAACAGACACCCCTTCCCCGGAAACTACATGGCCTAAGAATATAACCTCTCTTAGCCAGAACTCACACTTCCTAAACTTGGCATACAGCTTATGGGCTTTAAGCAACTCAAGCATCACTCTCAAGTGTTCCTCGTGCTCCTCCTCCGAAGATGACTAAATCAAAATGTCGTCTACAAAAACGACCACAAAGCGATCTAAGAATTTCCGGAATATTCGGTTCATCAAGTCCATAAACACTGCCGGTGCATTGGTGAGCCCAAAAGGCATCACCAGAAACTCATAGTAGCCATACCGCGTATGGAATGCCGTCTTCGGAATATCTTCCTCCCGGACCCTCAATTGATGGTAACCCGATCTCAAGTCTATCTTAGAGAAACAACGAGACCCTTTCAACTGGTCAAACAAATCATCTATACGGGGCATAGGGTACTTATTTTTAACCGTAGCCCGATTCAATTTCCGATAATCGATACAAAGTCTCAAAGCCCCATCTTTCTTCTTGGCAAAGAGGGTCGGTGCTCCCTACGACGAAGTACTAGGGCGGATAAAGCCCTTATCTAGCAAATCCTAGAGCTAAATCTTCAACTCACTCAACTCGGCTAGGGCAAAACGATAAGGTGCCATGGAAATCGGCGCTATGCCGGGCACTAAATCAATAAAAAACTCTACCTCTCGATGGGGTGGCAAACTAAAAAGATCCTCGGGAAAGACGTCCGAGTACTCACAAACCACTCTCGACAATACAGTCTGGGTCTCATTACACTCACTACTCATACAGTTAGCGAGAAGACAACTAAGCTCACTCCGCCCTCGCGGATCATATACTGGTGGCAAAACACTACCAACCCGATCCTCCAAGAAATGGAAACAATCCCCGCTCAAGGTACACACAGTAACCCGCTGGCGGTAGCAATCAATAACAGCTTGGTATGACGATAGCCAGTCCATACCCAAAATCACATCAAAACCCGACATAGCCATAACTACAAAAGAAAATGGAAGCCGGCGGTCGGCGACCTCTATATCACAGCCCCGACACCCTTGTTTCAAAATCAATTCACCCCCAGCGGGTGATACAACACATATAGGAGATGCTAACTGCGCCAACTCCAACCCCAAAACAGATGCAAATGCAGCAGATATAAAGGAATGAGATGCACCCGTATCAATCAACACATTGGCAACCGAGTTGCAAAACAAAAAGGTACCTCTCACAACAGATGGAGCCGGTACAAGATCCTGCGCGGTAACAACATACACACGCCCTGAAGGTCTCTGATCTACCTGCTCACCCCTAGGAGCAAGAGACTGCTGCACAGACTGAGACGGTGAGGCTCCCTGATTGGCTCTCGAGGCCTGAACTGACTGAGTTGGCTGATGGCTCTGAGTCTGCCTCAAACTAGATGTGCCACTCAACTGCGGGCAAAACCTCTTCAGGTGCCCCACCTGACCACACTGGTAACAAGAGAGCGGCTGACCTTTGCCTTGACTCTGGCTCTGAGGTCGAGCTGAAGATGAAGCTACTCTCTGCCCTCCTCCCCTCTGCGGGCAAGCTGGAGACTTGTGGTCCAGCTGACCACATTTGTAACAGGTAATGTCTCCCTGACTGCCTCTCCCAGAACTTGAACTTGGCACTGGAAATGTAGACCTCACAAAAGCACCCTGGGACTGCTGAGGGTTAGAACCCCTCTGCCTCCTACCATCCCCTGGCCATCCTGAGTCTTTTTGGAGCCCCTCTGTCTCTCATCCTCCTCCTGCATGATAATCTCAAGATGCGCTGCAGCATCCACAAGGCGTCCATAATCCCGAGTCATGGACCCTGCAACTCTAGTCTTGAGCCCGTGCCTCAACTTCTTCTCAAACTAAGTTCAAAAATGCACTTTTCTCACACTTAAGCTTGAAAATAGGCCATATGGGGCAAAAATCGTGTAACAGTGACGAGAAGGCCCAGGGAACACTTTAAAGACCTCGGGAGGGTCCAATGTAAATTGTGGAAACTTACGGAACTAGCACAGGACTTTCGATTTGAAAACTAAGTCGAAAAATGCATTTTTCTCACACTTAAGCTTCAAAATAGGCCATCGGGGGGCCAAAATCGTGTAACAGTCACAAGAAGGCCTGAGGAACACCTCAAACACCTCGGGAGGGACCAATGTAAGTTGTGAAAACTTACAGAACTAGCATGCGACTCCCGATTTGAAAATTAAGTCGAAAAATGTATTTTTCTCACACTTGAACTTGAAAATAGGACATCGGGGGCCAAAATCGTTATACAACCACGAGAAGGCCGGGGGAATATCTCAAACACCTCGAAAGCGACCATTGTAACTTGTGTAAACTTACGGAACTAGCACGGGACTCTCGATTTGAAAACAAAGTCCAAAAATGCACTTTTCTCACACTTAAGCTTGAAAATAGGCCATATGGGGTCAAAATCGTGTAACAGTCATGAAAAGGCCTGGGGAACACCTAAAACACTTCAGGAGGGGCCAATGTAAGTTATGGAAACTTACGGAACTAGCACGAGACTTCCGGTTTGAAAACTAAGTCGAAAAATGCACTTTTTCACACTTAAGCTTGAAAATAGGCCATCGGAGGCCAAAATCGTGCAACAGCCACCAGACGGCCCGGGTAACACCTCAAACACCTTGGGAGGGACCAATGTGAGTTATGGAAACTTTCGGAACTAGCACGGGACTCCCGGTTTGAAAACGAAGTCCAAAAATGTACTTTTTCACACTTAAGCTTGAAAATAGGCCATCGGAAGCCAAAATCGTGCAACAGCTATGAGACGGCCTGGGTAACACCTCAAACACCTCGGGAGGGACCAATGTGAGTTGTGGAAACTTATGGAACTAGCATGGGACTCTCGGTTTGAAAACTAAATCCAAAAATGCACTTTTTCACACTTAAGCTTGAAAAATAGGTCATCGGAGGCCAAAATCGTGCAACAACCACGAGACGGTTTTGGTAACACCTCAAACACCTCGGGAGGGACCAATGTGAGTTGTGGAAACTTTCGGAACTAGCACGGGACTCCTGATTTGAAAACTAAGTCCAAAAATGCACTTTTTCACACTTAAGCTTGAAAAATAAGCCATCGGAGGCCAAAATCGTGTAACAACCACGAGACGGCCGGGGTAACACCTCAAACACCTCGAGAGGGACCAAAGTAAGTTGTGGAAACTTACCGAACTAGCACGGGACTCCCGGTTCAAAAACTAAGTCCAAAAATGCACTTTTTCACACTTAAGCTTCAAAAATAGGCCATCGGAGGCCAAAATCGTGCAACAACCACGAGACGGCTTGGGAAACACCTCAAACACGTTGGGCGGGACCAACATAAGTTGTGAAAACTTACGGAACTAGCACAGGACTCCCAGTTTGAAAATTAAGTCCAAAAATGTATTTTTTCACACTTAAGCTTGAAAATAGGCTTTCGAGGGCCAAAATCGTGCAACAGCCACGAGACGGCCCGGGAAACATCTTAAACACCTTGGGAGGGACCAATGTGAGTTGTGGAAACTTACGAAATTAGCACAGGACTCCCGGTTTGAAACTAAGTCTAAAAATGCATTTTTTCCAACTGTTAAGCTTGAAAATAGGCCATCGGGGGCCAAAATCGTTAAACAACCCCGAGAAGGCCCAGGAAACACCTCAATCACCTCGGAAGCAATCATTGTAACTTGTGTAAACTTACGAAACTAGCACGGGACTCCCGTTTTGAAAACTAAGTCCAAAAATGAATTTTTCCAACAGTTAAGCTTGTAAATAGGCCATCGGGGGCCAAAATCGTGTAACAGGCACGGGAACGCCCGTGGAACATCTCAAATATCTTGAGAAGGACCAATGTAAGTTGTGGAAACTTACGGAATTAGCACCAGACTCCTAATTTGAAAACTAAGTCGAAAAATGCATGTTAAATTGTATATTTAATTGATAAGATAATAATTGTCTAACTTGCATTTTTTTTTTTTTTGTGTTTCATTTTTTTGCAGATTGGAGATTTGATATGGACATGTTTGGTAATTTGGAGAGTAGAAGTTAGCTCATTTTGTGTTTTTGTTCATATTACCTTACATGTATTTTGATTGTGCTGTAAATTTATATTTTTGTTGGTATTACAGGACATGTTTGGTAATCCACACTTGATATTTTATTTTTTTTGATATTAGTAGACATGTTTTTTGTGGATATTAGGAGATGTGTTTGGTAGTCCGCATGCGGTTGATATTATATTTTTGTGGATATTAGTAGACATGTTTTTTGTGGATATTAGAAGACATGTTTATAATCCGCATGCAGTTCATATTGTATTTTTGTGGGTAGTGCTAAAATTCGATTGTGATGTTTATGAAAATGAACAGATTTTTGTATTGATTTGTAATAGATATTTTATTGAACAGGTTATTGAATAGGCCATCGAACAGGTTATTGCACATGTTATTGAAATACGCAGGGAATTTTTACTGAAAAGAAAAATTTTAATATGAAAATAGTACCTCCTTTTAAAATTTTTTAATTTTTATTAGCGACGAAATGAATAATATCGCTATTAGTTTTCAAAAAACATGACGAATAATTTTGTCACATTTGTTGAATATTTCGTCACTAAATTGAAATATTTGGTGACAAAATGTTTTTTGTCATTGAATAATTTTCTTTTCTGCTCATTTTAGTGATGAATTTTTTTGTCACCTTAATCCATATCATTGATGAGGAAAACTTTCGTCACTAAAATCTATTTAGTGATGAAATATTTCGTCGCCAAAAACAATTAAAATAAAATATTATTTAGTTTTGGTGATGAAATTGATGTTTTAGAGGACGAAAAATGCAACATTTGGAGACAAAACATTTCGTTGTCAAAAATGAAAAATAGGCGACGAAATTGTTTTTCGTCACCAGGTACTTTCAGTGACAACGTATAGGCCACAAACGTGATGACAATTTTTTTCGTCGCAGATCACTTTAGTGACGAAAATTTGATGTTTGGAGACAAAATCAGTCTGTCACCAAAGGCCTTTTTTGTTATAGTGGTAATTCGTCCATCCGGGGGCACTCCGACAATCAAGTCAACACTCAATTATCTCTCAAAGATAGCAAATAGTGCTTAACTCACTAGCCAAAATATAAAAAGCGTACCTTAGACCCACGAGGATGCCTTACTTTTAAAGCTAGTACTAACTTGATCCCTGTAGAAGTCTAGCTTCAATGGACTCTAGCTTAATACTCATCTTGAACTCCCCGCCAGATAGAGATAAACTCCTTAAGAGCTTTATCTTTATCTTTATCCAGACTGAGGTCATCTCCTATTTTAAGACTCTTGTCCCTTATCCGCTTATCTCAGATTTCAGTATCTCCGCAGATAACCTCGGCTTAGCCGAGATCACCTCGGCAACATGACCAAGATACATGGCACCTCGGCTGACACTCCGGTGTCACATTGGCCACGTGTTGTCATTCACAAAATATGTCCCCACATTAGCGTTGGAGTACTAAAATTAGACTTTTTTAATCAAATTTAAAGTAGAAGAAAGAAAAGAGTAAATGTTTGAGACGCTTTAAGAAAATAAATTAATCACATATGATTTTTTTAATTAATAAACAATAATAGAGATTTGGAAGTCTTTTGGGTACCCAAAAAAAAAAAAAAAATTAGCCTTTTGACTTTATAAGTTAACTTTTTTTTATTTAAAGAAAATGTATGAAAAATAGAGATATGATATGATCTAAATAAGTTAATTAGTTATTTATGGACTCTCCAAAAAAAGGTTTTTATGGTGCTACATAGTAGTATGATTTCGAATGACTGACCCTAAAGAGGGTAGAATCTAAATCTCAGAGCACGTTTGGTACGATGGAATAAAATAAAATGGAGATAAAATAATAGTGAGAATGGAATACATGGCAAAATGGAATGCAATGTTCATTCTCATGTCACTATTTTTATTTTTTTTTGATAAATAACCAAACTTTATAAAAAAGCATTAAGAAGATGCAAAGAATACAAGAAACGGCCTCAAGAGCCTATCAAAACTAACAAATCAAATTCTCCACAAAATCTGTAAAAGCTAATACATCTGGATCCACTAATCCTGTCACCCAACTATACAAAACAGTAAGAAGGCGCCTTTCTAACCAAGTGATGGAATGAGCGACCCCATGAAACACCCGTTTGTTTTGCTTCAACCAAATCAGCCAAAGTAAACAGTGCAAGGCAAGAATCCAAGCCTTTCGACGCCTCTTCCCCACCCTCCCCCCGATCCAACTCTGCAAAACTACAAACAAAGAACCCGGTTGAACCCAAACCAGCCCAAACATTGCCACCACAAGCATCCAAAGACGAGAAGAGATCGAACAATGAAGAAGCAAATGGTTAATTGATTCCGCAGCTTGACCGCACAAGTAACAACAATTCACCAAAATATGCCCACGACGAATCAAATTATCAATAGTCAAGATACGACCCAAACTCGCCGTCCACACAAAAAAGGCAACCTTGGATGGCGTGCCTGGCACCTAAACACTCTTCCACGGATAGACGAAGGTGCCATCAACAACACACTTATCCTTAACAAGGGCCCCACAGAACGAAGACACCGTGAAAATACCTTTGGCCCTAGGACAATCCCAAACCAAGGCATCATTATCCGCTTGTCCAAGATGTAGACCATATAAAAAACCAAGGAGGTCCACTAATTGATCTAGCTCCCAGTCTTGGACATGACGACGTAGTTGCACGTTCCACACCCTCAACTGCCCCTCCTCACCCCGCACAGCACTCACCAACACCTCAGAATTCGCAGCAATAGCAAATATTAAAGGAAAGTGAAACTCTAAAAACAAGTCACCACACCACCTATCCCGCCAAAATCGAACCCTATCTCCCACACCAATTTTGAACCTCACGTGCCGCCAAAACGCTTCTCGACCCAACCAAATCCCTTTCCATAACCCGGAACCATGAGAATGATCCACCCGTCCCGAGCACCACGCCCCCCTAACCACACCATGTTGGAAAAAATGTTTTTTGGTGACTTTAATTTAATATTAAAGTGTGGTGACTTTAATTTAATATTAAAGTGGGTCTCAACCTTTATTGTGTTGGGTCCAAGTGAGCCAAAAACCATTGGGTTTTGAATAAGAAATTGTCAAGAAATTGCTTCATGATGCTAGATTCATGAATAGGATTTTAAAGAGTATTTAAATCATTTTTCTTGGCTAAAGGGTGTGAATCCTTTGGCCATCCAACCTTTCATATTTTTGGAAAGGGGCTATGGATGTTTGGTGTTTTAATGACCAGCCTTAAAGGCTGGAGGCTCTTCTTCTCTCCCATTTACATGTATAAATTGAGACCCTCCTATCAAGTTTCAATATAGAAATTTTTTGCTTCCATTTTACAAGTCAGTTTGCCAGATAGTTCCTACATTGAGAGAGTGCTGCCACTGTTTTTGTTCGCTAAGCTAGACAGAAAGTGCTTCTGCCGTAGCTGGTTTTGACCGTCGTATCCTGGGAGACAGATGCTGGGATTCCTCAAGCACTCGACCCGTGAGGCGGCAAAATCTGTTTTAAGGAAACTGCTTCCGTGCAAGCTTCGGTTTCGTCTCTTTACCCTTTTATTGTTTTGTGTATTTCTGTTGAAGTTTAATTACAATTATTAGCATATATTCTTGGTATATAATTTGATTTCTTCATAAATCTATTTATTTAATTTCACAATTTGAACAACACACCAAACTTAACAACCACCACCTACCTCCAAAGCCGCTCCCTCTCCTCCACAAAACGCCACAGCCACTTCCCTAACAAGGTCAAATTAAACAAGATCAACCTCCGAACCCCCAATCCCCCTTACTCCTTAGACCGACAAATCCGATCCCAAGACACCAAATGATAATGACCAACCTCACCCCCATCACCCCATAAAAAGTCCCTTTGCAATTTCTCAATCCGCCTTGCTACAGAGACCGGGATCACATGAACAGACATAAAATAGGCCGGGATACTCGACAGAGCACTTTTAATCAATGTAAGCCGCCCTCCCTTCGACAAATACTGACGTTGCCACCTTGCCAACCGTCGACGCACCCGATCCACCACTCATTCCCAAATCCTTGTCGCTTTAAAAGAAGCCCCCAAAGGCAAGCCCCAATATGTGACAGGTAACGATACCACTTTGCACCTCCAAATGGCTGCCAAAACCGAAGACCTCGCCACCTGCCCTATTGGAATCAATTCTGATTTTGCTAAATTAACCTGAAGCCCGGACACTGCCTCAAAACACAACAACACACATCTCAAATGTCCAATAGTAAAATAATGTAGGAATGGAATAACCATTCCCATTTCCAGTTTGATTTATTAAGTGAACTGAATAGAATAATCATCTGTCAATTTCTTATGCCTCCGTTTGGGAAGTGGGTTGGCTTTTTGGCTTTTTTGGCTATATGAGCCTAGGCTCAAAAGCTTGGTTTGGAAAGGGCTTTTGGCTTTTTGACTTTTTTGACTTTTTTGTGAAAGAAGAGTGTAATGATTATGGGGTTAGATGAGATATTTTGTCTGTTGTGACTCATGAGCCTATTCTGTCTTTTGTGACTCATTGAGACAAAAAAATCCAATGAGCCCTTACCAAACCAACCCAGAATAAATATTCTCATAGAATAATTTATGTCTACTTAAATAAAATATTCCAAATGAGAGAAAAAAATACAAAGCTAACATAAACATTCCATTTCAATCTATTTTATCCTACAAACATACTCTCACATGTTTATACATCAAGATTTTACCAAGTTACGACACCCCCTTCGATATGAAAAACAGATCCCACTACTTCACTTCAATTAAAAAGCGTGTGAACAAAAATAGATTCTGTCTTTAAACACGGCGCGTGGGGGTCAATAGTTTTCAACTCTTTTTGCGTCTGCCGACGTCATCATCTAGGTAAGTGAACCCTCGGTTTGGACAGAGTGCGGTCCAAAACCCAACAGATATTCTTTCAAAGTTAACTCTCTCTCCTCTCCCCCCCCCCCTCTCTCTCTCTCTCTCTCTTCATCAATGCCACATCACTATCATCCATCCATCACGTGACCTACTTTTTTCCTTTCTACAGAGAAACCTAACCATAGCGGCTCCCAAACCAAACCCTCCAAAACCAAAATTCTCTCTGTTTCAAAAAAAATTATTAGTTGATCTGAAGTTAAGGTCAAGTTTAGTATAATCTAAATAATATAAAAAGTTAAAAAGTTATTATCTTATTTAAGTCACATTATCTTATTTAAATTATATCATTTCTTTAACATATCACATTAAACCTAATCTATATAAGCTAATAAGTAAAAAAGTATACTTTTTTAGAACATCCCAAACAAACCCAAATTGGTATAATTTATTTTAATTTATCTTTTTATTTTTTTTGAATCACATCAATCAATCAGTATTTCCTTTTTATTTTTCTATACATCTTTTATAAAAATCTAAAAAATACATTTATTTAGGACATCCCAAATCACCTCTTAATATGGCGTTGTTTGGGAACTTGGTTTTTGAGTTTTTTTTTTTTTGTTTTTTTACTAAAAGACAAATTAGTTACAAAATTAAGTAAATCTAATCCAAACAAAATATCACATCAACCTTCATAATTATTTCACTTTTTCTCTCACAAACATCACATCCAACCACAAAAAATCCAATTATCTTTTCAAACACAAAAAAAAAAAAATTTCTCTAATAATATCTTGGAAAATGATTTGTCTCCCTAAAAAAACCCCCCTAATCCCCCTAATGCCCAAAACGACGTCATTTTGGGCATTTTTTTTTTTTTTGCCTTGGTTTAAAATTTAGAGGGATTAGGGAGTTAAAAATTAGAGGGATATAACACAGCCCTAATATCTTACAACTAAAAAAACCTAAAAAAAATTCACTTCTACGACTATGGAGTGTTTTAAAAAGGTGATTAAAAATTAAATTTTTAATATTTTTTATAAAATATATTAAAAAAAAATATGAGAAGTGATATGATTTAAAATAAATTAAAAAGTTGAGAAAGAACTATTAATCCACTTTTTAAAACAGACCATATATTCTTAACCAATCACATATTTTCATATTTTTTAATTATTTAATATAAAATGGTAAATTTCAATTTTTCACTAATCAAAACACACCTAGATTTCATTTGGGATATATATTTGGGCTAAAATAGTTGTATAGAATAAAATAGATTATTTTAGTCAAATAAAATAAAATATAACATCCAATTCATAATCATTTCATTTTTTCTTTCACAAAAAATTAAAAAAACTAAAAAGTCTATCCCAAACGATACTCTTTAGAAAATAGTTAAAAAAATTATAGTTAAAAAATTAAAAAGCTAACTCACATCCCAAACAAGCTTCTAAAATATTGCGGCCTTTTTTTTTTTTTTTTGATAACTCAGATATCCCTAACCCGCTGATTTTAAGGGAAGCCATGACTAATCCTGAGGGTCCTGAAGTTAACGATCGGGCAAACCTCCAGTGGCCCCAAAGAGTGACTCGAACTCGAGACCTGTGGATTTTATCCTCCAGACTGTTTGGTTTGGTTCTAAAATATTGCGGCCTTGTTTGGTTTGTTTTTTAAAAATAAATTTTGGAGAAAATTTTCTAAGATTTTGTTTGATTTAGTGATTTTGCAAAAAAAATTCCCAAAATCACTTTATCTCTCCTACACATCAATCAATCATTTTTTTCTCTTCTCTCTCATTCTTAATTACTTTTTCTCTCACACACATCTACTCAACTACAAAAAAATATCAAATCATCTCAAACTCCTATACTCTAAAACTATTCCAAAATATACAACCAACAAACTAAAAAAATTTCTACGGATGTGTTTGATTTGTATTTTGAGATAAATTTTCAAAATTTTTTTTGCATAGAGAGTTTAGAAATTTTTTTAATTTGTTTGGTTGTGGAGTGTTTTGAGAAGTTGGTAAAAAATTAACTTTTTAGCTTTTTTAGTTCATTTTGTCTTTTTATGAATAAAAAATGTGAGAGGTGATGTGACTCAAAAGGGGTAAAAAGTTAATAATTTTAGACTTTTGAGAGTTTGAGATGATTTAGGCCTTGTTTGGTTTACTTTTGAGAGAGGAATTTTTGAGAAATTTTTTTAAAGGGCTTGTTTGGTTTGTTTTTGGGAGAGTTGTTTTTGAAAAAAATTTGGGAGAGTTGTTTTAGAAATTTTTTTGGTTTGTTTGGTTGTATATTTTGAGAGAGAAATTTTTTGTGGGAGTTTGGGATGATTTGATATTTTGGAAGAATTGAGTAGATGTGTGTGAGAGAAAAAGTAATTGACAAGGAGAGATGAGAGAGAAAAAGTGATTGATTAATGTGTAAGAGAGAGAAAGTGTTTTTGGAAATTTTTTGAAAAAAACTCAAACCAAACAATTTTTGGAAATTTTTTTTCTAAAATTCATCTCCGAAACTCAAACCAAACAAGCCCAAAATTTTTGTTTAGTTTAGAGATTTTGAAAAAAAAAAATTCTAAAATCACTCTCTTTCTTTCCTATATATCAATCGATCATTTTTTTTCTCCTCTCTCATTCTTAATCATTTCTTTTCTCACATACATCTACTCAACTACAATAAAATATCAAATCATCCCAAACTCCTATGCTTCAAAACTATTTCCAAAATATAAAATCAAACAAACTAAAAAAATTTATAAACTCTTTCCCTAATTTTTTCTTTTAAATTTATCTCTCTAAATTAAACCAAACACACTCTTAATATTTTGTTATAATTGAATAGTGGTAAAAAAGTGATTAAAAATTATAGAGAAGAGAAGAAAATTATTGATTATTGTATAATAAAAAAAGAAATAATTTTAAAAATTTGTTAAAAAAATTTATAAGCAAAATATATTTTTGAAATTTTTTTTTCAAAAATATATTTCGAAACACAAACCAACTAAACTCTACGTGACTGTGCCTCGTCATAAACGAATAACTTCTCTCCTGTTTGAGATTCTTTTTTTTCTCTCTCTCACACACATATGGTGAGTGTGTACTCTTGGGTCTGCGACTAATACGTACTGTCTTTAACACTCTCTCTCTCTCTCTCTCTCTCTGTATTTGAAGTGTCGTCGCCTAACTTGAGACACTCAGAGAGAGAAGCAAAAAGGAGTTGGGCAGCTCTTTGCACTTGCAGTGCTCTGTTTTTAAGAGTGAGAAAGAAAATAAAGAGGGTACACGGAGAGAGAAAAGAGAAGAGAGTGATTTATAAAGAAAGGAATGCAGCAGCACCTGATGCAGATGCAGCCCATGATGGCAGCCTACTATCCAAACAACGTGACTACTGATCACATTCAACAGGTCTTCTTTTCTTCCCCCCTCTCTCTCTCTCTCTCTCTCTCTCTCTCTCTATTTCTTTCTGTCTCTCTTCCTTTTCATTTCTGTTTTCTCTGTTTTCTTTGCCTTGTTCCCCTTTTCTGATGTCTTTGTTGTTTGTTTTAGTTTTTATTAAAACTATTTATTAATGGGTATTTTGTTGTTTTGATACCTACTTTTAGTTGATTTGTCTTAAAAAAAAAAAAAAAAAAAAAACCGATGGTTTTGTGGGGCGTTGGTTAATTGGTATTTGTTGATCATTGTCATATGGTCTTTTTATTGATTTATTGAAGTTGTTCTGTGGGAAACCTGGTGCTGGCCTTTGTGGGTTTGTGTGTGTGTGTGTGTGTGTGTGTGTGTGTGTGTGTGTGTGTTTTTTCCAAATAATTATTATTGATTTGTGAATATTGTTTCTGGAGGAAAAGCTTGGTACTGGCCTTTTTGGGTCTGGTCTTTCTAGTTCTGTTTCTTTTTCTTCTGATCTTTATTATATGGGTATATGGTGCTTTAATGCTCCCTCCTCATCCTCCTATGGTCTCCATCTACAATGATGAAAATTTTTACCTTGAGCAAAAACACTTATTTGATATTTTAAATCTTTTTTTTTTTTTTTATAAAACTAATTTCCTCTATTCCCAAGATCATCTTGGAGTGGCAGAAGGGTAAATAAATGAAGTTGCCATCCACCAAATACTGCTGTTATTTGCAAGAGTGTTTTTTTCCCCCTGGTAAAACTCAATTTGGTATTGATTGAGTCAAAAAGTAAGGAGTTGTGATTTATTTTTTAAAATATAAATTAAATCCGAATCAAGATTTGAGCAAGGACTGGAGATGCCCTAGTCTAGGTATAACTTTATATCTCATATATGTTTATTGTGTTTGCCTTTTGGATTCTTTTTGTTAGTTTATTATCATTATTATTATTATTGCTTCTTACATCTAACCCTTTTCAGATCCTGTAGTAACAGGAGCCTCGTACACTAGGATTGTGTTTTATATATGCAACTTGGTATGGTAGATCAGCATCACTTTTGCTTTAATGTCTTTCCTCCTTTTTTCAGCTTCTTATTTAGTAAATTGTTCATTAGAGTAATTTGTTGTGGTTTTGAGCTTTCATCTTAGAAAGTGGGTATTTACCCCCATCCCCTCCCCTCTTTTTCTTTTTTCTTTTTTTTTTTCCAAATATAAAATGAGAAATGGATAATATAAGATCAGGTGTTTGAGAAGTGGTTGTCTTTTGACTATTTTAGCTTCGGGTTAGAATAGGTTTTTTAGGTTTTTTTTTTTGGGGTTACTTTTGTAAGAAAAAAATAAAGGCCCTGTTTGGGAAGAATAGGTTGGGGCTATTATAGCTTCAAAATGAAAATAAGCCAAAAAGCCTACTGTAGCAACCTTTTTTATTAATTAAAAAAAAAAAAAAAAACTAGAGGACAAGCAGCAGTCGACCCCACAGTTATCCCACAGCTACGGACAGCTAGGTACTGTGTCACGAAAATTCATCCCACAGTTGTTAAATTACAAGTTTGCCCCTTTAGTTAATTTTGAAAAATAAAAAGGCCTATTTTGGCAACACGGTTATAATCTGATTTTTAGATTATAATCCACCTCTTCTCTCACAAAAAAGCTGATTATAAGCTGATTATAAGTAGTTTTTCACCAAAAAGTTGATTATAACCATCTTTCCAAAATAGACCAAAGTTAGGGATAAATTTGTCATTTTAACTTTAAACATCATTTCAACACATTTTTCTATACAACAACTCAAATAAAAATTCATCCCATTTTCCCAAACACAAAAATTAAAATAGCCTACTAAAATAGCTAAATAGCCAAAAAGTCTCTAAAATAGGCCTCGTTTGGGAAGTGGCTATTTTAGTAGGCTATTTGGCTATTTTAGTTTTTGTGTTTGGGAAGATGAGATGATTTTTTAGTTGAGTTATTGTATTAAAAAGTGTGTTGAAATGATGTTTAAATTTGAAATGACAGATTTATCCCTAATTTTTTATTTTTTAAAATTGATATAAAGGGGCAAAGTGGTAATTTCGCCCTTGCTGCAACACTGTCCGGCTGTGACAGTGTAGGCTGTGCCTACACTGTCTGGCAGCAGCCTATTTTTTTTATTTTTTTTCTTTTGAAAATCCATGCACAGTGTTGCTTTTGGGCTAAAAAATCAAATGAGGCTATAATAGCTAAATTTTCGGAATCACAAACAGCGCCATAGTCTCTTCCCAAACGAAGCTTCGGCTATTATAGTTTTTGTGTTTGGGAAGATGGGATGAATTTTTAACACATTTCAACACATTTTTCAATATAAAAACAGCCAAATAGCCTACTAAAATAGCCTACTAAAATAGCTATTTGGGAAGTGCCAAACGAAGATATTTTCCCAAACACAAAAACTAAAATAGCCTACTAAAATGACCACTTTCCAAACGAAGCCAAGGCTACTAAAATAGCCTCTAAAATATTTTAGTAGCCTACTAAACGAAGCCTTGGCTACTAAGGCGCTGTTTGGGATTTCGAAAATTAGGCTATTATAGCCTCATTTGATTTTTTAGCCCAAAAGCAACACTGTGCATGGGTTTTCAAAAAAAAAAAAAAAGAAAAAGAAAATAGGCTGCTGCCGGACAGTGTAGGCACAGTCTACACTGTCACAGCGGACAGTATTGCAGCAAGGGCAAAGTTACCATTTTGTCCCTTTATATAAATTTTAAAAAATAAAAAGTTAGGGATAAATCTGTCATTTTAAATTTAAACATTATTTCAACACACTTTTCAATACAATAACTCAATTAAAAAATCATCTCATCTTCTCAAACACAAAAATTAAAATAGCCACTAAAATAGCCAAATAGCCTACTAAAATAGCCACTTTCCAAACGAGGCCTAAAATATCTTCTTTTAGTAGGCTATTTTAGTTTAGTAAGCTATTTCGTTTAGTAGGCTAAAATAGCTTACTAAACGAATATTTTAGTAGGCTATTTCGTTAAATAGGCTAAAATAGCGACTTCCCAAACGAAGCTTTTTAGTAGGCTATTTTATTTTAATAGGCTATTTTTGTTTAGTAGCCTACTAAAAAGCCTCTAAAATAGCCATGGATGGGATTAAACTAAAATAGCCTACTAAAATAGTCTCAATAGCTAACAGTCGGTCGTTTTAACTCAAATAGAGCATATTTTAGAGGCTTTTTGGCTAACAGTCGGTCGTTTGGTTGGGGCTATCCACTTGGTCGGCCAAATAGCCAACAACCAAATCTCTATTCTTGTTTCCTTGCTAACTGTTAGAGGCTATCCACTTGGTCGACTATTTTAGAGGCTTTTTGGCTAACTGTTAGTTTGGGAAGTGGCTATTTTAGAGGCTTTTTGGCTATTTTAGTAGGCTATTTTAGTTTTTGTGTTTGGGAAGATGGGATGAATTTTTATTTGAGTTGTTGTATTGAAAAATGTGTTGAAATGATGTTTAAAGTTAAAATGACAAATTTGTCCCTAATTTTTTATTTTTTAAAATTAACTAAAGGGGCAAACTTGTAATTTAACAGCTGTGGGATGAATTTTTCGTGGCACAGTACCTAGCTGTGGGTGTAGGCTGCTGCTTGTCCTCTTTTTTTTTTTTTGATTTTTTTTAATAAAAAGGGTTGCTATAGTAGGTTTTTTGGCTTATTTTCATTTTGAGGCTATAATAGCCCCAACCTATTCTTCCCAAACAGCGCCAAAATGATTATGGGTTCAATGTAATATTTTATTTTATTGGACAAAAGTTTATTTTGTCATTTTGTGGTTAAAATAGTCCCAAATCCAACCCTTCTTCCCTAACGAGTGCTGAGTTATCTTATGTTTTTTTTGACAATTTGCAAGTGGTGGGAGCCATGGATGCTCAAAAAGGATTTAGTTTAATGCCCATATTCATTTAATAGATTTGTTTCTTTTTATGTGTGCATTATCCGGCTCTTCGGGTTATTACCCTCGACTTGACTTGATACAACGCGCTTTGCCTGTCCAAACTCCATGACTGGCTGGACATTTGACCGGAAGGTTGACTTGACACCTAACTATTTCCTGCTTGGCGGGCAGCGGGGTTAGTTATGCAAAATTACCTCACAAATTTGCTGATTAGAGTCCTTCTGGTTAATAATCAACAAAAGTCTGACATAACATAACCTCCTTGTAGTGAAATGACTCAAAATAACCACTAAAAAGTGAACTATTAAATGTGTAGAGCTTTTGAGCTACACTGATAATGTCGCGAAATTGTTTTTTTTTAAGTAGAGCCTACAACTTTTGGCCCAACTAAGATTCAAATTAGGTTAGATAATTTGGATCTTTTGGTTAAACTATATTCCTTTTGGCATATTAAGTTTGGTATTGTTTTGAAACATGCTTTCCCTCGTTTAAAAATTGACTGACATGGAAAACTTGTTTGGTAAACTATTTCTGGAAATTGCTTTCCGGGATTTTTTTTTATGAAGACACTTCCTTTTTCATGCAACACTTTTAAGTTAGCTGAATTTTCAAAAATTGTTTTTGCATAAAATGAATAACAATGTGAGAAGTGTAGTTAATAGTTGTAAATAAATTTTGTTTACATGATCCACTTTGAGAATAATACTTCCTTTACAGTGTATTGATTATGTAGCATGTTCAATATTTTTCTGCTTGACTAGAAGCATTTATCCTGTTCAATATTGGTGGTTCATTCATTCAGTTTTTAATTTGTTGGAGACTTATGGGTCAACATTCTGTCTTTTGCTATATTGGTTTGAGGTTGTCGAATTGAATTTCTATTGCACATTGTTTGGGTGATTGCCATGAAATAGGAAAAAGGAAACTCTCAAATCTCTATTATATCTCTGCCATCATTTATCACTTCGCTCCTCTCTTTGTGCAGTATTTGGATGAGAACAAATCGTTGATTCTTAAGATTGTCGAGAGCCAGAATTCGGGGAAACTAAGCGAGTGTGCAGAGTAAGAGTGATCTGTTCCCTCTCTCTCTCTCTCTCTCTCTCTCTCTCCACCTTGGATTCTAATCTTTTGCAATTTAATATACAATAACTTTGCATTCTTAAGCAGTTTTGTTCTTATAATTTCGCTGCGATTCAATTTAAGTGGATGTTCTGCTAACCATGGGTGTTAGATTCCTGCTTCTCTTACATGTCTAACGATGTTTTGACTTTGTCACTAATTGGGTGAGAGGCATGACCATTGCTAGTCAAGTATTTTAGATATGGCTATTTCATTTTGATGAAAGTGAACAAGAATGGGTAGATTATTCATTTTTTCTGAAGATTTAGAAGGGAAAAAAAGGGGGCAGGAAGTGGCGTGCTAGTTAGCAATGCAAAAGCTAAGAAGAATTTGGTTTTCAAAATTCCTATTGATTTTTTTGTGGATAGAGAACAGAGTCTATCAATTTTCAGTTAAAAGAACCTCCTCTGTTTGCTAGGGTTTATTTCAGTGTGCTTAACCCTTTCCTAAAAGTGACATGGTCCCTGCATACTCTATCTTCATTTCTCATGTTCGGGTAAATTTGGTCCATTTGATGCTGATCTAGTAAATTATTAAAAACCCAATCTTGTTCAGTTGGCATGATTTTTAATTTTTTTAATATTAATTTTATTTGTTTTTTCTTAGAATAGAGTTAACTGTTAAGTTTTTCTTGGTATATCCCCAGCTGCACAGCTACAGATAATCCTAGACGTGGTCCTTCCTAGATTCAAAATATCAAGTGGGGAGTATAGCATTCACTTAGGCTCAAGGACGCGAGCTTTTAGTATATTGGGCTATGGAAGCTTAGGGTCAAGGGTAAAAGTATGTGTTGGACTGTGTTGGAATTTCAATGATGTGTATAATAGTAATAAGAACTGAGAATTGAATAATAATTTATAATTTATAATTCATTATGGGATGGCTGTGGTCCAGTCAGAATAATTTCTTGGGTTGAATGTTCCCTCAATAATCTTGATGTGCTAATCATGTCATGTATGTTATACTCATTCACGCTACTCTCAAGTGCATGAATGGAGAAGAATCAAGTAGGTCGTGGAGTAAATGCATTACCCCTATTATGATGCTATAAACTGCTTCCTTTTCAAGAGATGTTCACTAATATAGATCTCATTAGTCTCATTATAGACCTCTAACTTTCTAGGCGTTGGTCTCTCCAGTGTTCTTTCTGATGGAAAGGGGTTGAGGAAGGGGTACAAAAACGAAAGCCTTGTCTTCCTTGCATGTATTGAAAACCTATAGTATCTTTTTTGCTGAAGTTGTGGTAGAAATGCATTATCCATTTCATTTTCCCATGTCCATCTCTTCAAAGTTTATAGAGTGCCAACCCGAGCACATGGTATCTTGCATGGAGAGTGGTGACATTGCAAAAAGTGCTAGTATCAAAAGATTTAGAAATTTTATTAGAATTACTTGAAGTTCCCATTGGTAAACTTACAAGTCTTGTATGTCATATGCTTGGCAGTGAAAACAGATCGTCTGTCCAATTTCATTTTTTTCGTATTGAAATCCTTCCATGCAGGTTTACTTTAGTTATGTGGCTGGGAGCTAGAATTCTAAAATTTGAGAGGCTGCTGAATGAAAAATTTAATATTTTGTGGGACCTCAAAAAAATTTTGGGGGACTATGGTCCCTATTGCGAACCCCTTCCTCTGCCCCTGTTTAGTTTCATTTTTCGCCATAGAGAGCTGTAGATTTAGAGGATGTTCTAATTTTCTAGAATGTTCCAGAGAACTGTCATTATTCAAAGTCAGGTTAAAAGAAAAGCTGGACTCTCTTAGACTTGTAAATTTATGATTTATCAAATATTTAATATTCTAAAACATTATGAAACTGACCTTGAAATATATGAGCATATATCTTTACTAATATATGCTGCTTGTTGCCCATCCCTGGTTTGAAATTTTCATTGTGGAATTTGTATATTCACTAGTAATCCTTTTTGTGTTATGGCAGGAACCAAGCGAGGCTTCAGCGAAACCTTATGTACCTAGCTGCGATTGCTGATTCTCAGCCTCAACCGCCAACTATGCATTCTCAGGTGAAGACTTGTAGGAATGTTAAACTTTTATATGTATTGCTGGCTGTTTGCTACATTTGGATGTGAAGCCAAAGGGATATCTTATCAAGTAGTAGATAGATCGAACCCACCTTGATGCTTCTCACAGTTCATAATCTGAAATCTTATTGAATTACTTCCCCTTATTTGTCTTACATGCAAGTCTTCAATCCACTACTTATATTGCATTCTTGGATTTTATCCCTTACTTTAGGAGTCATTTGGAAAGGAATGAAAACTTGTTTTGAAAACAGGTGAAGACACCTTTTTGTTTCAAATTTTGGAAAACTTTCAGATTGTTCCCCCTCTTTTTTTTTTCTGGAAACGAAAACAGCTGCAAACATGTCTTTCTTTGTAGTGTTCAAAATTTTGAAAGCAAAAATGTTACAAAACTGGCATTTACCTTTTGTTTCTACTGATTCACAATGTCCTAAATCTGACTGGTTCTGAAGTAGGCTAGTTACGGAAATTCATACAGCTGTTTAAAACTTAATGAAAATTTCTGATGCGTGTTTTGTTGAATGTCGGACAGTTCCCTCCCAGTGGCATTATGCAGCCAGGAGGTCACTACTTGCAGCAACACCAACAAGCTCAGCAGATGACTCCGCAATCACTCATGGCTGCACGTTCTTCTATGCTCTACAGCCAACAACAGTTCTCAGCACTGCAACAACAGCAAGCCTTGCACAGCCAGCTTGGCATGAGTTCGGGTGGAAGCAGTGGACTTCACATGCTTCAAAGCGAGGCTAATAGTTCTGGAACCACCGGTGGGGCACTTGGAGCTGGAGGGTTTCCTGATTTCGGCCGTGGCTCCACTGGGGAAGGCTTGCAGGCTTCTGGAAGGGGAAAGCAAGAGATCGGATCTTCTGAAGGGCGAGGTGGCGGGAGCTCAGGAGGACATGGTGGTGAGGGGGGCGAGTCTCTTTATTTGAAGGCCGGTGAAGATGGTAATTGAGAGGTAAGACGTTCTTGGCTTAGTGACCTATTTTAACTTCTGAACTTGTAGGAAAGTTCAGGCAGGGATGATTAAGTATTTTGAAAGAACGGTGGATTAGCTGCTTAGTAGACTTCTAGTTATGTGATACAAACTGTCAGGAGTGCTTTCCAAGCTCAGGTTTTGTGCCTGAAGTTTTAAGATGATGTGTGTTGTATGGTAGTGTATTATGTAAATCATGTAGGTTATATGATGGTGTGCTTTTATCTTTGTTAACTGTGTTTGTTTCTGCTTTCTTGATTTTCTTGAATTGGTTCTATCATCACCTTCACATCTGCCTTTTTTTGTTTTGGGTGTGGCTTTACTGTTACTTTCATGACTTGGGTTTGACATAAAAAATTTGCATTTAGAACTTCAATTTGGTACCAAACCTGATTATCCAGTGAATTTCCCCGTTTTAGTATAGTTTGGTGAGCAATTGTAAATCATTTTCCCAAATTTCTCAGCTTTTTGCCAACGTTGCGTTGATTTCTGTTTTCCAATTAAAATATATGAAGTATATTGTAGCTACACCCCTGAACATCACCGTTGTATCAGTATCAATGGAGCAGTAATTGTGGCCTTTGGATCTTTTGTTTAAGCAGAATGCTTGTTGTTGTTGGAGTATTTACCAAAATAAACAAATAAAGAGTCATCACCGTGAAAAATATCAGATTTACGTAATTCAGGAAATTAGCTTACAGTCATAACGGGTGTCCAATGTATTAAGGTCTTGTTTGTCATAACTTAAAAAAGTTGCTATCTTGTTTAAGTCATATTATTTTATTTAAGTTATATCACCTTTCTATCATAACACTTCAAACTCAGTCCATACTTGATTTATATTTCATAAAAAGTCAAAAAATATATTTATTTAGATTATTTTAAACCATCTCTAAATATGCGTATTACATATCACATTTTCAAATATATTAATATATAATATTGAGAAGTGGTAATCTTGTTCTTTTTATTGATTTCATGATGCAACAGAATATCATGTATTAGCATGTCTCGTCTAGGATACAACAACTTGATTTTTAGTTTTATAAAAATGTTGAACGATCTTCACTGTATTACGAATAAATAATATTTGTGTATTTAATAACAAACAGAGAAAATAAAGGAAAGAGAGACTGTTTAATTACAAAAATCAAACTAGTAAAGAAAATAAAATAAAATAATAGATTCTTATTTTGTTACAAAAATAAAATTAAAATTTGATATAAATAAATAAATAAAACAGAAAGTAAATTAATTACTAATTTTATGTATTTATTGAACAAAATTCTGAACAAGTCCAGTGTTTAACACTGTGTCCTTAAGACAGACTTGTCTTTTTCACAGTATTTTCAAATTGTGAACGTCTATCTCTCAAGATAAAATGATCAACAACCAACAGTAGTAGTATTACAAACTGTTTGGTTTGTATTTTGCACAGATAATTGAATATATTTGGAGAGATATGGGACTGTACAGGAAGGTTCTGTTTGGGTTTGAACTTTAAGTTGGAAATTTAAATTCAAATAGTCGGAATTTATTTTCCAAAAATAAAATATAAAAATAAATTCAAATGTTTTTTGTTCAAAATGATAAGTATTTGGCCGAAGCCCAGGCCCAGCCCAACCTGCCTGACCGTTGGTGACGGCGGCGGGCGTGTTTATTTTGGGTCCAATAAATCTAGTCCATTTTGTCTATAACCTCTCCCTTCTACAAACTTGGGATCCCCCTTGGGGCCTTCCCCAAGTTGTAAACTCAAGTCTTATAAATCCATAAAAGTTTTCTCACCAAACCAATGTGAGACAAGCTTTTAATTCAAACCTTAAAGAATTTTCACCAAAAACTCCATTTCTATGGAGGTCGCTTTGGCTTCAATTTTTCATTCACCCGATAATGGTTTTGAGCAACCAAATATACTACGTGAATCACAACGGGGCATAAAATGCGTTGCCACTTACACCCTCCAACTTTGGCGCATGGGTCCCATCTAAAAAATAAACCAAAGTTGAGGAAAAAATTATTTTTCCAAAATCATTTTTAACAATCCCCCACATGAATGGAATTTGATGACAACGAAAATGTAACAATATGTAGAATTTGTCGAAAGTATATAAATCGAAAAAATCTTGAATCAGGATAGGTAGCTTTCGGCCTTGAATCTTCCCTAGTGATAACCTATCGGACTTACTAGCTAACCAATGGACCCGATGCCTTGAATTGTTCAACCGTTTATGTAAGCCAAGACAATACATTTCACACAAAATATTTTCTAACACATCGTGGTTCTCACGGTTGTGTTCATTTTCACCTTGAACGCTCCTGGTTATTCATGAGTGTTTTCTAGAGAATTTAGCCTCTTTATTCTCATAGAAACCAACCTTAGTTTGACACTCATATAGGTGATTCTTATTGTGAGTATCTCTTATACTCGTCCTGATTTTTATGCCTAAATCAAGATGTAAGTAATCATTAAAAGCAAAACTTATCCTTAAAGCCCTGCATACAACACATGTTGCAGATATCACTCTCACCATAGGAATGGATAAGGAATTTTAATCCCTTGGTGAGTTATGGCGAGCCACACATAATTTAGTTGTCCCTTTGAACTTAGTTCTTGAGATCTCCAGTCATTTAAATAAGGTTACCATTATGATGACTCTTATGTAATAGGCTTTAATCCTATCCCTTTTGATAAACTATACACTTACTTTTTAGTCAAACCTTTTGTTAACGGATCCGTAATATTCTTTTTAGATTTTATGTAATCTATTGAGATTATTCCATTTGAGAGCAATTGCCTTATGGCATTATGTCGACAACGAATATGTCGTGACTTACCATTATACATATGACTCTGTGCCCTACCTATTGCAGATTGACTATTACAATGAATGCAAATAGCTGGTACATGTTTTGGCTACATTGGAATGTCTTCTAAAAAGTGGCGAGGCCACTCTGCTTCTTTTCCTGCTTTGTCTAGAGCAATGAACTCAAATTTCATTGTGGATTGTAAGATGCATGTTTGTTTCGTGAATTTTTAGGAAACAGCAGCGCCTCCCAGAGTAGAGATATATCCACTAGTGGATTTTGAATATTTAGTATTCGATATCCAATTGGCATCATAATAACCTTCTAATACTGCAAGATATCGAGTAAAGTTCAAACTATGATCACGGGTAAATCTTAGATATCTAAGAACTCGAATGATTGCTTTTCAATGGTCTTCTCCAGAATTACTAGTGTACCTACTCAATTTATTGACAGCATAAGTTATATCAGGAATAGTATAATTTATTAGGTATATTAGGCTTCCAATGATTTGGGAGTATTTTAGTTGAGACACCGCATCACGTTTATTTTTTTATAAATAAAAACTGATGTCTACAGGTATTCTTGCTATATTCATATTATCCTTGATATATTTACCAATAATTTTCTCAATATAATGTGATTGAGATAATGCATATCCATTAGATGTTTTAGTAATTTTCATTCCTAATATTACATCTGCGACCCCTATATTTTTCATATCAAATCTTTTGTTCAGCATTTGCTTAGTTGATTTTATCATGTTTTGATTGCTTCCAATGATAAGTATGTCATCCACATAAAGACAAACGATGACATAACCTTTGTTAGTATTTTTAATATAAACACACTTGTCACATTCGTTTATTTTAAACCCATTAGTAAGTATAGCATGATCAAATTTTTCATGCCATTGCTTAAGAGCTTGTTTTAATCCATAAAGAGATTTTACAAGCCGACAAACTTTCTTTTCTTGTCCTGGCACTACAACCCCTTTGGGTTGCTCCATATAGATCTCTTCTTTTAGCTCACCGTTTAAAAAAGTTGTCTTAACATCCATTTGATGTATTTCTAAATTATACAACGTGTTATAGCAATAAGCATGCAGATGGATGTTATTCTTGTCACAAGAGAATATGTGTCAAAATAGTCCAGACCTTCCTTTTGTCGGTAACCTTTTACCACAAGTCTTGATTTATACTTGTCTATTGAACCATCTGCTTTCATTTTTCTCTTAAATATCCATTTATATCCAAGAGGTTTAGAACCGGGTGAAAGATCCACCAATTCCCAAGTATGATTTTGTATAATAGATTCAATTTTATTATTAACAGCTTCTTTGCACAAAGGTGCTTCAGGACTTGTCATTGTTTTCTTAAAGCTTTGAGATTCATTTTCTAACAGGTATGTTAGAAAATCTGGACCAAAAGATTTTGATTGTTGGACAATCTTAACTGTATTAAGAATAAATAATGTTTGTGTACTTGACAACAACTAGAGGAAATAAAAAAAAGGAGAGAGACTGTTTGATTACAAAAATCAAACCAGTAAAGAAAATAAAATAAAACAATAGATTCTTATTTTGTTACAAAAACAAAATCAGAATTTGATAAAAATAAATAAATAAAACATAAGTAAATTAATTACTAACCTTATGTATTTATTGAGCAAAATTTTGATCAAGTCTAGTGTTTAACACTATGTCTTTAAAACAGATTCGTCCTCTCCACGGTACTTTCAGATTGTGGACGTCTATCTCCCAGGATAAGATGATCAACAATAAACAGTAGTAGCACTACAAACTGTTTGCACGACGAACACACTTTGTGTTTATATAATTTCTCACAGAAAAATTAATGCAGCAAAATGCAGAAATTGAAACAGCAGAGAAGAACGAAATTTCTGAATAACAAAAATCAATAGAGGGGGTCTATCTGTTTATAAAAGAAAATGTGGTTGTTCAAATTTGAATTAAACACATGCAAACTTGTTTGAACAAGTATAGAACCTGTTCGGTCCTGTTTGAACAGATACAATCTGTTTGGTTTGTATTTTGCACAGATAACTGAATATGTTCGGAGAGATATGGGATTGTACATGAAGGTTCTGTTTGGGTTTGAACTTTAAGTTGGAAATTTAAATTCAAACGGTCATAATTTATTTTTCAAAAATAAAATATAAAAATAAATTCAAATATTTTTGGTCCAAAAAGATAAGTATTGGGCCGGACAAGCCCAACCCAACCTCACACCGTCCAAAAGCCCAAGCTAGGCCCAACCCGCTCATGTGTGTTTATTTTGAGTTCAATGGGTTTAACCCACTTTACCCATAACCTTTTCCTTCTACAAACTTGGGGTGCCCCTTGGAGCCCTCCCCAAGTTGCAAACTCAAGCCTTATACATCCATAAAAGTTTTCTCACCAAACCAATGTGGGACAAGCCTTTAATTCAAACCTTAAGGAATTTTTACCAAAAATTTCATTTTCATGGTGCTCACTTTAGCTTCAATTTTCAATTCACCCGATAATGGTTTTGAGCAAACAAATATACTACATGAATCACAACGCGACATAGAATGCGTTACCACTTAAACCCACCAGCTTTAGCGCATGAGTCCCACCTAAAAAATAGACCAAAGTTGAGAAAAAAAACTATTTTTCCAAAACTATTTCTAACAAAAATACACTTTTACAAGTTGTCTAATTATTTATGTATAAACACAATATAAAATATATATATACATTTTTGTATATAAAATGTATATATATATACATTTTTTATTTACACTTTCTTGTATATATACACCTACTAAAATATGAAGAGTCTCATAATGAATACATTAATGAATCAATTATCAAAAAATTATCAAAAAAAAAAAAAGAATCAATTATAAATTACCATCACTATATGACTATTTAATACCATGATTCATATATGTAACTCATAGCTTTAATCCACATGTAATAGTTGACACGTTGTGTGCACAATGACTATGATGTATGGACAACTCAACTAATATATATATTATACTCTCAAGCTTTCAATGATAATAATGCAAGTCTTACTAAATAAAAAGAATTACAAACTCTTGAAATACACATATTAATGCAAGTAACTATCATCTATCATAAATTAAAGGGAGCTTTTTCCATAAATCCATCTTTAATTACTTATGTTCCATTCAACTCATATTCTTTTTGACTATTCCATTAGGTCCTATTTGAGATAAGAAGACCAAAATACCCTTTTCATCTATTTATGTTCTATTTAGTTCATATTATTTTCTTATGTTTCAATAAGTCCTATGGGTGACATAATTATCAAAATACCCCTAATGTATCTACTTATGTTCTATTTAGTTCATATTATTTTCTTATGTTTCAATAAGTCCTATGGGTGACATAATTACCAAAATATCCCTAATGTGAATGTTCACACCGTCAATGTGAATGTTCATATCGTCAATGTGTAGGGGCCCGGCCCATGTACAATGTGAATATTCACATTGACATGTTAACATTTACATTGATAGGAGTGTAAAATTAGCCCGCGGCCCGAGGCGAGTCCGGTCCGGCCCGTGACAATGTGAATATTCACATTGACATATTAACATTTACATTGAAAAGACTGTAAAATTGGCCTGCGGCCCGTGGGTGGCCCGAAGCCCGTAGGCGGCCCGGGGCGAGCCCGGCCCGGCCCAGCCCGTGACAATGTGAATATTCACATTGACATATTAACATTCACATTGATAGGAGTGTAAAATTAGCCCGCGGCCCGTGGGAGGCCCGAAGCTCGCCCGCTACCCGGGGCGGGCCCGGCCCGGCCCGTGACAATGTGAATATTCACATTGACATGTTAACATTCACATTGATAAGAGTGTAAAATTGACTCGCGTTCCATGGGCGGCCCGAAGCCCGCGGCGGCCCGGCCCGTGACAATGTGAATATTCACATTGACATATTAACATTCACATTGATAGGAGTGTAAAATTAGTCTGCGGCCCGTGGGAGGCCCGAAACCCACCCGCTGCCCGGGGCGGGCCCGGCCCGGCCCGTGACAATGTGAATATTTACATTGACATATTAATATTCACATTGATAGGAGTGTAAAATTGGCCCGCGGCCCGAAGACGACAGCCTTGGGTCGGACCGGTGGGCGTGGGCCTAGGCTCGAGCTTAGGCCGGGCTTAGGCGGGTCTGGCCATTTTTTTTTAATTCTTTTTAATTTTTTCTACCAAAATTTTATTATTTTCCACAAAAAAAAACATTGTGCCTCAGGTGGGCTGGGTCTCGGACCGAGCCTTGAATGAGCCTTAAGCGGGCCGATGGGCCAGGCCGGGCTTCAAAGTGATGGCCTAGGCCGTAGCCTAGGGTCTCGGACATGCTCGGGCCCGGACCCAAACGAGCCTGCCCCGGGCCGTGGGCGGGCTTCGAGTAGCCCACGGGCCGTGGGCCAATTCTACATTCCTATCAATGTGCATGTTAACATGTCAATGTGAATATTCACATTGTCAACGGGCCGAGCCGGGCCTACCCCGGGCCGAGGGCGAGCTTCGGGCAGCGGACAAATTTTACACTCCTATCAATGTTAATGTTAACATGTCAATGTGAATATTCACATTGTCACGGGTCGGGCCAAGCCCGCCTCGGGCTACGGTCGGGCTTCGGGCCGCCCACGGGCTGCGGGCCAATTTTACACTCTTATCAATGTGAATGTTAACATGTTAATGTGAATATTCACATTGTCAATGTGAATATTCACATTGTCAATGGGCCGGGCCCGGCCGGCCTCGGGCCGCGGGCGGGCTTTTGGCAGCCCATGGGCCGCGAGCCAATTTTATACTCTTATCAATGTGAATGTTAACATGTCAATGTGAATATTCACATTGTCAACAGGCCGGGTCGGGCCCGCCCCGGGCCGCCCACGGGCCGTGGGAGGGTTTCGGGCAGCCACGGGGCGTGGGCTAATTTTATACTCTTATCAATGTGAATGTTAACATGTCAATGTGAACATTTACATTGTCAACAGGCCGGTCCGGGCCCGCCCCGGGTTGCCCACGGGCCGTGGGCGGGTTTTGGGTAGCCACGGGGCGCGGGTCAATTTTATACTCTTATCAATGTGAATATTAACATGTCAATGTGAATATTCACATTGTCAACGGGCCGTGGGCGGGTTTCGGGCAGCCACGGGGCGCGGGCTAATTTTACACTCCTATCAATGTGAATGTTAACATGTCAATGTGAATATTCACATTGTCAACGGGCCGGGTCGGGCGGGGCGGGCCTGCCCCGGGCCACAGGCAGGCTTTTGGCCACCCACAGGACGCTGGCCAATTTTATACTCTTATCAATGTGAATGTTAACATGTCAATGTGAATATTCACATTGTCAACGGGCCGGGCCGGGCCGGGCCTGCCCCGGGCCGCGGGCGGGCTTTTGGCCCTCCATGGGCCGCGGACCAATTTTTATACTCTTATCAATGTGAATGTTAACATGTCAACGTGAATATTTACATTGTCAACGGCCCGGACCGGGCCCGCCCCGGGCCGCCCATGGACTGCGGGCGGGTTTCACGCCACCACAGGACGCGGGCCAATTTTACACTCCTATTAATGTGAATGTTAACATGTCAATGTGAATATTCACATTGTCAACGGGCCGAGCCCGCTCCCGGCTCGCTGACGGGTTTCGGGCCGTCCACGGGCCAATTTTACATTCCTACCAATGTCAATTTTAAAATATGAATGTTCACATTTTAAATTGCTAACCGTTCAAAAAATATTTATAAGGGTATCAAAATTAAATATAAGGGCATAAGCGTCCAAGAAAATAGTGTAAATCAAGAAAAAAGACTTTATAGAAAAAAACTATACATACATGGGACTAAATGGGTTAAAAAATTCCTTCATAGACTTCTTGGTCTAAAACACTTCTAAATAGGATTTATCAATAATTTTTTCTAAATTGAATAAATTATTATATAAAATATTTTATATTTAAATAATTTGTGCAATGTGCACCAACACTTGACAATAGCTCTTTTTAATGTGGACACTGGTGCAAGTATTTGGCTACATTATTTCTCATTCCTAGGTAAATCTTCTTTTGAAAATGACATATTTCATTTGTGTATCAATGGGAAACGGGATATTGTTGTACCTAAGGGAAAACAATTATTGTTGAGTTCTTTGTAGGAGGTCGTCTCGAGTATTTTTTGATAATCTAAATCGTTTATATTATAAAGTTTGTCAAGAATATTATTCATGTAAAAAATCAAGTTAATCGGATATTCATAACCTCATGATTAGATCCTAATTATTTTTAAAATTTATAAAAATTATGTTAATCGTTAATTTTTATAAAAACAAATATACTCTGATTATAAAATTACAGATATCCAATTAACTTAATTTTTTATATAAATAATTTACTTAACAAATTCTACAATATAAATAATTCAAATTATCAAAAAAATACTCAAAACGACCTCTCCCGAAAATAGGAGTGGGCGCGGGTCGGTTGCGGCCACGAAACTTTCAATCCGCCATCCGTCCGCCAGATTGGCGGATTGGAGAAAATCAATCCGCATCCGTCCGCCAATCCGGTGGATGTGGATTGAGCGGATTGGCGGTTTGGCGGATGGATGCGAATCGGGTTGGCGGTTTGAAATTTTATAAATTTTCAACATAGTTCAACTTGTGCACTTCTTCAAAAAAAAGAAGAAAAAAAGAAGAAGAAAGTATTACAGTCAATGATTTAAAAAAGTATTACAATTACTGCATTCATCATCCAAAGAAAGAAAGTTTGAAACTTTAGAATATCACAATCACTGCATGCCCCATCCACATATTACAATCACAGCATGTTTCATCCATATAAAATATTATAATCTGTGGTTCTTAAAATATAAAAACAATTCAAATCACCAAAACCATGAACAGAGCAATAGTAGAGATTGTATGTTTCTGTATTGTTACATTTATATATGTTTTTGAAAACAAAAACCAACCAGCATATGTTATATTTTCTATTTATTACTTTTAGAGTTAGATTTAAAAATCAAAAAAATAGATAAATAATACGTTTATTTTTTTCAATTCAAAAAATATATTCAAGTTGAAAACTTTTTTTCAACAGAATATTTGAACTCTTTTTCAATTGAAAACACAAACAAAATATTTAAACAAATTGAAAACACAAAGTCTTATAAATTACTAAAGGTGCTCACGGTTTGACGGTTCGGTTGCGGCCAAAAGAACCTCAAATCCGCCATCCGTCCGCCAAATTGGCGGATTGAAGAAAATCAATCCGCAACCGTCCGCTCGTCATCACGCATCCGTTCAAAATGCGGCGGATCGGTTCGGTTCGATCGGTTTTGACAGATCGGTATATCCGCTGCTCACCCCTACCCGAAAAGCAAAACAGTAATTGCTGCGCTTAGTATCCCCTTCTCCGTGTCAATCACGACTCTTGTAATTGGGCTGCTAGGGCATTGTGGTGGATATGGATGAGGATATGCCTTCTCTCTCTCTCAAAATGACACGACTCTTGTTGATTGGGCTGCCTTTTTGTGTTTCTCCTTTTACAATCAATTATTTTTTAATTATGAATAAAGAAATATGTATTATCTCTTTTAGACTTGAATATACTTCATCATTAATTATTTGTATTCATACACCACCTGCATTAAAAGAGAAATTGGTATAATTACATTAAATTTAAAATTTATTATATTTTTTTTTCAAACTTAAAAAGAAATCAATATAATTTACCCCTTTAATTTTGATATTAAGAGTCACTTAAAAAACAAAAAAAATAAATAAAAAAAAATATTATTCATACACTATTTATTTGAAAATTATTAGATAGCTGGAGTATAATGTGTCCGTGTGTATTCTATCTCACCGATTGGTTTGGAACATTATGATAAATAATGTCACACGATATTTTATAATTATTGAATAATTATTTTATTTTACAAAAAGTATTCTATTTTTGTTTTGAATTTATCGTTAGATGATGTTAATTGCGGTATTTTTATAATTAAATGTCATTTCAACCAGCATCTTGTTTTTAATAAACACTGTTTTATATCTCAATACAATCACATTATTTCCTAAATAAATTATGTATAGTTTTTCTGTTTACATAAATTAAAAAAAGAAGAAGTTGATCCAAACGCGTACGTAAGGAAAGCAAAAGCTCTGTTTTTATATTACACAAGAACACAAGGGAATTGAAATCCAAGAAAGCTCTCTGAAACTTCTTTCCAGAAAGAAGCTTCATTGGGCTCGAGCGACGAAACAACATTTGACAACTCAAATTCCCCAATTCCACCATTTTCAAATTCTGCCTTTGCAATTGAACTTCCATTTAAAACCATCGACCTACCTTCATCGCCGCCGCCGCCGCCGCCGCCGCCGATCGCCATGGAAGCTTCAAACTCGGAGCTTCCGAGGTCGGAGTTTTGGCCTGTAAGTTCTTGAACAATTGCACGAAACTCCGAAGCATTGTTAGCTCTTACCATCATTGGACTCGAAATATAAGTCACCTTGATGGGTTTTTTCTTTAATTTAATGGGTTTTTTGATCTTGAGCTGGTGATAATTGTAACTTTTAAGGTTGTCCATAGAGAGAGAGAGAGAGAGAAGAGAGAGGGGTGTGTGTTGGGGGTTATTATCTCTGGTGGCTAATGGTACAAATATTTATAGAGGTTTAAGGACTTTGTGGAAGGAAGGTTCCAAGAAAAGGGAATTCAGAGAAAAAAAAAGGTTGGGACATAGAATACGGGCAAGTATGTGCGTGTGCTCATCAAGTTTCCAAAATGTCTGCCTGTCCTAAAGTTAGGTTTGAAAGTGGTACTTTTGGTTTTAGTTAACTCGAATAGTTTACCAAATCACCACCAGGGTTGGTGGCCTGGTGGAGGACGTGGCCCATTCCACAGCTGAGGAATCAGGGTCGATTTTTGGGAAGGGTATTTGAGATTATTTCTTGTGAGTAATGCCTTTACTCCTTTCGGTCCCTGGCCTCTGTTACGGTGTGGGGTTACCCTCCATTGGTGCCCTGGTGGTGGGTCCCCCACTTGGTAGGGGTTAATTCTTAGCTGGCAACCGGTTATCCCGGGGCTAGGGCCCAACGGGGCTGTGATGACACCACAGAGCCTTTTTTTTCACAATCAAAAAAAATAAAATAAAATAAAAATAGTTTACCAAATAAGATCTTAGGGATAAATTATTTTAATAATTTTTTAATTTTTTATAAAGAGATATGTAAAAATGTAAAATGAATGATATGATAATTTATAGTGGCTTTTAATTTTTTAATTAAAATATATAATTGATAAATGAGACTTAAATTAAAAAAAAAAAGTGTGCAATCAATAAGGTTTAATTCTTAGTATTAGTAAAGTTTAATGACTAAAAAATTGGGATTAAAATACAACAAAGTGAGTATTTAAATGCAACAACATATATACTCTGTCAGTTCAACAAAAAAAAAAAATATGTACTCTGTGGACTATGTGCCTAGTTGGACTTTATTTTTTTTTATTGTGATTTCATGTAAAATTTGAAATATCCCTCTTTCCATGTTTGATTTTGAATGGAGCTGATATCAAGGACAAAAGTATAACATATCGCACACTTCATGAATCAAAGTAAAAAAAACAAATTAATGATTGAAGTGCAAGAGATTGCATAAATCCAAACATTTTAGGCTGAATTCTGTGGTTTGCTTAATATAGAAGTCGCTCATAATAAAATAATAATAATAATAACAAATTGCATATTTTGACTACTATTAATATAAGGTATTATTTGGGAACAGACTATTATTGTTATCAGTATTTTATTCATTTTTTAATCTTCTTTTTGTCTTTTTTGCACTTTCTTTTTCCCTCAATTTTCATAGAACATCCTTTCTATTCTTTTTTATTTTTTTTGCCTTTTTTTTTTTTTCTTTTATAGAAAATGTGAGCCCCCCCCCCAATCGGGAAGTTGGTGGCATAAATATATAGATTAATTACACAAAAAAGAAAAATCATTACAAAACAGAATGGAGTGCATCATGAGCTCCGTAATTTTTTGATTTTTTTGACTAAAATATGAGGTTAAGAAAATTAATATGTTTGGAATGATTTTTTAATTTTTTATGAAAAGATGTGTAAAAAATAGAGAGAAAATAAAATATTTAATTTTTTGGTATAAATTGTTGATTTTTTAATTTTTTTAATGACTTTTTAACTTTTAAACTAAAATATTGAATTGTCAAACGAGACGTAATTAATCTTTTACTTTTTCCTAAATAGCGCACACTATTAGTATTGTGTGTCAATACTATTGAAATAGATATTAACTCATTACATTAAGAGTAGTGCTATACACACCAATTAGTGTATTAATTAGTGTATCAATACTAGTTATAACATTATTATTGACCCTACTCATTATACAAATTACAAATACCAAAAACATTTTAAATTTGTCACATCATCAATTAGTACACTAGTTAGTACACTAATTGGTGCATATAGTATTAGTCTTACATTAATGATGTGCAGACACATGAAAAGATATATTAAAAGCAATAAATAATATAATTATTGATAATAGGAGTCAATTAATGTACTAACTAGTATACTAACAGATGATATGAAATAATTTTAGGAATTTTGAGTATTTATAATTTGTATAATAGGTGGAATCAGTAATAATGATATAACACTAGTTGGTGCACTAATGTGTACATTAATTGGTGTATGTAACACTACCGTTCAATAAAAGGATTTCTCGTGTCTAAGCACAATAAGGGGGTGTTGTGCCTGCTAAAGGCTCCACCTCAAATTCCTTTCCAGTGATTTGAACAGTTAACAACGTAAAACGTATTAAGAACGCAGTAAACATAGATTAGCACCTAGTTTGGAGGCAAGCTCCTCCACCATGCTAGCTGCTTGGCTCAAATCAATCAGCTTCTACTGCACGGTAGCAACGTAAGCCTTCATGTATGAAGGAATGAAGGCAAGCAAGGGGGTTGTTGAAGACCTCAGACTTTGGCGCTTGGCCAAGTTTCTTCACGGCAGCTTTCCAGCCGCACTGAAAGAATATGTCCTTCATGCCCTCCACCTGCCGCTCATACATCTTCTCGCCCTCCACGTAGCCGCGGTCCTCGGCCTTGTCAACTTGCTTCTTTAGCTCGGTTTTGTGAGCATCACAGAGCTTGCACAGCTCAGCGATATATCAGGCCTTGGTTGCTTGCAGGGCCTTTTGTTTGTCCTCGTCTTCCCTTGCCAACCGCTCGGCTAACTAGTTACGCTTAGCCACCACTGCCTCCTAAATGGCCTTTAGTTTTTCTAGCTCGAAAGTTTTGGCCTTATTGTCAGTAATGGCCTCCCGCAAGCTTTGCCGGACAGAAATCATGCGCTCGTGGGCCAAGTAATTTTTTTTGCGTAGCCTGCAACAAAGCTAAAGTCATTATGTTGAAACCGAGTGATAACTTGAAAGAAATTGGTTCATCTACTTACCAGCACAGTGGACTTGGCAGCCGACCTTAGAACCTTCAGGTTAGAAAGCTCTTCATGCTTCTTCATATCTACTGGCAAGAGCAGATCCTTGGTCATGTTAAAACCAAGGGAATAATCTTTGTCAGCATAGACCGAGTCAGTCGTGGTCACTGCTCGGCCTTTGTACTTCAGTTCCGGCGACCAAACTGGAAGGGCAGTGGAGTGACCCGGTTGCTCGATCAGGGTTTGTTTAGTCTGCTCCCTCTGATCGGCGGAAGGAAGCTCGGTGGAATCTTTATTAACCAATGTTTGCTCGGTCGATGCTCGTCTCTGCTTTTTCTTCGACCGACCAGCACCTCATTCGCTGGCAAGAGCCAATACCAGGCCAGCTTGTCGAACAGCTTACTGGGAAAACTGCCCCCTTGCCGTCTCAGTCGGCGGAGAATCGCTTGGCTTCCCAGTGATCAAAGACTCGATGGCGCAAATCTTAGCCAACTTCTGCTCGGCTGTTAACGGTATAAGTTTGATCGGCGGAAAGGTTAGATCTGGCTCTGAAAAGGGGGCATGAAGAAAATCGGTGACCTTGTTCTTAAGCGGTGCTGTATGGCGGTAGCTCGGTTCGTATCTGAGCAGTTTTTGGGGCTCTCGTTTCTCGGCTAGATACCGCAGAGCAACCCTTATAGCCTCTTGATTAGCGCGGGAGTAATCGTCTGCCAAGAGTTTGTAATCTGCAAAAGCGAAGCAAGGGTTAGATCGACAAAGGCAAATTAAATACAAAAAATTGAACTACGCTATGTTGCTCACTAGCACTCCCAAAATTTCTGCGTATGTACCAGCCCGGTATGGGCATCTCGGTGTCTTCATAATTTCTAGACACCCACAAAAAGTCATCATCATTCAGCTCTTTGTCTGGGTTGCCTTTTATGAGTTTTGCTTGGCCCTTCCTAACTTTCAAGTACCAGCAGAAGCCTCCTTTATTTTTACTAAGTGTGTAATAGTGGAATATCCCGGCGAGACCGAGGTTCAAACTAAGGATTCGGTTCAGCGCGGCCACGCCATTTATTATCTAGTATGTGTTATTAGAGACCTGGGTTGGGCATAACCTAGTCTGCCTCAAAAACTTGCAGACTAGGGGCTGGACTGGGAAGCGAAGGTCACCTTCGACTAGAGACACCACGGTGAAGGGGCATGCGTTCAATTTGCCCCAGGGAGTGTCCCCTCTTTTAGCCAGCTCTAAGTGGACGTCGTTTGGAATGTTGAATTCCTTACGGAACTCGGCCATGGCGCCTGGTGAACTAACCATAAATCGGTACTGCCCCATTTATCTCGGTTTTTATTTGGTATTGTGTATGTTAAATATGGCAATAGCTTGGCCAAATTTGAGTGGCTCTGGTGACTATTTGCTCAGCCTTTGAGCCTTATCGATTATGATGTTAATGTGTGCTTGGTCAGCCCTAGTTCGTTCTGCATTATTAAAAATAAGTGCAAATGTTAGCACGGCATCAAGTGCGCGGCTACCAAAATATGTCTAGCTCGGCTAAAAATTTTCCGCTAAGCTATCAATTTTATCTCGGATTATTGTTTGTCTCGGTTGTGAAGCCTAATGTGTTAGGCTGGTTCTGGGCCTTCATTAGAAATGGTTGTCACTTATCTCGGTTTAATGCTCCTACCGGTCTTTATCGCGGTCCAAAGCACTTGAAGGGACCACAAACACATCTTAGCTCAGTTTGGAGCAATTTCAAGATTCAAAACCGAATTTTTGCTCGATCTTGCCCCAAGAATTATGTTGTTCATCCTAAGTATGAAGTTCATATACTAGAACTAATGGGAATGAGGGGCACGGGGGCCCCATTCGTGTTTTTGGTGCCGATTTTACTTAGGTTCTACGTGTGTCTATCAATTTTTCCCCACGAGAGGGGCATCGATAGTATATCAACAGTCACAAATAATTAAAAAAAAAATAAAGAACACGAAGAACATCAATGGAACAGAGAGAGGGGCGAGGGAAACTCACTAATCCGACAAACGAATTCAGGTCCAATTGACTTTGACCTCTGTTGCGATGCCCTAGACGATGGAAAGCATTGGAAATGGCACAAACTAAAGCGACGACAGCGATGACGACAGTATGAGCTCTGAGGAAACTAGAGTTTAGCGCAAAGAGAAGATGAACAGTGAAGGGGTGTTTGGCTCCTTACGAGTATATATGGGAGGAAAACCCAAAGGGCGTTAACTTTTCAAATTTTGGGTATGATGAAAATAGCTATGAGGACAGCACGGAGCCTTTGGAGAAGCGCCACGTGGCTTGAAGATGACGGACTGTCAGTACAACTGATGGGTTGTTGCTACGGCTGATTGATTGATGACAAGATAATCGGCACAAGTCTCAACAACCGACCAAAATGGATAGCTCAGTCAGAAATTGTAATCCCAATTACGCTTAGCTCAGATGGGATTAAAGGGCAATTGAGAGGGAGATTTGTGCCGAACAGTGCGCCGAGCTACACCAACGTAGAACGTGGTATTAGGGCCGCGTAAGGAGAACCTGGGGCGCATTGTTGGGCCGAATTGGGTCCGCACCGAATATAGTGCTAAGCTGGATCAAGGTTGCCTGGGATGTGTTGGGCTAAGCCGGACCAACACAGAACATGGTGTTAGGCCGAATTGGACCCACGCTGAATGTTACGTGGTGCCAAACCCAGCCGAACTGGCTCGTATCGGTGGGCAGAACTGCCCCAGCATGGAGTGAGACGAGTTTAGTAGTAAGGAGATACGGAGCGAGGCGAATATTTCTCTTCCGTACACTGATAATCACATAATTTGATCATATTAATCTTAAAAAATATAGAGATTTTGAAAATAAAGTATTTATATTTTTATTAACCCTAAACCTAATGAGCATGTTTGTTTGGACGAACTAGATAAAGGGAGATTGTAATCCATCGGACTGTAGTCTTGGAATACATTATCCCTGGGCTATTTTCTTGGATTGGATTTGTATCCTATGTTTGTGTAGTCATGGGATTAGATGTCTGAATTGGACTATTTTTAACGAATCCAATGTTTCGTTAGACGGATTGGATAAAAATAAATATTCAAAAGACTATTTTATTCTTGTAATTTATAATTTATAATTTAACAACACTAAAAAATTTTAATTTATAAGGCCATAATTTTTAATTTATTATTTTCAATTAAATTAAATTTACAATTTATATTTTTTATTTAATATATAATTTTAAATTAAAAACACTAAAAAAATAATTTTATTTAATATATAAGGCCATAATTTTTTATTTATTATTTTTAATTAAATTAAATTTATAATTTATAATTGTTATTTAATATATAATTTTAAATTAACAACACTAAAAAAATAATTTATAAATGTTCAAAAGATTATTTTATCCTTTTTAAATTGTTTATTAAGTAATAGCATGAGCGTAAAATAGACATTTCACACATTAGTTCCATGGGATACCAATCCCATGGAAATAATCTCACCCATCCCTTTAGGATAAAATAATCCCTCATATGAGGAACTAATAGTCCGAAATAAAAAAATTGAATCAAATAACGGACTATTAATCAATAGTCCAATCCCATTACTCAATCTTTCAAAACAATCACAACCAATTGGAATTTCTGCTCAATAAAAAATTTAAGAAAATTTTCGAAGTAAAAAGTTTTCTTCTCTGCATGCGTCACCAATGACCTGCTAGCGTCATGCGATCCTAATCGAATACGTGTAATTTCAAATTAATTATAAATATGAAATTATCTCATCCATATGATTATATTTTTAATATATAATATTACTGAAATTTGACATTCTAGGCGGACTAGAAATTTTTAAATTTTAGATTGACCTAAAATTTAATACGCATGATTGTCAGAAGAGGAACATATTAAATAAAACTATATAAATAATTTTTAAATTAAAAAAAAAAAGAAAAATTTAATTTTTTAATACTAAAATTTGTGTAAAAAAATATTTTGAAGTTGATGAAAAAGATAAGAAAAAATTAAAATCAATAAAAATGTTAGAAATATTTGGAAAATGATGAAAAAGATAAGAAAAAATTAATATCTTAGTCTCTTTTATTTTATTTGATTTTTTTGTTCTTTTGTATCAATTGATAGAAATATTTTTATCAATTTGTGACTAGATCCGTACTCTCGCGCTCTCCTCTAGAAACTAGAGAATTGGCTTTTTAAAAACAGAGACAAAAGTCACTTTCTTATCATTCAACAGCATGGCTTGACTCGTTAACGTTTGAAACTTCCTAGCTCTAACCTTTGATTAGGACATGTTTGCTTTGCTGTTTATAATTGGTAAAAATCTAATCAATACATCACGTGCCTAAATTCAAATTACTAATAGTAATATATACTAATAGAAAATTTATACATAATGACTCTTTTTTTGAGTTTTTCATTTTAGAAAAAAAATTCAATGAAATGTCTCTTAACAGAAAATTCATAAATAATGATTTATTTTTGAGCTTATCATTTTAAAATAAAAAATTTGTTGAATTGTCTCTTATTAGATAAGGGACAAAATTTTGTACAAAAATTTTGATAGAATAGCATTTTCTTAATTTGTTTTAAATCATAGTACTGTTGTGCCATGTTCTCTTTTAAAGAAGAAAAATATTTTTTTGACATGTTAATACAATAAAAAAAATAAAAACTAAAAGAATAAAATTAGTATAAAATTTTTATGACATGAACCATAAAAAGAGAAAAATGAAAAAAAGAAACAGGCATAACATGACCCTATTTAAAGCAATGAATGAGGTACCATCTAGAAATCGAGAAATTATTGGTTTGGAGCGGTCGTTATGTGATGTTTTATGTGCGCGTGATTAGTAAAATGAATGAGATTATAATTTTATATTAAGTAATTTAAAAATATAAAAAAATATAATAATTTATGATATGGGATTCATGAACCAACCAATAATTTTTTCTAAAAATCATGGAGGGTAGTTGATATAATTTCCACAAGCCGATGGGTGATTGATTGCTTTTATATGAGAACGACTTTGAAGTCTCCTCATGAATGTTGATAATATCCAATTGACAATCAAGAATATATATTCTTTTTCTAAACAATATAATAGTCTTTACACACATTTGACAAGCATGTTGCCTGGAAACTTCCAGTCTGCTAAGTTCTTTGATATACACCCATTTTGATATAGTTCTTTGATATACACTCATTTTGATATACTAATAGATAGTTTGATATAATTTAAAAAGTTTTAGATCTTTATATTTTATATAATAGGTAGAGTCATTATTTTAAAGTGATAATGTTGTAATATATATTGGCATAGTAATTGATATATCAATTGGTATGTAGTGTTGGCACAATCTTCTGTGTAAATAAAATAACTAGAAATAAAATCAAACAAACAAAATAAATAAATTACATACCGGATTTATTTATTGAACCAAATAAAAATTACAAGACCAAGTCGAGTGTGTAACACTCTGTCCTTAAGACAAATTCGCTCCGCTACGGTGCTTACGGTTGAATGGCGTCTATCTCCCAGGATACAATGATCTTCACAAATTTATAGAAGCACTTCAAATAAATTTGTTCGGCGAACCAAACCTGTGTTCTTACTCTCTGAAATATTTATTCTAAAGCTAAAATGAAGAATAAATAATGCGAAGAAGAAAATTGGACAGAAATTAGACAATAGGTAGACTGATTTTTTCCCGGGGGTCTAATTACTAAAATTATGGCAATATATATAGGCAACAACACTGCTGTGAACAGGTCCCAAAACAAATTGTGAAAAGGTGCACAAAACAAATGAAGAGGTGCATCCTCTACTATTCAAATTTGAATAGTGGTTTGGACCGTAGGCACTGTCACGACCCAAACCCGGCCCTATGGGTTTAGCACCGTAACCGGCCAGTAATCCGAGATTACCGAAGGCCTGCTTAACAGTAATACAGTATAACAGAGTTCAGGGCCTGGCGGAAGCCAATGCAGTAAATACTAGTGTCCATTGAGCTGTGAAAATCTGTATGCCAAAAACATTTTACATGCATTCATACAGTTCAAAACAGTACGGTCTATACACGGTCTATACAATTATATACAACCATTCAGTACGGGGACCTAATCCCTCGATAACAGTACAGTAAACATTTAGTCTATACAATCCATTCGGTCATTACAAAACAGTGAGACAGTACAAAAGGGGAAGTACTAAAACACCCCTAAGCCTTAGCATAATAGGCTTGGAACCTCGCGGTGAGGCACACAGGCTGGCTTGACAAAACTGGGGACCAACCCACGCTCCTAGCTCTGGTCTGGCTGCTGAGAACCTACATATATATATATGAGCAGTGAGCTAAAGCCCAGTGAATAACATAATGTATAAAGAGGTTAAGAATGTAATGTCCTTACAGTAATGAAAACAGTTCATTAAACAGTATCTCAGTCTTTCAGTCAGAACAGTTATACAGTCATATGTGGTACATCCATTAGTATAACAGTAAACAGTAGGTCCTTAAGACCGAACAGTAATGATGGCCAGTCATTCAGTAAACAGTATGGTTCCACAAGGGAACCGACAGAGATCTCTGTAACAGTACGGTCAGTAACAGTAGGTGCTAAGGATGCCACAGTACAGTTCAGAAATAAAGGACATACGTTCATTCAGTAAATAATTACATTTCAGTAAACAGTTCAGTTGCAGTTCCATTCAGTAGACAGTTCAGAAGATAATTAGATAACCATTTTTGAACATATCTTTATACAATTGTTACTCACAGAGATTGGGCTAATAGCAGCTAGAGCGCGTCCCCGAGAGCCAACCCTAAACAGTTAACAAATAGAACACACACTAAGTTTCACAGTCGGGAAGGATGATAATTAAATCCCTAAATTTCCTCGGTGTGGTTCTACTTCTAAATCCTCATTACGATGTCTTAAACTAGGCCTAAGAATGCCTAGGACGGAATGAGGATGCAAAAAGACACTTAGAAAACAAATTCCAGAATTTTCAGTAAAACAAGGCCTCCGCTCGAGCGCAGGTTTCCCCGCTCGAGCGGACAAGCAAAACAAGGGTCCCCGCTCGAGCGTCAACTTCCCCGCTCGAGCGTGACACACAATACTCCGCTCGAGCGGACTGATGAACAGTGCGAGATGCTGGATGCTCGATTTCTCCGCTCGAGCGCGCAATACTCCGCTCGAGCGGACTGCAACACAGGTCAAAAATACTGGGAACTTGATTTCCCCGCTCGAGCGGCACTTCCCCCGCTCGAGCGGAAGGCAAAAATCTGGAAAACCCAGATTCGAACTCCAAGTCCAAAACCCAGTTTTCAAACACCAAAATCGATCCTCTTGGGCCCATTTTCTGGAAAACTTTTTAAAACACATAATGTTACTTGATTCCAAGTTAAATTTGCAAAATCAAAGCCCAAGGGAAGTTTAATCAAGCTCATTTCCAAATCAATTTTCAAGAATCATGCATGAACCACATTCAACATGACATGCGTGCATTCAAACCAATTCAAGGCTCCAATGTGATGCTCTAATGAGCTCAATACTTCAAAAATAAGATGAGAACATGGATTTGTACATGATTATGAACATGCATGTGTCATATGACTAGGAAATCAACTTAAAACTCAACAATACCAACATGCATGCAAGGATTGAGCTTCAATTCAACACTTTTGGACCAAATCATGTCTTAGCTCTACAATGAAGCATGAGTCATGCAAGAACAAGGTTAAACTCAACAATGAGAAGGTCAATGGCCTACCTCAAGTCTTGTATTCAAGATCTATGGGCTCAATTAGCAACCACACTTCAATTTCTTCAAGATTTCAAGCCAAAACTACAAGAACAATTCTCTCTCTCTCTAACTCTCTTCTAAATTCGGCTGTGATGCTCAAATGTGGCTGATGAAATGAGTTGGTTCAAGTGTAATATGGAATAAAAGTGTTGACATAGTGGGCCACTAAGAGTGGCAATTTGGTAGATAAGCCTAAGTTTGCAATTAGCTCAAATTAATCTAATTTAATCATTCCCAATCACTTTTCAGATAAATATACCATTAAATCACAAATATTCTACTAATCCCAAAACTCTAAACGGTTCCTAATTCGGCCGCCGATAAGGCCTTCAATTAGCAGTTTAAACATATGAATTCAAACAGATAATCAGTCAATCAAACAGATGCAATATGCAATTCAATAGATAAACTTATCAATTTCAGTTTCAATTTCAATCAGTCCATTCAGTACTTCTCCTAATTCAATTATCAGTCATTATCAGTTCAGTTTAGCAGTAACCAGTAGCTAATTCAGGAGTTTATCGGTAGTCAGTACGAGGGTTGTTACAGTCTCCCCTCCTTATAAGGAGTTTAGTCCTCTAAACTCGAGTTACCTTCATTCTGGAAGAAAACAGGATTCAGCGGGAACAAATCAGGATATCGCCTAGCCATGTCATCTTCCCTTTCCCAAGTGGCATACACACCGCCATGGTTCTGCCAATCAACTTTCACTAGCGGGATCTCTTTGTTTCTCAGTTTCTTGATCCGTCGGTTTACAATCTGTATAGGCCGTTCCTCGTAAGTGTAGTCATCGCTCAACACTACCCGAGTAGGCTCAAGTACATGAAAAGGATCCCGGAGATAATCTCTCAACATCGAAATGTGGAAGACGTTATGTATATGCTCCATTTCAGGAGGAAGTGCAACTTGATACGCCACCGGGTTGATTTTCTCAATAACCTGATACGGTCCGACATACCGCGGCGCTAACTTGCCTTTGACTCCAAAACGAGTCTGGCCTTTCATTGGTGTCACTTTCACAAAAACGTGATCACCCACTTCATACTCTCTGTCCCGTCTTCTGACATCCGCATAACTTTTCTGTCTACTCTGTGCAGTCTTCAGTCTTTGCTGTATCAGTTTTATCTTTTCAGTCGTTTCGTAAACAATTTCGGGCCCAAGCAAAGGCCCATCTCCAACTTCTGCCCAGCAAATTGGAGATCTACACTTTCTGCCATACAATGCCTCGAAAGGCGCCATACCAATACTCGAATGGTAGCTGTTGTTGTAGGCGAATTCAGCCAACGGCAAATGACTTTCCCAGTTTCCTTGGAAATCAAGGACACACATTCTCAATAGATCCTCTAAAGTTTGGATGGTCCTTTCTGACTGTCCATCTGTCTGAGGATGATAGGCACTACTCAGCCTCAATTCAGTACCCAATGCAGTCTGTAGGCTTTGCCAGAACCTCGATGTAAACTTCGAATCCCTGTCAGAAACAATAGACACAGGCACTCTGTGCAATCTAACAATTTCATCAATGTAGATAACAGCCAATTTATCCGCATTATAGATTGTCTTGACAGGTAAGAAGTGAGCAGATTTGGTCAGTCTATCAACAATAACCCAAATAGAATCCATACCTTTCCTGGAGCGAGGTAATCCAACGATAAAATCCATCGTGATATGCTCCCATTTCCACTCTGGTATGGGTAAGGGTTGCAGTAAGCCTGCGGGTCGCTGGTGTTCCGCTTTAACTTGTTGACAATGGAGACACTTGGACACAAATTCAGCGATCTCTTTCTTCATTCCTGGCCACCAGAAGTTCTGTTTCAGATCTTGGTACATTTTCGTATTCCCCGGGTGGATAGACAATTTTGAGTTGTGGCCTTCTTGGAGTACTCTTCTTTTTAGTTCAGTATCATTTGGTACACACAGTCTATCTTGAAATTTCAGTACATTGTTGTCGAATTTGAACCCCGGTCTCGGTTTAGAATCTTTTTCTTCAATAACCTTTTTCAAGAAATCATCCAGTTGTTGTTTTTCCTTAATCTCTTCAATCATTGCTGGTTGAGCAGTAATGGCAGCTAAGGTTCCACCTCGTTCCTTCAAAACAATTTCAATCTCAGATTTTTCAAGGTCCCAAAGCAATTCCTTCTGTTCAGTCAGCAAACAGGCTAAGTTGGCAATTGACTTTCGGCTCAAAGCATCGGCAACAGTGTTGGCTTTTCCCGGATGGTACAGAATCTGTAGGTCATAGTCTTTGATCAGTTCAAGCCATCTCCACTGTCTCATATTCAGTTCTTTCTGTGTGAAGAAGTATTTCAAACTCTTGTGGTCGGTATATACTTCACATGTTGCCCCATACAGATAGTGACGCCAAATTTTTAATGCAAAAACCACTGCAGCAAGTTCCAGATCATGGGTTGGGTAATTCTTTTCATGCGGTCTCAACTGCCGGGAAGCATAAGCAATAACTCTCCCATTCTGCATTAAAACACATCCCAAACCCTTATGAGAAGCATCACTAAATACAGTATAACCATCCGTACCTGAAGGTAAAGTCAAAACCGGTGCAGTCACAAGTCGAGTTTTCAACTCTTGGAATGCTGATTCCCTCTGGTCAGTCCAGTCAAATGATATCCCCTTCTGTGTCAACTGAGTCAGTGGTAAGGCAATCTTGGAGAAATCTTTGACAAATCTTCTGTAATATCCAGCCAATCCCAAAAAGCTTCGGACTTCAGTCACATTTGTTGGTCTAAGCCAGTTTACTACAGCTTCAATTTTCTGTGGATCAACAGAAATTCCATCTTTGCTAACAACATGCCCCAAAAACATAACATGATCTAGCCAAAACTCACATTTAAACAGTTTAGCATACAGTTTCTGTTCTCTTAAGGTCTGCAGGGCAAGTCTCAGATGGTGTTCATGTTCTTCAACAGTCTTAGAATAAATCAGTATGTCATCAATAAATACCACAATGAAATCATCAAGGTATGGTTTAAAAATTCTGTTCATAAGGTCCATAAATGCAGCAGGGGCATTCGTGACTCCGAATGGCATAACTAAAAATTCATAATGGCCATACCTCGTTCTAAAAGCAGTTTTATCAATGTCTTCCGGTCTAACCTTCAGTTGATGATACCCTGATCTGAGATCAATCTTGGAAAACACTTGTGCACCCTGTAACTGGTCAAATAAATCATCAATACGTGGCAATGGGTATTTATTTTTCACAGTTACCTTGTTCAATTCACGATAATCAATACACAGTCTCAGTGAGCCATCTTTCTTCTTCACAAACAAAACAGGTGCACCCCACGGTGAAGTACTGGGTCTGATAAACTTCTTGTCTAACAGTTCCTGCAATTGCACTTTCAATTCTTTCAGTCCAGTTGGGGCCATTCTGTAAGGAGCTTTAAATATTGGTTGTGTACCCGGAACTACATCAACGGTGAATTCAATCTCCCTGTCAATCAAATCCCCTGGTAGATCATCTGGAAATACATCTGGGAATTCTCTAACTATAGAAATGCAATTCACCTCAGTTTTAACATCAGTACTAGCAGATACAGTCAGTACAGAACACAGATATCCTTTACACCCCTTCCTAATCAGTTTGACAGCTTTCACAGAAGAAATCAGATATGGAGGAGGCACTACTCCACTCCCATTAAACACAAATTCAGGCAAACCAGGTGGACGGAAAACTACTTGCTTGGTCACACAATCAATGGTGGCATGATATTTTTGTAACCAATCCATCCCCAATATTACATCAAAATGATCAATGTTCAATGGCAGTAAATCAATGAACAGATGCATATCCCCAACAATAATCTCACAAGCAAGATACATGTATGCACATGTCATGGATCCCCCAACAGGTGATGATACAGCTAGCAGATAGTTCATGGGTTCTAAGGGTCTATTCAATTTACGCGAAAAAGCATGCGATACATACGAATGTGTAGACCCCGAATCAATCAACACATATGCATTTTGAGCACAGATAGAGAGGATACCTGACACAACAGTCTCAGTGTTTTGCACGTCTCCCGGTACTAGGGCAAACACTCGGCCCTGCCTCATAGGCTCTTTCCCGGTAGCTTTGGGGTTAGGCTTCGGTGCTACATTTGATGCTGTTGCGTTCGGTGTAGCTTTCCCACTAACTGGTGGAGCAGAAGGGCAGTCTTTAATTCTGTGGCCCACCTTGCCACACCTGAAACAAGCTCCAGAAATCTGATAGCAAACCCCTTTGTGCTTGTTGCCACATATGGAGCAGGGTGGAGTAAATCCACTCCCTTGGCTGGGGCTAGTCGTCGACCCCGTATTCTGTTTCTTGTTTGCTGGGTTATGCTTGCCTTTCTTGAATTTGAAGCCCTGCCTTTTTCCTTGCCACTCAGTGGTTGTTGTTTCAGATTGTTTCACTGCTGCAATATTCGTCTCGGCCATCAACGCCCGGTCGAGAACACCCACAAAAGTCGGTAGTTTCAAAACATTTATTCGGTCCTGTATAGCAACACTAAGGCCTCCTTCAAACCTTCTGGCCTTCTTATAATCGGTGTCCACCATGTGTGGTGCATACCTAGCAAGTTCGGTGAATCTCTTCTCATACTCTGCAACAGACATTTTGCCCTGTCTCAGTTGTTCAAACTCCGTTACTTTTCTGTCCCGGATGCACTGGGGAAAATATTTTTCAAAGAAGGACTCCTTGAACTGAGCCCAAGTCATAATAGCATTTGCATCGCGGGTCAACATCCATCACCTTCTTGCTTCTTCCTGAAGGGTGAAGGTTGCTAACAGTACTTTATTGGCTTCGGAGCACGGAAACATTTCAAACAATTTTTCTGTTTCCAGCACCCAAGCTTCAGCCTTCAATGGTTCAAGGCCTCCCTGAAAGGATGGCGGTTTTAGCTTGCTGAACTTTTGGGTAAGAGCAATAATATCCCCCTCATTTGCATTCACATTTTGCACATTCTGTTCCGGTTGCACCGGAGGAGGAGGAGGTGGCTGTGGATTCTATTGTTGATCTAGCCTTTCAATTATCAGTCCCATCATTAGTTCAAGTCTGGCCATTCTGGCCTCAGAGGATGATGATTCAGTTTCATTTGCAGTGCTTGCGTTATCCATTTTCACTATAAGCAGTTATAACAGTTATCATGATAAGCGGTTATATAATTAAACAGTTTAACATTTTAACATATATTCAGTCGGTCATAAGCACACACTTTTCAAATTCATGAGATGCCCTAATTGCTTTTCTAGGACACCCTATAGCTCATCTGGACACGTGTGTGCGGTATAACTCGTGGTTAAGTATCGCTCTGATACCACTCTGTCACGACCCAAACCCGGCCCTATGGGTTTAGCACCGTAACCGGCCAGTAATCCGAGATTACCGAAGGCCTGCTTAACAATAATACAGTATAACAGAGTTCAGGGCCTGGCGGAAGCCAATACAGTAAATACTAGTGTCCATTGAGCTGTGAAAATCTGTATGCCAAAAACATTTTACATGCATTCATACAGTTCAAAACAGTACGGTCTATACACGGTCTATACAATTATATACAACCATTCAGTACGGGGACCTAATCCCTCGATAACAGTACAGTAAACATTTAGTCTATACAATCCATTCGGTCATTACAAAACAGTGAGACAGTACAAAAAGGGGAAGTACTAAAACACCCCTAAGCCTTAGCATAATAGGCTTGGAACCTCGCGGTGAGGCACACAGGCTGGCTTGACAAAACTGGGACCAACCCACGCTTCTAGCTCTGGTCTGGCTGCTGAGAACCTACATATATATATGAGCAGTGAGCTAAAGCCCAGTGAATAACATAATGTATAAAGAGGTTAAGAATGTAATGTCCTTACAGTAATGAAAACAGTTCATTAAACAGTATCTCAGTCTTTCAGTCAGAACAGTTATACAGTCATATGTGGTACATCCATTAGCATAACAGTAAACAGTAGGTCCTTAAGACCGAACAGTAATGATGGCCAGTCATTCAGTAAACAGTATGGTTCTACAAGGGAACCGACAGAGATCTCTGTAACAGTACGGTCAGTAACAGTAGGTGCTAAGGATGCCACAGTACAGTTCAGAAATAAAGGACATACGTTCATTCAGTAAATAATTACATTTCAGTAAACAGTTCAGTTGCAGTTCCATTCAGTAGACAGTTCAGAAGATAATTAGATAACCATTTTTGAACATATCTTTATACAATTGTTACTCACAGAGATTGGGCTAATAGCAGCTAGAGCGCGTCCCCGAGAGCCAACCCTAAACAGTTAACAAATAGAACACACACTAAGTTTCACAGTCGGGAAGGATGATAATTAAATCCCTAAATTTCCTCGGTGTGGTTCTACTTCTAAATCCTCATTACGATGTCTTAAACTAGGCCTAAGAATGCCTAGGACGGAATGAGGATGCAAAAAGACACTTAGAAAACAAATTCCAGAATTTTCAGTAAAACAAGGCCTCCGCTCGAGCGCAGGTTTCCCCGCTCGAGCGGACAAGCAAAACAAGGGTCCCCGCTCGAGCGTCAACTTCCCCGCTCGAGCGTGACACACAATACTCCGCTCGAGCGTACATTCCTTCGCTCGAGCGGACTGATGAACAGTGCGAGATGCTGGATGCTCGATTTCTCCGCTCGAGCGCGCAATACTCCGCTCGAGCGGACTGCAACACAGGTCAAAAATACTGGGAACTTGATTTCCCCGCTCGAGCGGCACTTCCCCCGCTCGAGCGGAAGGCAAAAATCTGGAAAACCCAGATTCGAACTCCAAGTCCAAAACCCAGTTTTCAAACACCAAAATCGATCCTCTTGGGCCCATTTTCTGGAAAACTTTTTAAAACACATAATGTTACTTGATTCCAAGTTAAATTTGCAAAATCAAAGCCCAAGGGAAGTTTAATCAAGCTCATTTCCAAATCAATTTTCAAGAATCATGCATGAACCACATTCAACATGACATGCGTGCATTCAAACCAATTCAAGGCTCCAATGTGATGCTCTAATGAGCTCAATACTTCAAAAATAAGATGAAAACATGGATTTGTACATGATTATGAACATGCATGTGTCATATGACTAGGAAATCAACTTAAAACTCAACAATACCAACATGCATGCAAGGATTGAGCTTCAATTCAACACTTTTGGACCAAATCATGTCTTAGCTCTACAATGAAGCATGAGTCATGCAAGAACAAGGTTAAACTCAACAATGAGAAGGTCAATGGCCTACCTCAAGTCTTGTATTCAAGATCTATGGGCTCAATTAGCAACCACACTTCAATTTCTTCAAGATTTCAAGCCAAAACTACAAGAACAATTCTCTCTCTCTCTAACTCTCTTCTAAATTCGGCTGTGATGCTCAAATGTGGCTGATGAAATGAGTTGGTTCAAGTGTAATATGGAATAAAGTGTTGACATAGTGGGCCACTAAGAGTGGCAATTTGGTAGATAAGCCTAAGTTTGCAATTAGCTCAAATTAATCTAATTTAATCATTCCCAATCACTTTTCAGATAAATATACCATTAAATCACAAATATTCTACTAATCCCAAAACTCTAAACGGTTCCTAATTCGGCCGCCGATAAGGCCTTCAATTAGCAGTTTAAACATATGAATTCAAACAGATAATCAGTCAATCAAACAGATGCAATATGCAATTCAATAGATAAACTTATCAAATTTCAGTTTCAATTTCAATCAGTCCATTCAGTACTTCTCCTAATTCAATTATCAGTCATTATCAGTTCAGTTTAGCAGTAACCAGTAGCTAATTCAGGAGTTTATCGGTAGTCAGTACGAGGGTTGTTACAGGCACTTTGAAAACAAAATTGAAAGATTCTGTTGATCAAACAAAAGAACAATAGGTTCATTTTATTATTTAAACTATTTCAAATATATATATATATATTAAATTATTGAAATAGTTAAATAAATAAATAAATGAAGAGGTATAAATTTTAGGAAACTTCTAAGGAACCTAAAATTTGAATTTAGAATTAAATTAAATTCCCACAATTACAAATTTTAGGAAACCACTTAGGAAACCAAAATTTGAATTTAGAATTAAATTAAATTCCCACAATAATTTTTTTATTGAAAAATTCAAATGAATTTAATCTAAAAAATTAATGTTAAACCTGAAAACGACGTCAACTTCCCATTCACTCATAAATGGTTTTGACGTTCCGTCTTCACCGTGTGACTTGTCACGCGACAAGAAACACGTCACCTCTTCGGATCCACCCCAAAAGACGTTTGGGCCCACTCGATTTTGGGCTCAAAGTCGGCCCAAAATATGCCTATATAAAACCATTTTTCCAACAATCCCCCATATGAATGGAATTTGACGGAGAGAAAATGCAACAACATGATCTAAATACAGAGAGTACAGAAATTGGTAATATTCTGCAAAGGATAGGTAGCTTTTGGCTTTGAACCTTCCTTTGTGAGACACTATTGGATTTACTAGCTAACCAGTGAACATGATATCTTGAACTGTTCAGCCGTTTGTGTAAGCCAAGACAATAGAACTCGCACAGTATATTCCCAGACACAGTTTAGTTCTCACTATTGTGTTCATTTTGGCCCTGAACAACCTGGTCTTCATGAGTGCTCTAGAGAATTGTAGCCCTTCACAAATCTCACAGAACCGGCCAGTTCACACTCATATAGGTGATTCTTATGAAGAGTATCCTGCCATACTCCACTAGGTTTACCTAGATATAAGAATCATTAAAAGTATTACTTAACCTAAACGCTGCAGACATCACTATTTCATCATAGAAATGGGTAGGAGTTGGACTCCACAGTGATCCTTCTGAGTCAAACACAACTCGGTTGTCCCTTTGAACCTAGATCTTGGGATCTCCAGTCAACTAGGTTGGGTTCCCATTCCCCTCGATGAATTCTCAACTACTCTCTTGTTAACCCTTTGGTTAGTGGATCCGCTATGTTGTCTTTAGACTTAACATATTCTATGGAAATAATTCCATTAGAGAGTAGTTGTCTCACGGTGTTATGTCGACGACGAATGTGTCGTGACTTACCGTTATACATATGACTCTGTGCTCTACCTATTGCTGATTGACTATCACAATGTATGCATATAGCAGGCACCGGTTTTGGCCAAATTGGAATATCTTCAAGGAAGTGGCGAAGCCATTCTGCTTCTTCCCCTGCTTTGTCTAAAGCTATGAATTCTGATTCCATAGTAGACCTAGCAATGCAAGTTTGTTTGGAAGATTTCCAAGATACCGCCGCCCCACCAAGAGCAAAGACACACCCACTAGTGGACTTCGAGTCTCTAGTATCCGATATCCAATTTGCATCACAGTATCCTTCAAGTACTGCTGGATATCTAGTATAATTCATCCCAATGTTACGAGTAAATCGAAGATATCTTAGAACCCTTATAATTGCTTTCCAGTGTTCTACTCTTGGATTACTCGTATATCTACTTAATTTACTTACTGCATAAGCTATATCTGGGCGAGTGCAGTTCATCAAGTACATTAAGCTTCCAATAATTTGGGCATACTCTAATTGAGAAATACTTTCATGTACATTCTTAGAAAAATACAAATTAACATCTACAGGTGTTCTAGCAAGATGATCATCATCTTTGCTGAATTTGTCAAGTATTTTCTCAATGTAATGAGATTGTGACAAAGTATAACCTTCTGATTTTTGGTAATTTTCATACCAAGAATTACATCAGCAATGCCCATGTCCTTCATGTCAAAATGTTTATTCAACATTTTCTTGGTAGTTTTAATCATGTCATTATTACTACCTATGATGAGCATATCATCTACATAAAGACATACAATGACATAACCTTTGTCTGTGTTTTTAATATAAACACATTTGTCACACTCATTAATTTTAAATCCATTTGACATCATTGCCTTGTCAAATTTCTCATGCCATTGCTTTGGGGCTTGTTTTAAACCATATAATGATTTAACCAATTTACACACTTTCTTTTCTTTCCCTGGAACAGAAAACCCTTCTGGTTGTTCCATGTAAATTTCTTCATTTAACTCACCATTTAAGAAAGCGGTTTTAACATCCATTTGATGAATTTCTAGATTGTATAGAGATGCAATGGCAATTAGCATTCTAATGGATGTTATTCTAGTAACCGGTGAGTATGTGTCAAAGTAATCTAGACCTTCTTTTGTCTAAAACCTTTGACTACAAGTCTTGCCTTGTATTTGTCAATTGATCCATCTGCTTTCAATTTTCTTTTGAAAATCCACTTGTACCCAAGAGGTTTACAACCTGGTGGCAAATCCACCAATTCCCAAGTGTGATTTTGCAAGATGGATTCAACTTCACTGTTGACAGCTTCTTTCCATAAAGGAGCTTCAGGACTGGACATAGCCTCTTTAAAAGTTAAAGGCTCATTTTCTAACAAATATGTTAGAAAATCTGGACCAAAAGATTTTGAGGTTCTAGCACGTTTACTACGCCTAGGTTCCTCTTCCTCATTTTGATCTAACTCTTGTTCTTGATCATGTTCTTGATCCTGACTAGTAATAGCATCATGAGATCTTTTATTGTTACTAGTCTCTTGTCCAGTCTTCTTTGGAAATACATGTTCAAAGAATGATGCATTCCGAGACTCAATAATAGTATTTACATGCATTTCGGTATGTTCTGATTTATGAATCAAAAACCGATATGCACTACTATTCTTAGCATAACCAATGAAAATGCAATCAATGGTCTTAGGACCTATCTTAGTCTTTTTAGGACTAGGAATAGCCACTTTAGCCAAACACCCCCACACTTTTAAGTATTTGTAGGATGGTACTCTTCCATGCCACAATTCATAAGGTGTTTGATTTACTTTCTTTCGGGGTACTTTATTTAAAATATAATTAGCAGAAAGTATTGCTTCCCCCCACAAGTTCTGAGGTAATCCAGAACTTATTAACATGGCATTCATCATTTCTTTTAAAGTCCTATTTTTCCTTTCAGCAATTCCATTTTGCTGAGGTGAGTAAGGAGCGGTGGTTTGATGAATTATTCCATGTTCTTTACAAAATTCACCAAAAGGTGATTCATATTCACCACCTCTATCACTTCTAAGTTTCTTGATTTTCTTACCAAGTTGATTTTCAACTTCATTCTTATATTGAATGAAAGTTTCCAAAGCTTCATCCTTGGTTCGAATTAAATAAATATAACTATATCTAGTATAGTCATCTATAAAAGTGATTACATACTTTTTTCCACCTCTGGTTTGAATTGATTTAAAATCACAAATGTCACTATGAATTAATTCAAGTGGTTCCGTACTTCTTTCAATTGAATGAAAAGGAGTTTTAGATAATTTTGCCTCAACACAAATTTCACATTTATGATTTGAATCAATGTCAAATTTAGGTAAACATTCCATATTAATTAATCTACGCAAAGATCCATAATTAACATGTCCTAGTCTACCATGCCATAAATTTGAAGACTCAAGCAAGTAAGAAGAAGATGTAGTATTATTAATAACTGAGGGTACAACAGTCATTACATTTAACTTGAAAAGGCCATCAGACATGTAACCTTTTCCTACATACATCCCATTCTTAGTAAGTACAAATTTATCACTCTCAAATACTAGCCTAAACCCATTCTTACTCAACAAAGATCCGGAAACAAGATTCTTGCGAATGTCCGGTACATGCAGCACATTGTTGAGAGTGAGTTCCTTTCCTGATGTCATCTTGAGAACAATCTTTCCTTGTCCTTCAACTTTGGAAGTTGAGGAGTTGCCCATAAAAAGTTGTTCACCATTGTCCACTGTAGAGTAAGATGTGAACATCTTTTTGTCGGCACAAATATGGCGAGTAGCACCAGTGTCCACCCACCATTCTTTAGGATTTCCGACAAGATTTGCCTCGGAAACAACTGCAGAAAGATTGATGTCATCTACACCATTGGAAATTTGTCCACTTCGGTCATATGGGCTTGAGCAGGCTTCTTGCTTGTTCTTTTCTTGCTTTTGCCTTTGCTACGGCAATCTTTGGCCCGATGTCCCTCTTTGTCACAGATGTAACATTTGCCATTAAACTTGTACTTTTTATTTTCCCCCTCTTTAGAGCCTTGTGATGAACTTTCTCCAGAAGACTTACGTTTCTTGGTTTTTGAAGCATGTTCCACCACATTTGCCTTAGACTCCATAGGATTCTTACCTGCCCGCTTTTCAGAATTGCGGTTGTCCTCCTCAATCCTTAAACGCACAATTAACTCGTCCATAGAAATTTCTTTGCGCTTGTGTTTAAGGTAGTTCTTGAATTCCTTCCAGCCTTTTGGTAATTTTTCAATTAAGGCTGCAACTTGGAAGGATTCACTGAGAGACATACCTTCTGCGTGAATGTCATGCAGAATGAGTTGGAAATCTTGAGCTTGGCTGATCACAGTTTTTGAATCAACCATTACAAAATCCAGGAATCTGCCAACCACAAATTTCTTTGAGCCGGCATCTTCTGTTTTGTACTTTTTCTCCAACGATTCCCAAAGTTCCTTTGCTGTCTTGATTGGACTGTAGACGTTGTATAATGTGTTGTCAAGTCCGTTCAAGACGTAATTCCGGCAAAGGAAATCGCATGTTTCCAAGCATCAACCGCAGCAACCACTTGCCGGTCGGTTTCATCCTCTTTCAGGATAGGAGCATCTTCACGGAGAAACGAGCCAGGTTCAGAGTTGTAAGATAGAACAACATTTTCTGTTGCCATCTTTTAAAGTCAGTTCCTGAGAACTTCTCTGGCTTTTCACCGTGATTTACTGGTACTGTCATCACAGGAGAGGGGGTTGGTGCAATCGCAGCCACCACAGTAGTACTTGTTTGGGCATTTGTTTCAGTAGCCATCAATTCTAATTTATAAAACAAAGTTATAATTAGAATTTACACTACACAGAAAATTAATCCAAATGCACAGAATTAAATTCTGTAAAAATAAAAGAAACAAGAATGTAACTTTTATTTTCCAATTAATTTGAAAATAAAATAAAATTTTATTTAAACAAATTAATTCCACACAAAAAATAAAAGAAATAAAAACTATAACTTTTATTTTTCAATTAATTTAGAAATAAAATAAAATTTTATTTAACCAAAATAATTCCACACAGAAAATAAATTCTGTAAAATAAAAGAAATAAAAATATAACTTTTATTTTTCAATTAATTTGGAAATAAAATAAAATTTTATTTAACCAAATTAATTCCAACAAGAAATTAAATTCTGTAAAATAAAAGAAATAAAATATAACTTTTATTTTTCCAATTAATTTGGAAATAAATAAAATTTTATTTAACCAAATTAATTTCACACAAAAATTTAAATCTCTTGTTACACTCCAAAAATTAAAATACTGTAAACAGAATTTTAATTAATGAAAACTCAGAAAATAATTTCTAAAACCCAAAATTAATTTCTGAAAAATTCTACAAAAATATATTCTGAATTGTTAATGACACCAGTATCGTACTACTAGTTGTTGTCAAAGAAAAGAGACAGTATATTACTACTATCTGTCAAATAGCATATAATCACTATTTTTTTTCCAACCAGAATATTATTTTGTAAATCTACAAAAATAATTTTCTTTCGAAATTATTTACGAAGAATGAAAAAGGAAACAAACGAAAAATTCTGTAAACAGAATAATTCAAATCTGTCTTAAGATTGTTGGCAACAATCTTCTGTGTAAATAAAATAAGTAGAAATAAAATCAAACAAAATAAATAAATTACATACCGGATTTATTTATTGAACCAAATAAAAATTACAAGACCAAGTCGAGTGTGTGACACTCTGTCCTTAAGACAGATTCGCCCCGCTACGGTGCTTACGGTTGAATGGCGTCTATCTCCCAGGATACAATGATCTTCACAAATTTATAGAAGCACTTCAAATAAATTTGTTCGGCGAACCAAACCTGTGTTCTTACTCTCTGAAATATTTATTCTAAAACTAAAATGAAGAATAAATAATGCGAAGAAGAAAATTGGACAGAAATTAGACAATAGGTAGACTGATTTTTTCCCGGGGGTCTAATTACTGAAATTATGGCAATATATAGGCAACAACACTACCGTGAACAGGTCCCAAAACCAATTGTGAAAAGGTGCACAAAACAAATGAAGAGGTGCATCCTCTATTATTCAAATTTGAATAGTGGTTTGGACCGTAGGCACTTTGAAAACAAAATTGAAAGATTCTGTTGATCAAACAAAAGAACAATAGGTTCATTTTATTATTTAAACTATTTCAAATATATATATATATTAAATTATTGAAATAGTTAAATAAATAAATAAATGAAGAGGTATAAATTTTAGGAAACTTCTAAGGAACCTAAAATTTGAATTTAGAATTAAATTAAATTCCCACAATTACAAATTTTAGGAAACCACTTAGGAAACCAAAATTTGAATTTAGAATTAAATTAAATTCCCACAATAATTTTTTTATTGAAAAATTCAAATGAATTTAATCTAAAAAATTAATGTTAAACCCGAAAACGACGTCAACTTCCCATTCACTCATAAATGGTTTTGACGTTCCGTCTTCACCGTGTGACTTGTCACGCGACAAGGAACACGTCACCTCTTCGGACCCACCCCAAAAGACGTTTGGGGCTCACTCGATTTTGGGCTCAAAGTCGGCCCAAAATATGCCTATATAAAACCATTTTTCCAACATGTAGTATCATAAAAAATTGAGCTTGGACTATCTCCAGTTGGCTAGTCCAATTGGACGGTCCATTCCGGCCTATTATGGGCCCATTATGGATCCGTTTCGACGATTCAAACCGTTCAATATGTATGACTTTTTGAATATTTTATCTCTGTAAAAATCACATTAATCAGATAACAATAACTACTTGATTAGATCATATTTGTGTGAATAATTTATTTTTGAAATCATAATTACCGCTGATACAAATTTTATCTGATCAAGTGACTATAAATATTCGATTAACGTGATTTTTTACAGAGATAAAATGCTTGACAAAGTTTACACATTGAACAGTTTGGATTATTGACATGGGTTTCATCATGGGCCCACAAAAACCTAATAACACTCTCCAATCTAATTTTAGATTGAAAAAAAGCCACTACCTAAAGAATTTATCTTCACCACAAAAAAGTTCACAAAGAACAATATATATATATATATTATGTTTAAATCTTAAATTTGTCAAAAGAAAAGAAATGAAAATAATTACACATTTTCACTTTTTCTAAATAATCAAATAAAAATAATAATAATAAATTTAGACAAGTACTTATTTATTTAATCAAATTGAAGGAGATATTCTAGCTACATGTCTCCTCCAAAAAAAAATTATTTTTTATTTTTTATTAGCGTCTCCTCCGTATGCTGGTTTGTTTTGTTCTGTTTTGTTATGTTTGACTGATATAGGTCTGTGTTGGTCTGCTTTGTTGGTATGCACTGCTAGTGGGCTGCTTTGCTAGTTTGTGCTAATCTGTTTTGATATGTTTGCTCTGGCTACTCAGCTAGCAGCAACATTGGTTTGGGGTCTAGTAGCAGCAGTGGTTCAGTGGGTCTGATTACTCAGTTGTGCTATTGTTGCTGTAGTGTTTTGGTCTGTTTCTTTCATTGGTTTCTCACTAACTTTGCTAGCAAATGATAGGATGAGCTTTTTGGTGTCAACCTATTTTGGATGATTTAGCTCATTGTGATACTCTTGCACTTCCCTTTTCTTTATTGGTGTAATTTGTTTTGTACCTTATACTTGATCTTTACATCAATAGAGTCTCTTTCTTACCGATCAAAAAAAAAAAATTAGTGTCTCCTCTGAATGGTTAATAGTCTCATGGTATTTTTAATTCAGCCGAATTGTTCATAATATCATAAGATTCATAGAATTAGCCATATAATAACTTCATTCATTGGTTAAAATTAATCCTCTCATCTTATCTCATTTTATATTTCACTTTAATTAAACATAATACTAATGCTCTCATCATGGTTTTATTGATATCATCTATTATTTTATGTATTAGAGAGAGCATCTCAAGCCCTTATTTAGATTTGATCAAACACACACACTTTTTCTGTTCCAACCATTGCATTAATCCATATCAAATGAGGAAAAACAAAAAAATTCATCAAACTAAGGGAAATTCATCGTTTATCAAATTTTTGTAAATAACTGTTGCTTGTGTAGAGACTTCACCGTACACCGGATGATCGACTGGTTGTCCTCCCGGTCAACCGATTGTTTGATGAAAATTAAAAAATTAACATTGGAACGCATAATATCAAATGAAATTTTTCATCAAATCTTTACTCAATTTAAAAAAAAAAAAAAATTAAGTAAACATTATAAATGTTCTTACTACTATCATAATATTACAAATGTACATGTCATCAAACATGAACTAAATTCAAATAGCTTGTATTGAGGCTTGCATTAGGTGGATTTTATCTGATTTTGCTTATTAGGGTTTGTTGGGATATGTGGATATATATATATATATATATATATATGATGTGCTTACCTGCTTGAGATTTGTATTTTTTTTCCCATTTTGTCATTCTATTATTCTTGATACTTCATTGTTGATTTATGCCTTTTAGATAATTTGGTTACTTTCTTGAATTTCTTGGTAAATTTATGTTTTTTATTTTATTTTATTATTTTATTTTAATGACTCTAGCCTCATGTATAACTCAATGATTACATTTGAGAAAAATTATTTTATTATTCTTCTCACTTTGAAAATATTACGACTCACCTTTGTTTATTCTGCCTATTATAATTTTTTTGGTTTTGGAGCTTCTTTATGACATTAGGATACTTTGGTTTAATAAAATTTATTTTTCATTTTGCACTATAGGACATGTAATTTTGTAAAATATCAACAGTCAAAGTAGGTTTGATGCTATTTTAGCTTTACCGGTGTGCTTATTTACCCATTTTTTTCTTTGATTAGTGTAAGCTCTATCTGTTTTGGCATGGAGTCTTTGTAAGTGCCGTTTGGCTTCTCCTTAATAGATTTTCCCACGTTCAAAAAAAAAGTAGGTTTGAGTTTCTCTCAAATTAAAATCTAAATTTGGAAGAATTTGAGAGATATGTGAAGTTCATCACATGCATCATTTTGATAAATTAAATCAATCATTTTGTAGGTAATTCAGTATGTCATTTATGGAAAAAAAAAAAATTATGTCAATTCAATAGCCACAACATTTTTTTATCGCATTTATTTCCAAAAAAATAGACAAGTGTATTTTTTAAAATAGACCACTATTTTCTTAAGAGACAAACATAATGAAATAAAAATAGTTACAATTGCTAGATCAATCTTTTTTTAAAAAAAAGATACACAAAACGTCTTACACCATGTTACAATGGTTGAGAGAAAAGGTGAATAAACTGTGTATTTTATATATATCGAATTGAATTACATACAATAGAAGAAACATGTATTTATAGGCTATAGAGAAACCTAGATAAGTATAGAAGGAGATAGAGATAGAGATAGAGAGAGATAGAGATACAAGGAGAGAGAGAGATAGAGACTAGGGATGGCAATTTGAAACCAGCCCGACAAGGACCCGATCCCCCGATCCCAATTTAAACGGTTTTTCCCCGAAAAATACCCCCGACGGGACGGGGATAGTATTCAAAAATTATTCCCCAATCAATTTCGGGCCGGGGACGGTGATAAGTGTCTAATCCCCAGCCCCGCCCCGTCTATCCCCGATGTATTATATATATAATATAATATGCTTTCTATTATATATATAATATACTGATTTGCCTTTATCTCTTTCATTAATATCTAATATATATAATATACTGATTTGCGTTTATCTCTTTCATTAATATCTAGACACACTCTCTCTCCCCTCTACTCTCTCTCTATCTTTTTTCACCTCCTCTGATCTCTCTCTTCCTTTCCTCACCGTCCCTCTCACTCACTCAGAGTCTCTCCCTCTCACTCTCGCACCTCCTCCTTAGCGCCACCATCTATGTCGCCTCGCACCGCCGTCCTCCTCCGTTGTTCGTCGTAATCACCGTCGTCCATCGTCGCCGACCTCCGTCGTTCGTCGCAATCACCATCGCTGATCTCAAATCTGCTTGATCACACACAGATCTCAGATTTGTGTTGATTGATGATGCATACTCAGATCTGTGTTGATATGTATGTATACATATACGTGTGTCTTTATTTGTCTTTTTTTTGATGCAGTGTCGATGATGATTTTGTTGTTGATGATAATTTTGTCACCACTTCTTATTAATGATTTTGTTGATGTTCTTGATGATTTTGTTGATGTTAAAAGTTGTTAATGATATTGTTGAAACAGATTTGGGCCGGGGAATTTTCGGGGTCAGGGAAACCCGATCCCCGTTAAGGGGCGGGGATGAGAACAGTGACAAGTTCCCCGTTGGGGATCGAGGCCGGGGACGAAGAAATTTTTACCATCGGGGATCGGGGACGGGTAGTGTGATCCCCGGCCCCTATCACGACCCAAACCCGCCCCTGGAGGTTTAGCACCATAACCGGCCAGTAATCCGTAGATTACCAAAGGCCTCTGTACAGATTAGCAATTAATAAGGAGCTGCGGAAGCATTAATACATAATAGACAAGGTCAAATGAGCTGTGATAACGTACATGGGACAGAAGATTTAAAACTTATATATATACAAGAACATGCCAGTCAGAGTACACCAATATATACAAAGGTATTTACAGAATGTACTTCCCAAGACCTGACTTAACAAAACATATACATAGACTAGCATGATAACAAAAACAGCCAAAGCATTAGACCCCGATCGGAACCTTCTCGGGAGGCACAAATAGTTGGCTGACCAAAAACAGAGATGAAGGCCGTCAATTCTGGCCCTGGTCATACGCCGGCTTACCTACATATATATAGTAAACTGTGAGCGAAAGCCTAGTGAATAATAACAGAGTAAAGGGGTTTCAATGAATGAGTCCATACAGATTCAGAAATCATAATTCAGTTCATATCAAAATCATATTTGTCCAGATCATATTCAGAAATCATAAGTCATGCATAAGCATACGTGATACATTCATTAGCTCTCACAGATACAATTGACCCATAAAGAGACAGCCATAAAGGCAAACAGTTGACTCACGTGCACGGAGACGATACAGTTGGCTCATGAGACGTACAGTTGGCCCATAAAGGGACGTAAGGATCCATAAACAGTTGGCTCATGAGACGTACAGTTGGCCTATAAAGGGACGAAACAGAACATATTTGAGGCTAAAAATATCAAGAATACATTTCAGAAAACATTGGACAACCATTCATTCATACAAAAATATCATTTCAGAAAGTAGATACAGTTTGAACATAACTTTACTAAGTTATTACTCACAGTTGATCTTGAATCAGAAAGACGGAGCAGGTTGAGTGACGGTGTATGGCTCGTGACCTACAGAACACATAACAGATACACACACTTGAAACACACGTTCTAATTGTACAAAACTTATGTCACTGGTTCTTAGTGCGTTTCTACCCTTTAATCCTCGCTATAGAGTCTTAAACATGGCCTAGGAATGCCTAGAATGGAATGAGAATGCAAGAATGCCTTAGAAAATATTTTGCAAAACTTGCTAAAAACAGGGGTCTCGCTCGAGCGAGGATTTATTCGCTCGAGCGAGCTTGTCAAAACAGAGGGGTCACTCGAGCGAGTACTCCTTCGCTTGAGTGGTCTGTAAAAATGTAAAAGTACTGGTTGCTGATTTTTTACGCGCGATGCTCGCTCGATGCTCGCTCGAGTGTGAGACACAACTCCTCGCTCGAGTGTAGGTCTCTTCGCTCGAGCGTGCGTCTGCGTGCACCAAAAACCTGAGAGCTTGCAATTTACGCTCGAGCCACCATTCCTTCGCTCGAGCGGAGCTCAAAACAAACGATGGTCGCTCGAGCGTGAAATCCTTCGCTCGAGCGAGGAAGCCAAATTCTAGAATTTCCATATTTGCCTCCCAAGCCCAAATCAAGTATTCATCAACTCAAAACTCAACCTCTTGGGCTCATTTTCTGGAAAATACCTCCAAACTCAAAGTATAAGATGTTCCAAAGCTCAATTTGTAAAATCAAAACCCAAGGGTGAGTCAATTAAACACAATCTTAACAATAAATTCCAAGAACATGATATGTATGTGACAAGCAAGTGTTCCATTGAATCCAAAGCTCCAAAATATAACCAAATGCAAGTTTTAAACTCAAATTCATGATGAATTCATGGACTAAGGCTAAAATATGAGCTTGCATGCAAGATTTTCATGGAAATCAACCTTAAACTTCAAGGTGTGCACATGCATGCATGATATACTACCTAATTCAACATTTTACACTAATTCTTGACTTCAGTCTTCTATTCTATCATGAATCATGCAAGATACAACTAAATACAAGTTCAAAGAGATGGTCCTCCTACCTTAGTTCTTCAATTCCACGTCTAGAAGTTCAATTTGTAACTAATCCTTCAATTCTCCTAAGTTCTAAGCCAAATCTTGTTGAAACCAAGTCTTCCTCCTACTTTCTTTCTCTTGCTCACGTTTTGGTCTCTAGAGGAGATGAAATTGATGCACTAAGTGATATAAGATCAAAACATGGCCTGGATTTGTCCACTAAGTGGCAATAAGGTAAATAATTCAAGTTGATGTAATTTAACATTATAATCTACTTTAATCATACCAAACCAAATTCTAATTAAACATACCATAAAATCACATAAAATCTAACTAGTCTAAAACACTAATCAATTTCGAAATCGGGCGCCGATAAGGCTTTCAATTCGCAGTTTAAAGTCGAAACATGAACAGATAGAAACGCATAAATAATGCAATACATATGCAAATTAATCTCAGATTCCTTCTAAATTACTATGAGGCATAATTACTCATGAATTAGCACTAATCGGAGGTCAGGGTTATTACTGCCCTACCCCGGTCAGTTGCCATTCCTAATAGAGACAGAGATAAAATATTTTTATAATACAGTATAGATAAGTATAATAAAACTAATATACATTAACAGCTTGTAACAACCCCGACCCATGATTAACGTTAATTCATGCTTAATTACGCCTAATAAGGAATTAAAGTGAAATTTTGCATCATACATTGTCTTATTTATGTTCATATCTGTTTAATGTAGAAAGATCTGTTTATGTTTCCGTTTCGGTTTGCGAATTGAAAGCCTTATCGGCATCCGATTCAGAAATTGGCTTGATTTATGTGTTAATTAGAATTTTGTAGTAGATTTAATTAAAATTCGATTCAAAATAAAATAATTAGAATAATTAATGCTCAATTAAGCCCAAATTAATGAATTTATTAAGCCTATATAAGGCCATCTCATTACCTCCAATACACTTTTACACTTTTACACTTCTACTTCCTCTTGCTTGACCATAAAAAATGTGTGAGAGATAAGGAAATTGAGCTCAAATTGCAGAGTAATTGTTAGAATTTGGAGAAGATTGAAGTGAATTCAAAAGAATTAGACTCCAACTTGAAGAATTTGAGCCTTAGGTAAGACTTCGTAACCTTAGGCTCAATTACATGTGAAATCAACAAGAAATGATGTTGTTATGCATTATTTAAAGAGAATTGAGATTAGATGATAGAATTGAACATGACTCATGCATATATGTGCATATCATGAGGTTTTGAAGTTGTTTTTACAAGAATTCTCACATGCATGTTCATATCTTGGTTTTGTCAGAAGAATTCAACTTGTTTTTTAGCTTAATGACTCACTTGATCATGTTTTGGGGAGTTGAAATTCATGACATTACATATAAGTTATGTTATTTAAGTTTCAAGCTTTGTTTAGTACAATTGGCTTAGCTTTTGGGCTTACTTTTGCAAAATAGTTTGTAATTCATCATGTACTATGAGTTTCTTAATGTTTTACTAAGTTTTGGCCCAAAAGAATGTGTTTTGAAGGTTTGGAAATTGAATTTTGAGCTTGGGAGTGAATATGGAAATTCTCGAATTCTGCTCCAACGCTCAAGCGAAGGAGTCTACGCTCGAGCGACCACTTTGTGTCTTGCACCTCCGCTCAAGCGACCAAAGGTTGGCTCGAGCGTGAAATGCATGCTCCTAAAAGTCTAAGTGTTTTGCAGACTGCTCGAGCAACAAGAGTTGCGCTCGAGCGAGGACTTGAGTCTCACGCTCGAGCGAGCGTTGAGCGGAAAAACTAAGCAACTAGTACTTTTGCAGACTGCTCAAGCGAAGGAATGTGCGCTCGAGTGACCACTATATTTTTGCATGTCCGCTCGAGCGAAGAAAGCTACGCTCGAGCGAGACCCTATTTTTAACAATTTTTGTTAAGTGTTTTCAAGCACATTTTAGCATTCTCATTGTATCCTAGGCACTCCTAGGCCATGATTAAAACTCAATAAAAGGTAAAGACTTAGAAACATATTAAGAATAAAACGAAAGAAGTTAAGTATCAACCGAGTGTGTGTTTCATTATACGTATCTGTTATGTTTGGTGTAGGTCACGTGCTGTGAGCGGTTGATTCATTTGTTTACTGCCAAGACTATCTGTGAGTAATAACTCTGTAAACTTATGTTGACTTTAATTATTTTCTGATGATACGAAATAATCAATTTTTTGAATTGCTATGTTTTGTGTGAATAAATGAATGTCCGATTTTCTTTGAAAAATAATTATGGTATCCTTAGCAGAGGCCCTCGCCCAAGGGACATAATACTGTGGCTTATGGTCATGAGGCCCTCGCCCGGGGGAAATAATACCGTGGCCCATGTATGAGATATGTTACCCGGTACCGGAGGTTCTTTTTTGGAACTTGATATGCTTGACCAAAGAGACATGTTTATGCTAATGGATGTACCACACATGATTTGAATATGAATAAGGCTATGACTTTGTTTCTGCTATAAACCTGATTAAGATTCTGACTTGCTTTAGGATTTGAAATCTGTTCCGGGCATCATTTATTAAAATCTTTACTCTGTTATTATTCACTGGGCTTCCGCTCACTATTTATATTATGTATGTAGGTGACCAGATACGTGACTAGATCCAAAGTTGAGGATCTGGTGTCTCTGTTTTGTCAGCCAGCTGTTGTGCCTCTGAGGAGGTTCCCTTTTGTGCGCAAGTCAAGTCTAAACGGCATACATTGCGATCTAGTGTTAATAAGTAATACGATCAACGTTTTTAATTTATGTGTTTTGGGGTATTTCCCTTTTGGGCTACAACTGTATTAAATGTGAAAAAGATTACTGCATTATGATGTTGCGTATGTGCATGTATATTATATAAGGTTTTAAATTTCTGTTCTATGTATGTCTGCACGGCTTTATGGACTATGTATTGTTGGTATATTTGCTTCCGCAACCCTTAATTATATGTTATTCTGTTAAAAGGCCTTTGGTAATCCAAGGATTACTGGTCGATTACGATGCTAAACCTACAAGGATAAGTTTGGGTCGTGACATAGCTCCCCTCAAACTCAAGGTAGGTAAGCATAAACCAACTTCAGTTTGGAAACTAGATCACTGAAATGACTAGGAGGATGAGCCTTGGTGAAAATATCAGCAAGTTGATCAGTAGAAGAAATAAGGAGAAGATGAACAATGCCATATGTAATATGCTATCGAATGAAATGACAATCAATTTCAATATGTTTGGTGTGATCATAGAAGACATCATTGTGAACAATCTGAATGGCACTCCGATTGTCACAATAGAGAGAGGTAGCACCAGGGAAAGAAATACCTATATCAGCAAGGAGCTAGCGAAGCCACAAAAGTTCTTGAGTAGTGTCAGCAAAAGCGCGGTATTCAGCTTCAGTACTAGAGCGAGCAGTGAGAGACTGTTTTTTGCTGCGCCAAGTAAGAAGAGAATCCCCTAAGAAGAAACAGAAACCCGTGGTGAAACGTCGATCAGTATGATTCCCCAGCCCAATTAGCATCAGAAAAAAGCACGAAGCTCGAGAGAAGAATGAGCAGAGTAGTGGAGGCCATGGAACATAGTGCCTTTGAGGTAACAAAGTATGCGAAGTAGAACAGTATAATGTGGGGTGTTGGGAGCCGACATGTACTGATTACGATATGTAGTAAATAAAGTAACTTCATAAGTGTGAGTCCAGGTAGGTTCTGAGAGAGCAAGCTGGTCCCAAACATAATACATCTTAGAAAGAAAGTCATTAATAGACTGACCAAGGTCTTGGCGCATGCGGCGAAGTTGACTCTGAAGTTTATACTGATGAGCAAGGCCAGTAGTCTTCTTTAAAAAAATCCCCACTTTCTTTAGCAGGAGTGGTAACAGAGTTAAGCTGAAAACGTCTAAACTGAAGACTAATAGAAGTAACAGAGGTATTCCGAAGCTAAGTAATGATCTAGTAGTTCCTACTATCCTAATCTTCTAATCGGTCTTCATACTTAGCAGCAGTTTCTACAGCCTCTTTCACCGGTTTGGTCACATCCCCGATGATAATACACTAGAGTTTCCTATCTTTCAGGAAAGAAGACATGGCTTGGGCCTACAAAATATAACTGAAGCCATCAAGAACAACAGAAATTGGATAAGAGGCATCATGACGATCCATAATAATATTGTGGTAGGACTAAATAAATGGAAATAGAACTGTAGGAGTAAAATTAGGTAAAACAGATTGTACCAGTGAGTCCGAAAGGCTGAAAATAACTGGGAAAGGATTGAATGATGCAGAGATGACGTCAACAGGAGACTGGATAATGTCAATAGAGGCACGGTGCACAATAGTAGAGAAAGGCACGACTCACAATAGCAGCAAGAGACGTGCGTTGCACATTAGCAGAAATAGCTCACGCGGGTGCATAGTAGCAAAAACGGCGCACGCGGGTGCACAGTAGCAGAAACGGCACACGTGGGTGCACAGTATCAGAAATGGCGTACATTGGTGCACAGTAGTAGAAACGGCACACACGGGTATACAATAGTAAGAGCGGCGCATGCAGGTGCATGGTAGTAGAAGCGGCGCACGCGGGTACACGGTAGCATGAGTGGTGCAAGCGGGTGCACAGTAATAGGAACGGCACACGCGGATACACGGTAGGGCGCTTGTGTGCGCTTGGGAAAGTGACGGCGGAATGGTGGACGCACCGACAAGAAAAGCGGCGCGTGAGGAGGTTTCCTGTAACGAGCCTAGTGGTGTTAGAACTAAGGCACAATTTTGAGCACTGTGGAGCAATTTTTTAAAAAATTTTAGTCAACGATGATGACGGAACAGTGACGAAACAATGTTGTGGAACAAAGAATGGTGTATTACTGAAAAAGAAGAGAGATGCTATAATGCCACTGTGTACGAGCAATAAGCAAGAGAAAAGTGGAGCTAAAATTCAAGACCTACGCTTTGATAACATGTTACAATGGTTGAGAGAAAAGGAGAATAAATTGTGTATTTTATATATATTGAATTGAATTACATACAATAGAAGAAGCTTGTATTTATAGGTTGTAAAGAAACCTAGATAAGTATAGAAAGAGATAGAGATAGAGAGAGATAGATATAAGATATATCTACAATATAGTATAGATAAGTACAATAAAGCTAATATACATTAACACGCCACATATCATTCCTAAGCAATAGAGCGAAGGCACTCCAACTTATTAAAATCAAAGGGCGGGGAAAGCAAGTAACGATTGAGTAGGGAATGAAATTAACTAGCTTTTCAAGCCAGCTAAAGCAAGTATCCCATTTAAGGCTAACACCTCTCAATTAAATGAACGATTTAGATTATTAAAATGAGACTTATAGTTAGTTTCTTGATCCCTTTAATAAGTTCTCTTAAGATTACATTTGAAGGTAAAAGAAACTAAAAGTAATTACATATTTTTATTCTATCATAAGAACAATTTCAATTATAGAAGTGTCAAAATTATTTTTGAACTCGTTATAGTATAAATATATATATATATATATATATATATTTGTTATTTTGAGGATAATCTTTGTAGAGGTCATTTTGTGGTCTAGGAGTAATACTTTACATTACTTATAATTTGACACTTGTCAAATTATTTCTTAATATTCTAACAAAAAGTACTGAATCTTACAATTTTAACTAATAATATCAAGTACAGACACATGCGAGCTTGTCCCTAGACTACAATATAATTTTTCATAGTCTTTGTAATAGCCAGGACCACAAGTATCATAGAGTTAAAGTCTTCATTTGATTTGATTTTTAAAATCTGTTTTTAGAAAGAAATTTTTATTTGTAAAAAACTAAAATTTATTTGGTGATGAAAAAAATTAAAAAAATTCATCATTTTCATATAAATTTATCTTTTTAAAAAGTAGAAATAAAATTTTAAAATATCTTTATGTCTATTTTAGTTTGGTTGGTGAATTAATTTGAGTGGTGGGCTCTTGCAAATTATGTAAGAAAATTGGGTTAATTGTAATTAGCCTAATAGTGAAAAAGTTGAGATTTTTTTGGATAAATTACAAATACACCCCCTCAAATTTGCTTCAAATACAAATTGTCTTTTGTGGCTTTAAAAATTATATTACGCCCCTTGAAATTTTAAATTTAATAACAAATAGCCTATTTTATTAATAAATTATCAGATCAATTAACAACTTTAATAATGACAAAATTTTATTTCAATTAATAATTCAGGTAATTTTATTATTATAGAGGAGAACAGTTAGAAAATTTATTTTTTCAATTAATTCTGTTAAATAAAAAATTCTAACAACGGGAGGTAAATTGTAATTTTTCAAACCATAAGAGACAATCCGTATTTTAAGAAAATTTCAATAGGTGTATTTGTAATTTATCCATTTAAAAAAAAAAAATGATGCTAAAGTGATTATTTGTATGGTTGTTATACTCTTAACTTTTGACTATTTTATCTTCAATTTTTGTATAATTAAATACCAGTCAGCTAAAAAAAAAAAAAATTTACTTTAGCGAATCCGAACTCATAACTACAGTTGTAATAAAGGCACATAATCATTTTATTCCATTTCATTTTAATTAACCAAATATAATATAAGAGTTCATAAAAAAATATTATAAGTAAAATAAAATGATATATAAATATATATGGTGTGTTTATTTGGACGGACTGGATAAAAAAAGATTAGAATCTACCGGACTGTTAGTCCTGGAATACATTGTCCTCAAACTATTTGGTTAGACTGCATTTGTATCTCATATTTGTTTAGTGGATTAGATGTTAGGAAAGGACTATTTGATTGAATAGGATATAAATCCTACGTTTGTTTGAGATATTATAGAAAAGGATAAATGTTCAAATGACTATTTTATCATTTTCAATTATTTACTACGTAATAGCAATATTAAACATATCTTTAATATTTTAATTATTTTTAACTAGATTAAATAAAAAATTATTTTATTTTATTTTTTACACAATAAAATAAATTTATTTTTAAAAAATTAAATAAATTAAATAAATAAAATATCAATAAAAATAAATGTTATTTTTTTAATTAAAATTTTAAATAAAATTATTTTTAAAATAATAAAATTAAATAAAACATCTATTAAAATTTAAATAATGAAATTAAATAAAATATAAACAAAATTTTAAAATGAAACATCAGTAAAATATCTGTAAAAAATTATTTAAAAAAATTAAATAAATAAAATATCAATAAAAATTAAATAAATTATTTTATTTTTAAATTGAGACATTTAAATTTTATTAAATTTTACTAAATATAATACATAATTAAATAATAGAGAGTCAAAATGGTCATTTCACCACCTAATCTCATATTCTCCCTTATCCCTCCATTTATGTCTCACCTTCCGGGACACAATAGTCCAATAGATTTAAGACTAATAGTTTGGTGTAAAAATTCTAAACCAAACAATGAATGAATGGACTAATAGTTTAATCCCACCTCTCAATCCCTCAAAGCAAATACTATCATAAGGTTTATTCCACTATATATTTTTTTCATTAAAGAAACATTACTTTAAAATTAAAAAATTAAATTTGAAATTTTTTTTCAAAAAATACGCAACTTGCCCAGCACGGGCCTCCGTACGTAGAGTATATATATACATTCCCAAAGCACTAACCATTAGTTATTGGTAGTTTGATTTAACTGTTAAAACAGGTTATAAATTATAATTTAATAAATTATAAATTATAATTTTAATCAGAAATTATTAATCTATTTAGTGTAATTTTTGGATTATAAATTTAAATTACTAAATAGTGTTTGTTAAATAAATTATGAAGTAGCGTTTTCAATTAATTTTTATTTTTTACTATTCACTACTTGTCTACATTTCTCATAAATAATAATAATTTATAGTCTATTTGGGTCTTTTTCTAATTTAAAAAAAAATAAAAAATAAAAAAATCTAAGAGTATAACTGTAAATTAACATGTCCACAGCAAAAGCTAATAATCAGAAGCAAAGGATGAGCAGCTTCTCAGAATCAGCTTTTTTGAGCTAAAATATGTTATTAGAATCAGAAGCTGTTTGAAATAAGTTTAATCAAACAATCCAAAATAACTTTTCGAAAGCTAGAAGCTATAAATTGGCTCAAAAAAGCCCAAACAAACACCCCCATTAAAGGGCAAATTACCAACACCCTCTCGAAATTTGACCAAAATACAGATTTTTTCTTGAGGTTTGGAAACTTACAAATTACCCCCTGAAGTTTATATTTGCATAACAAATGAGGGGGTAATTTGTTATGCAAATATAAACTTTAAGGGACAATTTGTTATGCAAATATAAACCTTAAGGGGGCGGAATGTAATTTCTCAAATCTCAGGAAAAAATTCATATTTTAGTCAAATCTGCAAGGGGTGTTGGTAATTTGCCCATTATTAAAAAAGGAAAATTAGGCATACATCTCTCCACATGTTTGAAGTTTGAAAAATACTTTATGGGAAAGATTTCCCCTACCATATGCATTTTATAATTATAAAAGACATAATTTTATATTTTTTAAATTATAATTAACAAAACATAAAAAAGTCATAATCAAATATCTCAAAATAATATCATAACTAAATAAAAAAATTGATTATAACTAAATAAAAAATTAATTATGACTAAAGAAGAAAATAGTATAACTAAGAATGTATACGGTATGAGGGTGTATATAATAGAACTCTCCATATTTTATAGTTTATTCGTTATGGTTCTTGTGGGTTTTTTTTTTTTTTTTTGGTGCAAGAAAATAGATATGTAAATAGACTACTCCATATACCCTTTAGTGAGTATTACTTCTTAGCATTCACAACGCATCTGTAGAGAATCTCACCGTACTTACGTTAGGGCCAAAGTTAAAGCCCCCGGCATGCTCTGAACACTAAAAAAATATATTTAATCCCAACAAACAACTTTGAAGATTCGAACCTAAATTTTGAATGAAAAATTTAAAAGTCTTACCACAGAACCAAAACCTCATTGATACTTGTGGTTTTTAAGGAATCCTGGATGGATTCTAGGTTTATGCCTAGTTTTATTTTCCTTTTGACTTGAATTTTCTTGATGTGGACCAACATGCACATATTGCTATATTTTCAGAGCTATCATATTCAATTTCGACCAACTGTAGAAGTAACGGATTAAGTAGTACTAACACAAGTAGTGACATGAATATATTAAGATATTAATTTTAAGACAACAATGTTAAGGCAAGATGAATATATTGATATGTTAACTTTTTAAAAAACGAAAAAATGCATATTTTTTCGTAAGGCTGGACAAAAAAAAAACGAAAGGCTTGAAAAAAAACAGATAAATCAAACGCACACAAAAATGCATAAAGTGCATTTACACTTTCATAATTTAAAAACTCAATAATCTCAAATTTAAATTTTATTATGTCGGTTTACTTTGATGATTAAAATTGTTTATCTTTTAGTGTCTCTTCAAAAGATTATTCATGCAAAAAAATATCGAATATTAGTAGGCATATGATTAAATCACATTTATCTTATAAAAAAATAAATAATAATTAAATTTAATATTTTACATAAATTATCTACTTCACAAACATTAAAAGACCAACCTTTTAATTCACTAAAGTGTGTCCAAAGTGAGCTCACACTCTCTCTCAAAATTAGGAAAAATTGTTAGATGTTTTTGGAGCGCCACATGTATACTCTTCACTAGCTATTATACACTGCGTCCCTTCATGTTCACCTATCGCTTAACACAAAATTATAAATTTCACCTTCTTTACCAATCATAACATCTCTAGAGCATCACGTGACCATGGTCTAGAAGTACCCAATAATTACTCCAAAACTTAGACTCTCCGGTCCAATTATTGAATTGGAAAGTAAGGCCTTGTTTGGGTTTTTTTTTTTTTTTTGAAAAAATGAAAACTAATTTGATAAAAATAAATATTAAAAAAATACTTTTAAAAATATTACTAGCCTCCCAAAAGATAAAATTACGTAAAAATGATAATTATTTTTATTTTTTTACTTTTTTCACTAAATTAATTTTTACCTTTTAAAAAATTTTGAAATAAAATTGTGAAAACGAAACCATGGCCTAAGTCTTTGTTTTGGGAGGATAAATTACACTTACACCTCTTAAAGTTTGGATTTAATATATGTCACCATTGATGTTTAGAAAATTACACTAACTCCTATCATTGTAATTATTTACATGGAATAAATATATTGAATTCATGCACTTTTTCTTTTTTTGCTTTGTTTTACCTCATCTTTTTTTTTTTTTTTCTCCCTTTGCTCTACTTTTTTTTTCCAATATAATTTATTCTATTTTTCTACTAAGAGTTGTTATTTTTTTACATAAGTAAGGGTTTGTGAAATGGAATTATTAATCATAGGAGTTGAAATATAATTTTCAAAACGTCAGGAGATGAGATATAATTAGATCAAATTTCAAGAGGTGTCAGTATAATTTATTTTTATTTATTTATTTATTATTATTATTATTATTTTATAGTTTGCTTACGTTTTTGGGCCAAGTGGATAGGGCTATTTGATCTAGTCTAAAAAAAATTAAAAAAATTAAAATAAAAAAATAGGCTATTTGATGTGTCACCTTTGTTTTGCGTAGAAAAAAGCAGAGCAACTGTGGATAGGCTTTAAACAATTAGGGAAAATGTTGGTGAAGCTCCAACATATAGATACCAATTGCTTCCACAGATTGAATTCCATAAAAACCTCCACACCCAACAATCCACTAGTGTCAGTATCTCCGCCAAACAATCTCAAACCCACCAAGAAACACCAAGATCAAGAAGTTCCTAGGAATCCCAATGGAGCTGTCAAGAGATTTAGCAGAGTCTATAAGCAAACCCATGACCCAAAAACCCATCTTCACGAGCCTAGCTCAAATCCACATGGTTCTATCAAGAACCCAGATGGAAAAAACACAAAGGGTAGTTCTAGAATCGATAACAAGAGAGCTTCAATGGTTAAATTGACTCCTGTTAATGGGAATGGTGTGGTGGAGAAGACGCATACCAAGTGTTCGACGAAATGGCTACGTTACGGAGGGTGTATTCCAGCAATTTTGGAAGCTTTGGAAACAGTTATTGATTTGGATGAGGCGTTGAGGCCGTGGGAAGAGAGTTTGAGTAACAAGGAGAGGACTATAATTTTGAAGGAGCAATCGAGTTGGGAACGGGCGTTGGAGATCTTTGATTGGTTCAAGAGGAAAGGTTGTTACGAGTTGAATGTGATTCACTACAACATAATGCTTAGGATTCTTGGGAAAGCGCGGAGGTGGAGCTTAGTCGAGAGTTTGTGGGATGAGATGGAGAAGAGAAGCATTATGCCGATAAATTCTACTTATGGTACACTGATTGATGTTTATAGCAAAGGTGGGCTCAAGAATGAAGCGCTTCGTTGGTTGGAATTGATGACCAAACAAGGAATGGAACCCGATGAGGTGACTATGGGGATTGTTGTTCAAACATACAAGAAGGCAGGGGAATTTGAAAAAGCCGAGCAGTTCTTCAAAAAGTGGTCGTTGGGTAAATCTTCGTTTGATGAGGGAAGAACTAGCACCCCAACAATATCTACCACAATGAATAGTGATTCTCGGGGACATGTTTCTTTGAGCTCATACACATATAATACCCTGATAGACACATTTGGCAAGGCTGGGCAACTTAAAGAAGCATCGGAAACGTTTGCAAGGATGCTAAAAGATGGGATTGTGCCAAATACTGTGACTTTCAACACAATGATTCACATATGTGGTAACCAGGGCCAGCTGGAGGAAGTTGCTTCATTAATTCGCAGAATGGAGGAGCTCCGGTGCTCACCTGATACTAGGACGTATAATATTCTTATTTTTCTTCATGCTAAGCATGATGATATTGAAATGGCAGCAAAGTACTTCAGAAATATGAAGGAGGTTTTGATTGAGCCGGACGTTGTGAGTTACCGCACCCTCTTGTATGCATTCTCAATAAGACACATGGTTGGTGAAGCTGAAGATCTCATTTTGGAGATGGATGAAAGGGGTCTTCAGATTGATGAATTCACCCAATCAGCTTTGACTAGAATGTATATAGGAGCTGGCATGCTTGACAAATCATGGTTATGGTTCATGAGGTTTCATCTTGAAGGGAATATGAGTCCCGAGTGCTACTCTGCCAACATTGATGCATTTGGGGAACATGGGCATGTTGATGAAGCTGAGAAAGTTTTCATGAGTTGCCAAGAGGATAAAAAGCCTAGTGTTCTTGAGTTCAATGTGATGATTAAAGCTTATGGAATCAACAAGAGATATGATAAGGCTTGCCAATTATTAGACAGTATGGAGGAACACGATGTGGTTCCAGACAAATGTAGTTACAATTCTCTCGTCCAAATGCTAGCTAGTGCCGATCTGCCACACTTAGCGGTGCTCTATGTGAGGAAAATGCAACAGGCAGGATTGGTAAGTGATTGCGTCCCATATTGTGCAGTGATATCAAGCTTTGTGAAGTTGGGTCAGTTGAAAACCGCAGAGGCAGTTTTTGCAGAAATGGTTCGATTTGAGGTCCACCCTGATGTTGTTGTTTACGGTGTACTGATAAACGCATTTGCTGATATTGGAAGTGTTAAAGAGGCTTTAAGTTATGTTGATGCAATGAAAGAGGCAAGCATACCCATGAATAATGTTATATATTCGTCTTTGATTAAGCTTTATACTAAAGTTGGATACTTGAAAGAAGCAGAGGAAACATACAAAATGCTACAATCGTTTGATGTTGGTGCTGATGTATATTCTTCAAATTGTATGATTGATCTCTACAGCGAGCGATCTATGGTTAAACAAGCAGAAGATATTTTTGAGAACCTCAAGAGAAAAGAACAGGCAAATGAGTTTTCACATGCTATGATGTTGTGTATGTACAAGAGACTTGGGAGGTTTGAGGAAGCTATTCAGATTGCACAAAAGATGAGAGAATTGGGACTTCTGACTGATTTATTGAGTTATAATCATGTGCTAGGGTTGTATGCATCGGATGGGAGATTCAAAGAAGCCGTGGGAATTTTTAAAGAGATGATGGAATCTTCTGTTCAGCCTGATGATTCTACATTTAAATCACTTGAGGTTGTCCTAATGAAATGTGGAGTTCCCAAGCAGGCTGTTGGCAAGATGGAACTAACAAGGAAGAAAAATGCTCAGATTGGGCTGGAGGCATGGTTATCAACTCTTACTGCTGTGGTTTGTTTTGACAATAATGAAGTTGATGATGATGTTTAACTCTTGTGAGCTGGGACAGGGGTTTTGAGTTTAAACACTCGAGTTAAGGTTTCAGGGCAAAGAGTCGGGCAAAGAAAGCTCAAACAGTGGCGGTAATACCTTGCACTGAACAATGGTGATGACACAAGTACATACTGTAAAATTAGGCAAGTCCATGAAGGGCTATGTTACAATTATTTTTCTTTTAATTCCGTGGAATGTTATGCAAGCATTGAATATAACTTTACTATTTGTGGCTGCTAAATTTCACGCTTCTGTAATCCTATGTTAATCATCTGAAGGAGTGTCTATATTTGAAATTCTGCTCAGGCACATCAATATTTAAATATTTCAAATCACTTTTCTCTAAAGCTACCTATTGAAGGGTTTGGGAAAATATCTTACAATTAAAGGGAAAAAAAGTCATTCTTTGATGTTCAAATGTAAAACACAATAGAATACAAGTAAATTGTGTGGTTTTGAATATTAAACTTGAGGTGCAAATAAAAAAATTTATTGATTTAGAAGCATGAAAATTATTTCTATAATAATAACAAAAAAAGCTATTGTAGAAATTTTGATTAAACATCAATTGAGCCATATATCCTCCTTTATATGGTTAATGTGTAGTTTTGGGTAAGCAACCCATCTGAGTCTGAGTGTCCAGTCCAAAACACAATACAAGAAAAAGTGTTTGTCTCTGCATTTTGAACCCTAAAAGGGATCATCCCCCTCCTCCCCCCACCTCGCCAATTGTTGCTGCCACTACAGTACGCCACCGCCAAGGTCAGCCTCCCATTGTCACTGTTTTCCATTGTACAGAAAATTTGTTTTCATTTCTTATATTATTATACCAACGAGTCATGATCCAAAATCAACGTTAACTAAAAACTTCATTTGAATAACTACATCAACCACACCATCGTCCAATCCTTTATATTCAATTATATTCAATTTCATGTTATCAAAACACTATTTCGTGATGCATAGTTGAACACTAATGTGGGTGCACTCGGCAAGTCCACACATCCCACATCGCTCTATGAGAGATCACAGTTCCACTACATAAGTGGACTAACTCCCTTAGACTAGTATGAGGCCTTTTAAAGCCGTGAGGGGTTAGCTACTGGCTTCACCTAACTCCAAAACGAACAATATCGTGCTAGTCGGAGAGGGTTAGCTGCTTCATTTGGCGCCATTTGTGGAAACTCCCTAGGGAGTTATGTGGGTGCACTCGGCAAGTCCCTGCATGGTTTAAGAATACTCCTTCAATCCAAACAATTAAGATAATTAATGTCATTTAATAAACCATAAGCTGATTCCATTGTTAAAACTAATAGCAGCAAAGAAAATAAGTAGTTTTGAATTACTTATCCAAAGAAATGGTTTTCAATTAAATGACCCAATCAAGATTTTGTATTTGCTCTTTCATTAATGGTATAGGATTGCTTGGTTGTGTTTTTTCAAAAACACTTTTCAGAAAATTCTACTTTCTTGTGTTTCCGTATTTTTTTATTTTTACTGAATTTTTTTAATATTTTAAGCAATTTTTTTTTACTTTTTAGACATACCTAACATAAATATACCTAAAAACTAAAAAATTAGTGAAAAAAACCTTTTAAAAATTCACTAAATACCAAAAATACAAAAAAAAAATGAGAATTCAGTACATTTTTTGTATTTTTATGTATTTATTAAATTTTTAAAATATTTTTTCACAAATTTTTTACTTTTTAGATATATCTAAGTAAGGTGCATCTAAAAAAGTAAAAAAATATTTAAAATTTTAAAAATATTCACTGAAAACAAAAAAATACGAAAACCAAAAAACTGAGTTTTCAAAAAACTTAATTCAATAATTTGGACAAATATATTTTTTTATATGCAAATACTAGTATTCTATAAGCTCAAAAGGCATCACTAATTTTTCCCCCCAAAAATTATATATTTATGTTTTTTAAGCAGTGGAGAGTGAGAGCAAAGAAATAGGTATTTCAAACAAAATTCAAAAGCAATGAAATTTCACTGTTTTAAAACAAATAAATTTAATTTTTGGTCATTTTGGAAATCCTATCAATTTGAAACTTTTAGTCCTAAATTTGTGATTAATTACCTATATTTTGCAATTGATCTTCAATTTTGAAATTTTTAGCACTTATTAGAAATGTCAATTTCTTGGAAACAGTGAAATTTCATTCACTTTAGTAAAATTTCACTAACCTTTTTTACTGAGTAAAATTTCACCGTTAGATTATTGTGTTGTGGTGATAATGGTGTTGAAGGTTTTTTTTTTTTTTTTGGCACTGAAGGTTATAAATTTTAGCATTCAATTAAAATTTTACTTTTAGAACAAATAAATTTCTCTATTTGAAAATAGTAAAACTTATTTGTTTTATATAACAAAACAAACAAAACACCCAAAATTATCACTTTGAAGGCTTCACTTTGAATTTTTTAACCCTGAATTTGAAATTAAACACCCAATTTTTTTTTTTTATATTTATAAATATCCATTAATTTTGTAACTTTTAGCCTCTATTGAAAATGAGACGCATCATTTTGTATATAAAATTGTGTTTGTATATAACTACCCACAAATTTACATTCACTTGCTTTGAAAACAATTTCATTAAGGGCCAATTTGAGAACTTTTAACCTATTTTAGGTCACATTATCTATATTTTTTAAAAAAAAAGCAAAAAAAAATCAAAAAAATAATTTTTAACCAACTTCTCAAAATCCTAATTATTCTGTCTCCCATTCTAGCTGGTCATTACCCACATCCATTAATTATGGATTGTTTTAGAAAAATGATTAAAAGCTAATTTTTTGTTTTTTTTTTTATTTTTTAAAAAAAACATACAAAAAATATGAAAAATAATATAACCAAAAATAAATAAAAAATTAAAAACTGACTTTAATCACCTTTTTAAAATAGTCAATCCCCTATTTCCAACCATTAAATTTTGATTGTCATTGTCAACAAACTCAGGCCACCGTCACTAGTTACCGCCACCCACCTCATTCACTTATGCCTCCATTTGGGAAGTGGGTTGACTTTTTAGGTTTTTGATTTTTTTAACTATTTTAGTATGGGCTAAAAAACTTAGTTTGGAAAGGCCTTTTTGGCTTTTTGGTTGACTTTTTTTGTGAGAGAAGAGTGTAATAATTATGAGTTGGATGTGATGTTTTGTTTGTTGTGACTAAAATAAGAAAAATGCTTCAGACCGCCACTGGGGGTCGACCCCCAGTGAGGTAGCGCACCGTGATTGGACCAAAAAAAAATTGTTTTATTTTTTTTTTATTTTTTTTTGAGTTTCAGCCAGTGGGGGCTCACCACCTCACTGGGGGTGCGACCCCCACTGGGGGTCTGCAGCATAATTGCTAAGATAATCTATTTTATCTTTTATGACTAAAATAGTCCCAAACCTCCTTACCAAACGGAGTCTATGACCACTGGTACAAGCCATTGCATCTCTTATATAATGAAGAATCACATTATCATGGATAATCACTTCTAACCACCACCGACTATCTCCTACCATTAACAACTACTTATCGCCATAATAACTTTTTTATTTTCAAAATAATATTAAAAACATACCGTATGTATAAAAAATATTATTATTATTATTATATTAAAACCAATAAATTGTAAACGTACATAACACTCCTCCTTTAATTTTCAAACTCAAATACAATTTTTGTATTTTTCTTACTAATTTTTTTTTATATATTAGTTAAAATTAAAAAAATAAAATATTTATAACATTTAAAAAAAAAAATTGTTTACAAATAATTTACTTTTTTAGTGATTTAGAAAAAAAAAAAAAAAAAAAGAGATTAATTGATGATAAATCCGATATAAGGAGGGTATAAGGTATTAGGTGGGATTTTTTTGTTGATGAGAGATCCATACTTTGTGAAATAGTTTGGTGATAAATTTTGGAAAATATTTTGTTTTCAATTTTATCCCTTGACCTTTATTATATGTTTGACTTTCATTGACTATCTGTTGAAATTATTTTTATCTATTGAAATTTTTTATTTGTTAAAATTTCTATCTATTAAAATTTCTTATCTGTTCAAAATTTTCAATTTTTTTATTTGTTGATTTTTTTGTCTATTCAAATATTTCCTTTTTATCTGTTCAATCTGTTTCATTTTTATTTTCATTTTCATCAACAATAACACATCATCAACATCAACAACAAAAATAACTACAACTATCTGTTGAATTGAAAGAGAAAAAATGGTGCTAAAAAAAAGAGAGAAAAATGGTGATTGTGGGAGCCGAATAAACAGAAGAGTCGGAAGGTGCGTACCCCAGAAATCAGATATTATTCGGCTTCGTATTGCGTGACTAGGATGCCGAATACGCTATGAAGGCCGAATAGTCGGAGGTCAGTAGCTCCGAATAAATAAAAGGGGAGTGGGATAAAAGTAGGCTCAGGCCCCGAGGCCCAGAAAGCAAGCATAAATACAAAAACCACAGATTTAGAAAGGTATGTAAGAATCACTTCCCTTAACTTAGAAAACAAGCTATCTTGAGTGTCTGAACTGACTTGTCTATCGGAGTGCTAATTCCGGCACCCCCGACCGGAGTGTTTGTATCTTTTCAAGTGACTAGCTGAGGATCATTAGCGTCTCCCAGGATCTGAAGAGTATTTCCAAACCACTTCTCCACAACTGGCGCCGTCTGTGGGAATACTCAAATACATCCATGGCAGGCGTGACTGAAGATCCTCCGATAGCCACTGACGAGACCACACAGAGAGATGACCTCACTCCAGCAAACTCGCTTGGACCAAAAACCATCGCAGCAAGACTTGCCTTGGACCTCTGCTCATCTTCAAACCCAACGCAAAAGGCAATACACGCGACCATGGCACAAGCTAGGCAAACCAAACAGAGGTTGGACAACGCCATCGCTAAGAACGAACACCTTTGTCGCGATCTGGCCTCGGAAATAGCAAAATCCATACAAACAGTGTGCTAGGTTTCTGTGCGACCCCCGAGGGCAGATGATCGACGATCTCGAGCCCAACAACAAACAACTCACGGCCGCTATGCCTCAACAGATCATCTTGAGGAGCTGGCAAAGGACGAACGTCTCCAACAATGCGTCCGGAGGAGTGCGATCAAAACACCTGCCCTTCCGAAGGATGCATTTCCGCCTGACACCGTCCACATGATATACAGCTGGCCAGCAGCCCCGGCCGTGCATGCGATCCAATCATATCCAGGTCTCCAATAGCAACTCACGCCAGCAAAGCGGCTCCGAGAAACGCCAAGTAGCACCTTTGACAACTCTGATCTGATCGGCGTAACACTCCCTCACATCAATCCATTGGTTATTGAGCTACGCTGTAGACGTCCCCGAACGCCCCAGGAGGATGGGTCCCGTTCTGTTCTTTTGGGTCCACTACAGTTCGGACTCAAATTGTCACGGTTCTTAATCTTGAACCAAAGAGTCCAAATCCGGCAAATCATTTTGAGAAACAGATTTTGAAAAGAAGTGCCAAACATGGACTGCTTTGCCAGATACAGAGTCGCCACCTAAATATTTTTAAAATGGGAAATTTAGGAAACCCTGACTCAGTGCCGAAGGCCACGTGTCCGTCATCACCAAATGTCTTGGCTCGGGAGCTTGGGTACGATCGGGGAGGGTCAGCTATGAGCACCCCCTTTCGCCCGGTCCGAATACCGGCCTCTACTAACCGTGATATTCGATTTTGAAAACGTTATGTGTTCTTATACCAATTATTAGCCTAGAATTACTATGTTATGCGCACAGCAAACAAGTATAGACTAGATTGCCTAATTTGGAAATAAGCATTGCATATCCGTTCGTTTTGAAAAGGCTTTGGAATTTGCTACTCGCAAGTAGGCTAAAACACGGATTTCAACGAGTTTTTCCAACTCAAGCAATCCAACCTCCACCCACAGGCATTCAAACAGTTTATCTCATATAAGCATTTAGCCACATGGTAAGCCTACTGTCATGTTAACATTCACACGCATGCGAGATGCTAAAGCGTAAATACTTACATCGTACTCCGTGCCAAAACAACAAACTAGTTAGCAAACATGCATGTCCTAGTTCATGTTAAGTGACTAATGCATCGCATACAAAATGTGATTAGGATAGGCTCGGCTAACCCTAAAATGGCATGTGAAATGCTACACGTAACAAGTATTCAATTTGGAAATTGAAATACAATGCGGTTTGTATGATGTACCGAGCCCGGTGCATGTCAACAAATGCATGGATGCACGCATGCATTGCATAAGGTATGCTAAAATAAACGTGCCCTAATCTACCATTATAAGCAGGTAAATAAAAGGGAAGAAAGAAGTGGGGGTTGGAAGACATACACACCACTCACGCACGCTTATTACAACTTTGCCCTCACACGGAGGGACCAAAAGAATATACAAATTAATTAACTACGCAAGCTAATTAAATATTACAAAATGCCTAATTAATTAACAAATTAACTACGCTAAGAAAAACAGTAAACCGCCTCGGGGCGAGGGCTCAATGCATGCGCGCTCGGATTCCGCTCGGAATTGCACTGCCATGCCTAGCCTGCCTCTGTTTTCCCTGTTTTGCTCCTCTGAAAACTGCCAAAGTCCCAAGGATGCCTCTCTGGATACTGGGAATCATCACCGGCCAAGTAGAATGATCACCGGCAGTGAATTTGTGGTCATCGGCACAAAATAGATCCATCGGCCATCAATTGACTGCCGGTCGGCACTAAATACTGCCGGCCGGCAATGAGTTCCTGCAGAACCTGCAACTCACAGCAGCAGAGGGCAAAACTTGCATGGCAATACAATTCAAGCTATTTATGCACCAATCACACTCTCTATCATGTTAATGACTCAAGGGAGGATGTGCCTCGATTCTCGGCCACCAATCACGCATTTCTATGCATGGTGGCCTAAAGGATCAAGTGTGCACTTTCATGTCAAATGAAATGCAAACTAATCAAACAAAATGAGGCCCAATTCCTATCACCAAATCAAGGAACAAGGCATGCATGTCTATGTGTGCAATCCTAAACATGTCAACTAGTATGCAACATGGGATGCAAACAAGAATGCTAGTATGCAAACACACATACAAGGCAAGCATGCAAACCAAGCAAGGGGGCGGACTTAAACATGATCTAGGCAACTCCAAATAGGCCCAAAATCAGTGGCCGAAGTGCCCAAAAATGAAGGCTAAGTACCCACACATGCAAGCAATCATGGTCCAATACTTAAAGCATAATGGGGGAACTTTTAAACACATTTAAAAGGACACAAATATGAACAATTAGCATGCAAGTTAAGCTCTAAAATCATGTTAGAAGAGGTGCCAAACCAACTCAAACAAGATAACCAAAAGCATGCAAATGGCCCAAATATTCAAGGCTCACCAAAGAGGTAATGAACTACACTTAACAAAACCTAACATGGCAAGACTTAAGCAACTAAAATCAGAGTTTTAGCATACAAAATCAAGCCCAAAGGACTACTTAGATGGCATCTAAGTGGCTCAAATTCAAAGGCATGCACAATGGTCAAAACATAGGGCATACAACACATGCTCTCAAAGCAACAAAGAGGCAACTAAGGCAAGCATGTGAGCATGCCAAAGGGACTGAAATTACATGTTGGATGGTTCCAAACCACCAAAATGATGCAAGCAACACAAGCTACACATTCACATACTTGAGGCGTATAAGCCCGGCAAGCCACAAATGCAAAGGAGCTATACTAAGCATGCCAAAATCGATCCCAACAACTATGGACAGACCTAAAGCATGGCAAAATAAGCATAAGAACTTCACAAATCTAAGCCTAAAACATGCTAGAACAAAGGCACACAACCTAAGGCATGTTAAGGGATCAATGAGGCATTGCATGGCAACTATACTAAACATGCATGGAGTGCCAAAACCAACTTAATACAAAGTTATAACATGGCAATATAAGCATAAAATACAGCCATGGTATGCTCAACACACACTTGAACAAAGACTTCCTTAAGAGACCAAAAATGGTCCCTTTCAAGGACAACAAGGAGAGGGGGTGGCCCTCCCCTTTTGGAGACTTCAAGGCATCATCTCCACCACTGAAATCCCTCAAGATTTCAGTGGTGAAGAGGCCCAAACACCAAAGTCTCGAAACTTGCACAAAATGGCACAAAACAAGGGCCTTGCAAGGCCTAAGAGGGGTCAAACTTCCCCAAAGCACAAAACACTCTTAATAAACTATCAAGAGGCCCTAAAAACAAAAATATTTTATGTTATACACCAAGCACAAAAACAGCTCTAAGATAGGTAGAAATAGGATGCAAAAATGGGGAATAAAGTGACTAGTTTCTTACCCTTGAAGAACTTCTTCACAAATGTTGATATTGTTGCTTCTTTGAGCTCAAATCCAACCAAAGACCTCAAGAACAAGCTCTGGTCCTTGAAGAAACCAAGAAAAAGTGAAAGACTAGGTGTTTGTGTGCAATAGTAAGACACAAAGCACCTAGAACACACACAAGGGAGATATAGAGATAGGATATGAATGGAACTCAAACCCTAAAACCAGAGCTTGCTCTGAGTTGTTTTCTCACTAAAAAGCCAACCCTAAAGCCAAGGGGGAAGGGCTCCTCTTATAGAAGAGCCAAACTTGTAATGCTTACAAGTTAAGCAACCAAGAGGGGCATCCCTCCATACACGTGTATGGAGGGGGAGCCAATGCCAGACAGCTGTATAAAATATTTGAAAAAGCAGCTGAACAGTAGTCGGCTAGCCAAAAAATGTCATTTTGACAAAATGACTGCCGACCGGCAACAAAGAGTGCCGACCGGCAATATATATTGCCGGTGGCAACAAAAACCAGCAGTGGCCTCTAGCTAGTGCCGGTGGTGTGTGTGGGATGCCTCACAAGGCATTCCCTGCCCCTCCAAGGCAAAAACACAAGTGTTTGGTGTAAAACCAGACACAAAAACGGTCGAGTTCGGAGATCCTGAGGCAGGGCGCGTAGCCGAGGACTCTGGGAACTCCAAACGAACACAAACATGGATAATCACCGAGTGTTCCAACGGTGGCGTCCAAGTCTTGAGGACGGTCAAAAATGGGGTGTCTACATACGCGTAAACCGGTTTACCGTCGAACGCGTTCTTATTGACTAGGGCAGTACTTCGGAGGTTATGTATTATAAAACCTTCACCAAACTCGAATTCAACGAGTCAGACCTGACTCCGGCTCCTTATCCACTATTCGGCTTCAATGCCAATCCCGAGTACCCGTTGGGAAAGATCAGCTTACTCGTTCGAGTAGGTTCCAGAACGGTTAGATGTGTGGAATTCTTGGTCGTCAGGCTGCCATCGCCGTACAATCCCATCATGGGGCGATCGTGGTTGCATACATTGCAGGCCGTCCCAAGCACCTATCATCAACTGCTACGTTTCCCAACAAACACGGCATTGAGCAAATCTGCGGATTCCCAGAGAAAGAAATCGCACAAGATGTTATCTCATTGCCTTGCCGCCAGAACGCCAAAGGAACTGCAAGTGAACTCATTGAGGTTCCAAATCGGGAGATCCTTGATGACGTTGGGTGGCATCCAAATGAGAAGGACAGAAGATTTAGACCGAGTTGACATCGATGGAAGCCCATAAAAGTTCTTCATGATCGGCACCTCTCTGAATCAGGCCACCAGGCAGCAACTGATCTCTTTCTTGCTCAACAACCTTGACGTCTTTGCGTGGACTCCGTACGAAATGCGCCGGAATAGACCCATCAGTTTTCACAGCACCATCTGAATGTCGATCCAAATGTAAGCCGATCATTCAGAAAGGCCGACGGTCGGCCGCGGACACACTGCCGCCGTTGTTGAGGAGGTCGACAGACTGCTTGGACGCTGGGCAATTAGAGAAGTCACTTACACCTACGTGGCTCTCCAATACAGTGGTGATAAAAAGAAGAAAAAATGGGACTTGGCGAGTGTGCGTTGATTTCACGGATGGAACAAAGCTTGCCCCAAGAAGACTGTTTTCCTCTACCCAGAATCGACCAGCTTGTCGATGCGACGGCACGTCATCAACGCATGAGCTTCCTCGATGCTTACAGAGGCTAACATCGAAATCGCCATGCATCCACCAGTATAAAACCAGGAAAAGACTGAAACCTGAAAAACTCATTCCTCACCCAAGAGGAACCTATTGCTACAAAGTTATGCCTTTTGGCTGAAGAATGCAGGGGCAACCTACCAAAGACTGGTCACCGCCATGTTCAAAGAGCAACTCGGCACGCTATGGAAGTATACATCGATGTGATATGGTGGTCAAGTTCCAAAGAAGAACAGAATCATATAGCCGATCTAGAAAAGACATTCAGCATCTTACACAAATACAGAATGAAACTGAACGCTTCCAAGTGTGCTTCGGAATCAGCTCTGGCAATTCCTGGGTTACATCGTCACTCACCGAGGATCGAAGCAACCCGAGGCAAGTCACAGCAATCTTGGAACTCGGCTCCCCCCGTTCAGTAAAGGAAGTCAAAAGTGATGGGGATGGCCGCTGCACTCAACAGGTTCATCAGCCCGGTCTACAGATTGCTGCCGACAATTCTTTCAGACACTACGGCAGGGAACCGCCGAATGCGAAACAACTTTCAATGGACTCAAGACCTACCTCCGGCTCAGTACCTCTCTTGACAACACGCTGCTGGTAACCCGCTCATTCTATATTTGGTAGTTTCCGATAGGGCCGTCAGCGCGTCTGTTACTGTTAAAAGACGAGGAGGGGGAAAGCAACGGCCAGTATATTATGTGAGCAAGGGCAATGGTTGACGCCGAAACACGCTACCTCCGCTCGAAAAACTCATCTTAGCCCTAGTCATGCGGGGCAACAAAAACTGATGCATTACTTCCAGGGACATAGCATTGGGGTGCTAATAGATTATCCCCTCCGACAATACCGACGGAGTGAGAAGCATTAGAACGTGTTTCAAAATGGGCTCTTGAACTCGGCCAATACGACATTCAGTTTTTACCTAAACCGCAATCAGGGGCAGGTGTTGGCCGACTTTGTTGCCGAATTCACCGGCGAGCTACCAACCTCAAACCTGACGAAGTTCGACTAAAGGCTAAAGTTCGACCAAAGCCGAACTGGAGAATTTATGTCGGGGATATTTGGCAATTATACTGTGATGGATCGTCTAACCAAAGGGGCAGTGGCATTGGAGTTGTAATCATGTCTCCAGACGGCGCAGTAATTGAGCAGGCCGTCAAGCTTGGCTTTGAAGCATCAAATAACGAAGCCAAATACAAAGCCCTTCTAGCCGGTCTGCGGAATGCGCACCTTCTCGGCGCTCGGCGTTCTACTTGTGTTTTGTGATCAAAATGGTAATTGGTAATTAATCAACTAAAGGGGAGTACGCGGGCAAAGAAAACGACCGTATGGCGGCCAACATGAGAACGGCCAACTCCTTGCTGGCAAAATTGGACCATCACGAACTGAACCAAATAACACGCGACCAGAACACACACGCGGATGCCTTGGCGTGCCTAGCCTCCGCCATCAATTCTGAGATCAAACGGACCATTGAAGTAGGTTTCGTCCCGAAGCCGAGTATTGGCCCTTCGGAGGAAGTCCATGTCAACGTTATAGAATCCGCACCAAGCTGGCTGGACCCCATTGTTGCATTCCTCTTTTCTGAACAACTCCCAGAGGATAAAAAAGAAGCACACAAGCTGCGAAATAAAGCCCTGCGATACTATCTGGATCCGCAATGAGGGCTTTATAAAAAGTCCCTCTCTGGTCCATATTTGGAATGCGTACACCCCGACAAAGTGGAGGAGCTCCTGACAGAGATACATGAGGGTAGTTGTGGTGCCCATTCTGGCGGACACTCCCTGGCCCATCGAGCTATAACACAGGGATATTATTGGCCGACAATGAGAGCTGACGTGGAGAGTTATGTTAAAAAATGCGACAGTGCCAAAAGTTCTCTCCATTAACCATCTGGCTGCCAAAGGGTTGAGCTCTATCACCAGCCCCTGGCCGTTTGCTCAGTGGGGACTTGATATCGTAGGACTATTGCCGAGGGCCTCAGGGAACAAAGCGATTCTTAATCATCGCGACAGATTACTTCACAAAATGGGTCAAAGCGGAGGCTTTAACACATATACGAGACGCCGACATTAAACGCTTTGTATGGAGAAACATCATAACGCGATTCGGCATTCCGAGAGCTCTTATCTCAGATAATGGCACCCAGTTCGATTGTGGCGTATATCGAGAGTTATGCAGTAAGTATGGCATTCGGCCTTATTTCTTTACACTGGCCTACCCCCAAAGCAATGGTCAAGCCGAAGCCTCTAACAAATCCATCTTGGACGGCATCAAAAAGAGGCTGGAAAAAGCTAAAGGCAAATGGGTCGAAGAATTGCCGAGTGTATTGTGGGCTCATCGTACCACGCCAAGGAGATCCACTGGAGAAACGCCGTTTGCTCTATGCTTTGGAACCCAGGCAATCTTACCCCTGGAAATCGGCCTCCCAACTCTGAAATCGCAAGTTTTTGATACGGGCCGAAACGACATGATGCTTGCCCTGGATATGATTCTAATCGAAGAACGAAGAGACCGCGCCCTGGCATCCATGGCATGGTATCAGCAGCAGCTCGCCAAGTCGTATAATCAGCGAGTTCAGATACGCCGATATACGCCAGGAGAGTTGGTCTTAAAGAAGGTACTTCCAGCCGACCGGAGACCGGCCGATGGAAAATTGGGTCCAAACTGGGACGGCCCCTATCAGATAGAATCCATCGCAGGAATAGGGGCATATCGGCTCTCAGACATGTCAGGAAGAAGCCTGCCACGGCCTTGGAACTCAACACATTTACGTAAATTCTATCATTGACCCGACTTGTGGGCTTGATACTTGTACATATTCCACCGTTGCAATACAAGGTTTCTCATTTTGCGCAAGCTCGCTCCCAAGCCTTTAAGGGCCAAATAAGCCTTCCAAGGCCGAAATCAAGTCTCCGGATTCGGAGCGCCCTTTCGGTGCATGGCACCTTAGGGCCGAGTAAGTCTCTGGATTCGAAACGCCCTTCGTGGATATCACGATTGGCCAAAATAGTCTCCGGATTCGGAGCGCCCTTCGTGGATGTCACGATTGGCCCAAATCAAGTCTCCGGATTTGGAGCGCCCTTCGTGGATATCACGATTGGCCAAAATAGTCTCCGGATTCGGAGCGCCCTTTGTAGATGTCACGATTGGCCCAAATCAAGCCTCTGGATTCGGAGCGCCCTTCGTGGATATCACGATTGGCCAAAATAGTCTTCGGATTCGGAGCGCCCTTTGTGGATGTCACGATTGGCCCAAATCAAATCTCCGGATTCAGAGCGCCCTTTCGGTGCGCGACACCTTAGGACCGATTAAGTCTCCGGATTCGGAGCGCTCTTCGTGGATATCACGATTGGCCAAAATAGTCTCCGAATTCGGAGCGCCCTTCGTAGATGTCACGATTGGCCCAAATCAAGTCTCCGGATTCGGAGCGCCCTTTCGGTGCGCGACACCCTAGGGCCGATTAAGTCTCTGGATTCGGAGCGCCCTTCGTGGATATCACGATTGGCCAAAATAGTCTCCGGATTCGGAGCCCCATTTTGGGGCAAGACACCTTAAGGCCGAATAAGCCTCTTAAGGCCGATTAAGACTCCGAATTCGGAGCGCCCATCGTGGATGTCACGATTGGCCAAAAGTCTCTGGATTCGGAGCCCTTGTGAGATGCATTTGGACCACTTCATTGGCCGAATAAATATTCAATGAGAATTGTTCTTAATTCGAGCCGGTCAATGCATGTTTAAACATTTGCACCACGCAACACAAAACTGGCCAATAAGTTGAAATAATACGTTTAATTAAACATTTCAAAACCAAATACAGACGTCGAAAATAAATAAATAAATAAATAATTTCTATTTGTTCGGCACGAAGTCTGTTTATTCGGCACCCTCATCGTCGCTCTTCTCAATTTCGAAATCGGAATAGGGTAAGTAGTAACGATGATACAGGGGCGCAGCCGAATCGATTCCCACAGCTTCGAGAGCTTTCTCGGTTTGAAGGGCCTTGATCCAGCCGTGCTTAAATTCGCGATTTTCACATCGGCAGACCTCCTCGGCAAGGTCTTGTTTGTCTTCTCTATCCCGGCCTTCAGGCCGTCCTGAAACCCCTTTGCATAACCCGAGGTCCGTTGGGTCACTCTCTCCTCAACGACCAATTTAGATTGACCGGCCGCCACCGACGCGCTCGTTTGAACATTCTTCAGCTCCCGAAGCTCACGCTCAGCCTTTTCCGCGCGAATCTCCAGACTGCGATTCCTTTCGTCATTTTTCTTACTCTCACGTCGCACTTCCCGCAGACGCATGCCGACTTCGTAAGCAGTATATAGTCCTTTCATGGCCCCATGTATGCCGTCTCGAAATACTTTGAAATCTTGACGTCCAACCATCGATTGTTGGACTTCTGGCAAGAAGATCTGTCGAGCGAACTCGATTGCCACACCTGGGTCTTTGATGATAGAATCTGCCTCCGTCATTGGCCTATTCCTCACAAAAACCGCAAAATTCAACGGTCGTGGCGTCGCATCAGGCTCGATCCTCGGTCGCGGGCGCGGAGAATTTCCCCGTTGTTGCCTGTCCTCTCGGGGCGATCTGCTTCGACGAGTAAGGGGCTGCTGTGTTTCCCGATCCTTGGATGTTCTTCTTCCCGTACGCATAGGCTCACTACTGCTACTCATTGCGGCGTCTAATTCAGCCAATCTTCGTCCCTCCCAAGTTGCCTGAATGGAAATAAGTAGGGCCTTTGGCGTGCACCCGCCCCATTTATCCTTCAATGTATGCAGCTCTCCCAAGGCAACGTCAGTAATCCCAAACGTCAAAAGTCGGATGACAATTGTCCGGCCCATTCGGCTTCTCAAACCAAGGGCACATTTACTAATCTGGTCAGGCTAAGGCAAGGACAGATTTACTAATCTGGTCGGCCATGTTTTCAAACGCAAGCGCTGACCAATCTGTACCTCAGCCAGCCCACGAGTTAGGCCCATTCGACTTCGCGAGCTTGCGCCCTGGCTAAGGGCAGATTTACTAATCTGGTCGGCCATGTTTTCAGGCGCAAGCGCCAACCAATCTGCGCCTCAGCCAGCCCACGAGCTAGGCCCATTCGGCTTCTCAAACCAAGGGCACATTTACTAATCTGGTCAGGCTAAGGCAAGGACAGATTTACTAATCTGGTCGGCCATGTTTTCAAGCGCAAGCGCCGACCAATCTGTGCCTCAACCAGCCCACGAGTTAGGCCCATTCGGCTTCGCGAGCTCGCGACCTGGCTAAGGCAAGGGCAGATTTACTAATCTGGTCGGCCATGTTTTCAAGTGCAAGCGCCCACCAATCTGCGCCTCAGCCAGCCCACGAGCTAGGCCCATTCGGCTTCTCAAACCAAGGGCATATTTACTAATCTGGTCAGGCTAAGGCAATGACAGATTTACTAAAGTATCGCCATGTTTTCAAGCGCAAGCGCCGACCAATCTGTGCCTCAGCCAGCCCACGAGCTAGGCCCATTTGGCTTCCCAGCTCGCGCCCTGGCGAAGGCAAGGGCAGATTACTAATCTGCGGCCATGTTTTTTCAAGCAAGCGCCGACCAATCTGCGCCTCAGCCAGCCCACGAGCTAGGCCCATTCGGCTTCCCCAGCTCACGCCCTGGCTAAGGCAATGGCAGATTTACTAATCTGGTCGGCCATGTTTTCAAGCGCAAGCGCCGACCAATCTGCGCCTTAGCCAGCCCACGAGCTAGGCCCATTCGGCTTCCCGAGCTCGCGCCTTGGCGAAGGCAACGGCAGATTTACTAATCTGGTTGGCCATGTTTTCAAGTGCAAGCGCCGACCAATCTGTGCATCAGCCAGCCCACGAGCTAGGCCCATTTGGCTTCCCGAGCTCGCGCCCTGGCTAAGGTAAGGGCAGATTTACTAATCTGGTCGGCCATGTTTTCAAGCGCAAGCGCCGACCAATCTGTGCCTCAGCCAGCCCACGAGCTAGGCCCATTCGGCTTCCCCAGCTCGCGCCCTGGCGAAGGCAACGACAGATTTACTAATCTGGTCGGCCATGTTTTCAAGCGCAAGCGCCGACCAATCTGTGCCTCAACCAGCCCACGAGCTAGGCCTATTCGGCTTCCCAAGCTCGCGCCCTGGCTAAGGCAAGGGCAGATTTACTAATCTGGTCGGCCATGTTTTCAAGCGCAAGCGCCGATCAATCTGTGCCTCAGCCAGCCCACGAGCTAGGCCCATTCGGCTTCCCCAGCTCGCGCCCTGGCGAAGGCAACGTCAGATTTACTAATCTGGTTGGCCAGTTTTCAAGCGCAAGCGCCGACTAATCTATGCCTCAGCCAGCCCACGAGCTAGGCCCATTCGGCTTCCCAAGCTCGCACCTTGGCGAAGGCAAGGGCAGATTTATTAATCTGGTCGGCCAAATACCTAAGCTAAGCAGCCGATCTAACCATAACCGAAAGCAATATCATTCATCAACAACATTTTTCATCAACATCATTTTCCTTAGCAAGTTGAGCACAACTCATGAAATTTTATATACGCAATTACTAAACAAAAAGCTGCAAGCCCGCATGAAAATGCCTAACACAAAACAAATATGACTGTAGCAACACATGAAAAATACCAAATTCAAAACTGTAAAAATACATTCGACATCCTAAAAACTATGTCAGTCGCCCAGATCAGCCATCGGAATCAGACTCCAATGGCTCAACATCCACTTGCTCATATGGTATTGGCATAATCAATGAAGCTTTAGCAGCAGCAAGGGCTTTGTGCCAGCCATGTTTGAATCCCCGATTTTCAAACTTGGGGACTTGGTCCAAACACTCGGCGAGTCCAGCATTTTTCCCAGCCTCGAATACTTTGGAAGACTCCAAGTCGGCCGTTTCCTTCGCCGCCTTCATTTCAGCCAACTCAGCCTCCAATTTGGAGACCGCCTTCTGGGCCAATTTGAGCACATCTTCGCTCGCGTCCGCTTCTTTTCGGCATTCAATCTTAATTGATCCGTGCTACGAGCCCTCTCCATCTCGACCTCGGCCCTTAAGGCTTCCTGGTTCACCCTCAAAGCTTCGACCTCAGCCCTTCTCCTCTGGTCCTCAACTTCCTTTCGTAAACGACCAATCTGTTTGACGACGTCGCGATGGCGACGGCCCATATCGGCTATCCTTCCGACGGTCTGCAAAACAAGAATTTAAAACCATAACTTCAACAGCATTTGGATTAAGTGAAGTAAAGTCCGAATATGTACCAAAAGTGCTGATTGGGCGGCTGTAGACACCCCATTTTTGACCGACCTTAAGACTCAGACGTCACCAACTGAGCGCTCGGTGATGTTGCATATTGTGCTAATTCTGAGGTTTTAGAGTCTCGGCTGTGAGTCTTACCTCCGGACTTCCGGACTCTTTTGTGCCCTACCTCGGTTTGCGAACCGGGTCCCGTTTTCTCTGTTTTCTCTTCCCAAAGGGAGGGAGAGGTCTCGTAGACTATCTCTCAGTGGCTGTAGGCTACGTTTCGTGGTCGTAGGCCATTTTTCTCGTTTGGAGGCCAGTTTTCGGTTTTCAGAGCCGTCGGCTGTGTGCCTCGGTTCGGGACTATTTAACCACCTCCGTTTGCTCCGATTTTTGGCATACACCTTGTTTCCTCCCTTTTGAGGGACACTGTGGCTCGAGAGACCAACTTCATGGTCAAACGCCACCTCCGGTGTTTAATAGTCAGTTTTCAGGGCCCCGAACTGCGTGTTTCGGCCCCCTAACCTCCGTTTTGCATCCGTCTTGGTCCATTTTTGGCAGGGACCTTATTTTCATTGTTAGAGATGTTGTAGGAAGGTGGGAGGCCAGCAATTGTTCTGAAAACCAGCTTTATTCCTTCATCGCTCTTCATCGCCCGTTTTCTTCACTAGAAAGCTGATTTTTCCCATCCCCGGGCCACTTTTTCTGACTTTCCACCACACCATTGTGTTGTACACACCTGGGAGGCCACCAATATGGGTAGGCCGGCCATTAATTCCCCCTGACCCTTTTGAACCCCTCTAAAAAGTTGATTTTTCTCTCTCTTGGGTTACATTTTCTGGTTTTTCTCCACATAGCTGTGTTGCACTCACCTGGGAGGCCACCTTTTGGGGTGGCCAGCCAACAATTTTGCTTGAACCTTTTGCACCTGGTCAGTCGGCCAGGGGAGGTGGCCGCCGGCCACCTGAACCTTTTGCACCTGGCCGGCCATTCTCTCTCTCCTGGTGCATTCTAGTTGTGCCAGCTGTTTTGCACCAGATCCTTTGCCCGAGGGTCTGCCTTTTGAGGGGGAAATTTGAATTGTTTTTCCCCCCTTTTCTTTCACTCCTCTCCCTTTATATAACCAGCACCCCACCTCCATTTCTAAGGGTTAGAAAAATCAGCCAAAGCTCACCCCCTTCTCCCTCCATTTTCACTATTCCAAGCTCCAAAACCCTAGTTTCTTGGCCATTTTGCACTACAACCCATAGCCTACCACCTCCATCATCCATTCCAGCCCCTTGGAGGCCATTTGCAGAGGTAGAGAGCTCACATTCTTGGTCCAAAAGCTGTTGGAGGTCGGCTCTACAAGGGTAAGTCCTCATTTCCTTTTTTCTAGCCTTATTTTGCTTCATATCTTAGCTCCTTTTGCTTGCATTTTTGGGCTTCGACCTGAACTGAAAATAGTCTTATTTTGAGCCCTTATTCAACTTTGTTGAAGGGCTCTTTGCTGTTTGAGGCCATCTACCCACCCTTTGTGCTTTATCCCTCCTTTTGGCCTTTATCTTGCATGATATATTAGCCTTTCTTGTGAGCATTTCTGGGCTTCGAGCTAAACTGTAAAGTGCCTTATTTTGAGCCCTTCTTCAACTTTGTTGAAGGGCTCTTTACTTTTGAGGCCAGATACTACCCCTTGTCCTCTATCTCTCTTTTAGGGCCATTTTTGCATCATATTGTAGCCTTACTTGTGAGCATATTCGAGATTTTTCATAAACTGTAAAGTATCTTTTTTTGAGCCCTCTTCATTTTGTTGAAGGGCACTGGTTGTGTTTGAGGCCTTTTACTGCCCTGTTTGTCAATCTCTCTTTTAGGGCTGTTTTTGCATGATACATTAGCCTTATTTTGAGCCTTTTTGGACCTTGACCTAAACTGAAAAAAGTCTTTTTTTGACATCATCTTCATGTTTGATTAAGGTCTATTTTCTGTTTGGGGCCATCTTCCCCCTATGCATGCTTCATCTCTCCATGATTAGGGCTATGCATTAGAGCTCTTGCTTTGGCCATGGCTTGGCCTCTGAGCCACTGAAATCCAGCGGATTTTCAGTGGCTTAGGTGTTTTCTTGATGGCCAAAAGCAGAGGGGGGTGACCCCCTCTCACCTTGTTTTGCTTGATGGTCTTTTTGGCCTTCCAAAGAGGCCCTACTTTGCATGCTTTGTTGACTGATTTCAGGGCCAATTTGATGAGTTTTAGGGCTATCATATTTGATTTCCAGAGTTAATTTTGCCATGCTAAGTGTCTATCTTGTATGTGCTTAATAACCCCTTGCATGGCCCTCTAAAAGAACCCATCATTTGTGCATGTGTTGACTGCATTTTAGAGGTTATTTGGGCATGTTTTGGCATATTTTATTCACTGATTTTTGCTGGTTTGATGAGTTCTCATCTGCTTCATGTACATGCCATGTAAACCATAGTTGCTAGTCAAAGTTGCATGCAATTTTAGTCCATCTTGCTAGCATCTTTTGGCATGCTTTGAACTAGAAATGTTCATGTTTTGGGACTGCCTTGGCTCTGTCTTTGTGCTTCATGTCAAATAATGCATGCTTTGTATAGCTATAAGTCAATATGTGTGCCTAGTTTTGAGTTTCGGGACCATTCCATGCATCGGGTGCCATATTTCCATGTTTCGGGATCATTTTGCATCACATTTCAGTGCTGGAACTTGCATGTTTGTATGCCATATTTCATGCCTTGCCATGCCTTGTTAGAGTGGCATTTGTGCCTTAGGATCGGTCCTCGATTTGCGTGCATGTGTGCACGCATCTCGAGTGTCTCATTTTCATCTTATGGCTACTGATGTGAGTGTGGCTGAAGTCCACTCATATTGGTGTAAGTCCATCTGCATTGTGCCATTCCATTTCACAGCATTGCTATGCTAGGTTGTATATTAGAGCATTGTGTATGCCATGTTACATCGTGCATTGTGTATGCCATTTCATAGCATTGTGTATGCTAGGTTGTATGTTAGGATTGCATTCATGCATGTCATGCATATTGCATTGTGTTTGGGATAGGAGTTAGCCTGAGCACGGGAAACGAGAGACGTTTCGTACTCCGAGTGACGGAACGTATCTCAATTCCCAGTCGCTGACACTCCGGATTAACCATGATGGAGTTTAGGTCTTGTTGTGTTTTCATGTGCATTCATTTCATATTGAGTCGTGCAATTCGACTTCTCGACCATCATGCATCGAGATGCGTGATTGGTGGCACGAGGATCGAGGCGTGCATACATATGTGAAAATACTTTGCCATGCCCCTTTCTTGCTCTCTGTTGCAGCAAATCAAGAATCAACAGTCTTTCAGAGCTTTGCACAATATTCCGGGCTTAATTGTAAACAGAGGCTAATTGGGGCATCGCAATGGATTTCCGCGCAAGGCAACCTGAACATGCATCATTCATCATCCGGAGCAGAGTTGAGGCAGTCCCTAGCTTGCATGCTAATTTACTGCTTTCCTAGATTAATTTGATAATTAATTAGGATTTTGTATTTATTCAGACTGTAATTATTTATTCGGGACTGTATATTATTTATTTGGACCCTCTACGCGAGGGCACAATTGTAATAAGTGTGCGTGCGTGTGATGTATGTCTTCCAACCCCACGTCTTTCTCCCTTTTATTTACCAGCTTATGATGGTTAGAATAGGGCATGTTTCAATTAGCATACAGTATGATAGCATGTTTGCATTCATTCATCTGTTTTGCATGCACCGGGCTCGGCGCATCATAACTCACTGCATTTGTATTTCAATTCTGAGTTGAATACATGTTAGTTGTAGCATTCCATATGCCATGTTTAGAATAGCTGAGCCTATCTTAGTTGCATTTTGCATGTGTTGCATTAGGCATTTCTGTATAGTTAGGATCATGCATGGATTTCTAACATAGTTTCTGTTTTGGCTTGGAGTACTCGGTAAGTTTTTTACGCTTTAGCATCCTTGCATGTGTGTGAGTGACTGCCATGATAGCATACTTACCATGAGGCTATTTGCTTATGTGATATAACTGCCTGAATGCCTGTGGGTGAAGGTTGGGTTATTTGGATTGGAACAATGCATTGATTGTGAGTTTTAAGCCCACTAGATAGTGGCAAAACCATCTTTTCTAAGCCCACCTGAGGGTGGCAAAATCTGCATTTTAAGCCTACTTGCGAGTAGCAAACCATCTTTCAAAAACAAACATAAAATGTTTTGTTCCAATTCAGGCGACCCAGTCTATACTTGTATGCAGTGCGCATCACACAGTAAATCTAGGCTAATAACCGGAATAAGAACGCATAATGTTTTCAAAACTAGATATCATGGTTAGTAGAGGCCGATCTTTGATCGGGCGAGCGGGGGTGCTCACGAAGTGACCTTCCCCAATCGTACCCAAGTTCCCGAGCCGAGGCAACTTTGGTGATGACGGATACGTGGCCTTAGGCAAGAGTCAGGGTTTCCTAAATTCCCCAAAAATAAAATATTTAGGTGGCGACTCTGTATCTGGCAAAGCAGTCCATGTTTGGCACTTCTTTCAAAAATTTGTTTTCTCAAAACGATTTGCCGGATTTGGACTCTTTGGTTCAGATTAAGAACCGTGACAATTTGAGCCTGAACTGTAGTGAGCCCAAAATGAACAGAACGGGACTCATCCTCCCGGGGCGTTTGGGGACGTCTACAGCGGCAAGTGCAGTCGCATTCAGATCTGGTTCCACCCGGAAAGCCTCCCTATCAGACGGCAACGACACGGACGTAGCCAAGCTGAATGCGACTTCTGGATCTTTAAGCGCCAAAGCATCAGAAGAAACTGGCATGTTTTTTATCATTGGTTGAATGACAAAAGGAACGATCATATTCGATCCCTCTAATCGAGGACGTTTGCTGCCTCGTTCTTCTGAGCCGGCCTCAAACTCGGCAGGGCGTTTCTCTACCTCCTGAACTTCATGGTCGGCCTGCAAGATCAAAGTAGATTCGGCATGCCGATTTTTTGCCGTCTCCACCTCAACGCGCAAGGACTCTGATTCGCTAACAGGCAGGGAGAATTGAGATTCGGTGGCGGGTGGTACTTCAGACGGAAGGGCCTCCGCTCTTCGCCGTGCGGCCAACCTTTCCGCATTTGCCTTCCTAGCAAGTTGTGTCAATCTTAACCCGGCCATGTCTTCGGAGCCTGCGGCGGGAAGATCCTCTAAGCCGTGAAAAACGCCGTCAAGTGAAAGATCTCCTCGGCCCGAAGTGGATGGAGGATCGGCCGAATTCAATACCTCGTCAGACTCGGTTTCGGACTGATCTGATTCGGCAACATTAGCTACATCCCGCTCCGAATCAGACCCTTCAAAACCAACCTGCCTCAAGTTTTTGAAGTCGAACAAAATAAGAGCGATAAGAGAATCTTCACCCTCCGGAATCGGGATATTTTCCGCCGCCGAGAAGGTCGTATATGTTGGCTCGTAACGAAGCAGAATGTGGGCCGCCCTCCCTTGTTTCTGAAGACTTTGACGGCCGAAATACTTGAGCGCGACTTTGATATCCGAAAGAACGGCGTCGTCAGTTGAAGACAGGACTTTCTTCAAGTCGTTCCCTGCACAAGCCAAGCCGTAACATTTCAAAGAAGAGGCTTTACAACAAAAATGAACAAATAATAAAAGCAAGAAGGCAATCGGCCACCTGGCTCGCCCCTCCGTCTAGGAATAGGGTCGACGTGATCCTCCCCTTCGCCAAATTCCCAGTTACCCTGGACAACGACCATAACATCATCAACTCGTTTTCCAGAATTGGAAAGCATAGTAATTAGCTGATGGTCGATATCCTTGGCCCTAAGGAAGAAACACCCGTGCTGACCAGAAGACTTAACCAAGGCATAGCAATGCCGGATGGCTGGAATGCCAAGGTTAATTCTAAGGCGACGGTTGAGCGCTATAACCCCCATTATAATTCTAAAGAAATTCACATTGGGTTGGGAAGGGATTAAACCCCAATGGTGAAGCGCAGCCCTAAGAAACGGGTGAAGGGGAAAACAGACTCCACCCTCTGCGATTGACAAAAGAGGAAAAACAATCGTGGTTTTGTCCTCCCTCTCCATATCAAGAGTGCCGTCTGCCACAAGCAACAGACGGACATCATTAGGAATGGAGAAATGGCGTTTAAAGCCAGCAATTCGATCTGACGAGAGAAGGTCTTTTAAATATTTCGCCATACCCTATAGTTTATAAGAATATGCCAATGAAGGAATAAACCAGAAAGAGTCTTCGAAGCAAGGAAGGAGAGAACTTACAAAAGACGAAGAGGATATCGGAAAGAGAGTTGCAGGGACGATTCAAAAGGCAATCCAGCGACGAGCGTCATAAAATACATACTTGAAAGGACGTCAAAATTTTAAATCGCAATAAATAGACACGTACGAGGGGGCGAGAAGTCGACACGACAACCGAAAGGGGTGCGCTTAGATATCCGCATGAGGCCAACCGCCGAATTTTGGCTCTGACTTTTCGAAACTCAGAACCAAGCACTCCAGCCAACTGTCGTTGGTAAAGTGCTTGGGGGGCAATTGTGGGAGCCGAATAAACAGAAGAGTCGGAAGGTGCGTACCCCAGAAATCAGATATTATTCGGCTTCGTATTGCGTGACTAGGATGCCAAATACGCTATGAAGGCCGAATAGCCAGAGGTCAGTAGCTCCGAATAAATAAAAGGGGAGTGGGATAAAAGTAGGCTCAGGCCCCGAGGCCCAGAAAGCAAGTATAAATACAAGAACCACAGATTTAGAAAGGTATGTAAGAATCACTTCACTTAACTTAGAAAACAAGCTATCTTGAGTGTCTGAACTGACTTGTCCGTCGGAGTGCTAATTCCGGCACCCTCGACCGGAGTGTTTGTATCTTTTCAGGTGACTAGCTGAGGATCACTAGCGTCTCCCAAGATCTGAAGAGTATTTCAAGCCACTTCTCCACAGTGATGAAGAAGAAGAAGATCTAGATCTGAAGAGTGATCTGTTCAAATCTAAGAAATATACCAAGCACAAGAGCCACCACAGACAGCGGCGTGGTGGTAAAGCAAGATTGGTTATGCAAATTTTTGAACATTATTGTTCATCTCCTGAATCCATCCTATCATGCTAGCAAAATATTTAGATCTTCAAGTCAAAAGCTTGAGAAATGAAAAAATTAAAAAATAAAAGGAAATGGGGAAAAAAAAACACTAAATTCTATTTCTTCGTGATTCAAAAACCTACAATCAAACTTGCAAACAGAGGGTTTTTCTGAATGGTGAAATCGAGGCATTCTTCAGTTTATTCAATTCAAAATGTACATTTACATAAAAAGATTACTAATAATAATAATAATAATAATGTAAGCAATTATCCATCTAGCCTAGGTATAAAATATGGAAAAACAGCATGGAGGTCATTTAATAGCTCTATACTAGGATTGACATCAAGCCCAAACTAAAAAGAATCAGACACCATCACACAATTTGATCATCAACCTTGCATGAGAAGACTATAAGGACAAGAAATTGACAAGATCAACAAAACTACGAATCACTAAGAGAGAGAGATATTTCATAGATAAATATCTTTAGTAGTGTCTAAGCTATGAACGAACAATATGTATATATTGTTATCTCTGTGGTGGATCGCTCAGATCTAGAGAGATGAAGTAAAGATTTAGAGAAAGAAATAAAGACCCAAGGGTGGCGATATCAGACTTGTCAATGATCTAGTTAGATCGGAGTTTCTTCGTTGCAGGTGACTTCGTGAACTGGCCAGAATTTTGCTTAAAGAAGACAGAGGCAGTGAAGCGAAGAACGATGACGTCATCATTGCCGATGAATGTACCTGATGAGCGGCGAAGTAAAGAGAAAAAGAGAGTGAGAAAATGATTTTGCTTAGGGTTTGAGTTGGGAACCATGTACATATATATACATGGGTATTTTTGTCATTTCATAAAAACTTGTTCTTATGGACATAATAGAGTTACGGAGAAATTCTATTTTCACACACCTCTTTACCTCAGTGCACATCATTTCTCAATACACACACTTATTAATTTGATTTTCGATTTTTTTTCTCATTTCACGCACTTAATGTTTCAATTATACCCTAATTCATATCTTGTATGCATACTACTTAAATCCTCCTTCCACACACCTTTATCCCTTTTACCAATCCTCCTTTTTCTTCTTCTCAATAACCTCAATTTCTTTGCTACCAGAGGGTTTCCAAACTGATTAATAATTGCAACTTTCATGGAATTTTTATATCATTCACCAAATTCCATTTCCATTTCACTGCTCTCTTGGGTTTCTCAACAATTAGGTCTAGGCTTTGGGGATGAAATTTGCTTTGTTTTGAGCTAAGAAAGAGTGTTGTTGCTCATTTTGAGTGTCATGCTTCATGGGTTTGTGAAACTAGGGTTTTTAATTAAAGTGTTTCAATTGAATAACTAGCAAGATGACTAGGCAGTTCCTGTCAATTTTGATCAAATCCCAACTGTATTGGTTATTCAACCAATTGCAAAGAGTGATTTTTCAAGCAATAAATTGTCATAGGAGTTGAAATTGGGTTCTAAAGCTGTTGTGCCCTCCAATTCGGCATTCCATTTAGGTAAATTTGTTGGTTCAGGCACCCTAGCTTTCACTACCATGCCATTTCGCCCTCGCCAACCACTGTATTTGTTTCCTCAATATGTATATATATTTCGATCCATTGCAAGACCATCGTGTTTAGTCCAAAATCAACAATACTGGATTATAAGCATGTATACACTTAATGTATCTAACATTAATCAGTCCAGACATCAATTTTTCAAGAATCAACAATCTCCAAGTAAGATGGCACAATATGTATATAAATATATATAATAAAGAGTAGAAATCACAGTGTATTGAGATTTTTTTTGCTTTAAAAAGATGTGTATAGAGAAAATTATGATATAATATTGTGGGTGTGTTTTGATGTCCATTGTAATAGTTTTATTTTAGGACGTAATTGTCATTAAAATAAAATTTTATTAAGTGTGTGTATAGAGATACATAAATGTGTGAAAATAGAATTTCTGAAAGTTACGTGTGGACCTTCAGGTATAAAAAATACAAGATTGGATTATTGACACGAATACCCTAAAAAAAATTTCATAAAAAAGCAAAAAAAAAAAAAACAAAAATCTCAAAAATAATTATTGGAAATTAAACGGAGAATATATCCTTTGTGTGCATTTTGAGATATGCCAATCCAAGGGCTGAGAACCCATCACTCCAATACAATACAATAAAAACCTAAAACTAAAAACCAAAAACTCCAAAAGAAAAAGAAAAAGAAAAAAAAAAAATCTCCCGTACTCCTCCACCACACACATACCCTTCTCTCTCTCTCTCTCTCTCTGCCTCTCTCTCTCTCCTCGCGAATGGAACCGAATGAAAGTGGACTAAGCTCTTACTACCACCAACAGCACCACCAGCACCACCAACAGCACCACCAGCCTCAGCCACCGCACCACCAGAGCCCCGCCGCCACTTCACCCACCAATGGAATCCTTCAAAACGCCGACAACAGAGCCCCTCACATGGTGTACCCTAACCCCGTTCCATCGGCTGTCACGCCACCGTTAGAGAGCGTGCGGAGGAAGAGAGGGAGACCTAGAAAGTACGGCACGCCGGAGCAGGCGGCGGCGGCGAAGAGAGCGCCGTCGTCGTCATCGCATTTGACGAAGAAGAAGGAACAGCCCTTTGGAGGCGGCGTTGGTGCTTCGTCTCTGTCTTCTCCTTCGAAGAAATCCCAGTTGGCTGCTCTTGGTGGGTCTCTCTAAACCCTAATTTTTTTTCTCTAATTCCTTGATTTGGCAGTGGTTTCAGTGTTCTGTTGTGTTTTGTTTTGTTGCATGTACAAATTTGTGTAAATTGTGTCCTTTCAGAGATTTTCTGTTTCTGTAATTTTATGTGAAGAGGGCTTTTTTTTTGTTTTTTTTGGGGTTGATTTTGTGTTTGCATGTAATATTTGGGGATACATTGTGTACGAACTTTTTGTTTGTTTGTTTGTGTTGCAATCTTCTGTAGTCTGCTTTAAAGACTCGATCTTTACTTGATTTCACAAGGGCCTTATGTATGGAACCTTTCAATTTGTTTTGTTACTTCCATGCCTAGTTTTTTAGATTCAAGTGGTTATATGCTCATGTGTTTGTGCAAAAGGTAACCAAGTGTTGCCAATGTGGCAAATCAATTATTTGGGTATTATTTTTATAATCGGTATGTGATGAATGTGATAAGAGAAGCTGCACTGGCAGAGGCAGACTCGAACCTACCTAGGCATATGCCTGATAATTTGATAAGGGAGTGTCTCATCCAACCCTATTGGTCTCTATTTTTGATAAACATTTATTTGGGTAGTAGTATTGGTATGTGATTTGGCTTTATCAGCATGGTTTTAATGTAGTTAAAAATATATACAGCCAATTTTATCCAATATATATATATAGGACCAAGTTAAATCCTATTTTGTTACCCTTGGTGGATTTTTGAATCCCTTTTACTGCCTAATGTATTGAATTCAGGATGAAAATATGGGCATCTATGTTTGCATACAATTGAGGAAGAGACATTTATTATGTTCATGAAGCCCCTCGTTTTGTTATGCTGCTGCCACACCCTAGGCATAATCAATATGCCTTGTCAATTCTCTAGTGTTTCATGGTCTGCCATTTTCTAAATGGTTGTTTTCAAATTTATTTTGCCAACAATGGTCCTTTCCAATATATATTCCATTCAAATGACCTAGTCGGTTACCCTTGGTGGGTTTTGAAATATTCTGAATATGTGAAGCTTAAGATAATAAAGGCATGTGAATTTGCATTCTATTTGCCTGCAGAAGGTGTTTTTTTCCCCTGTTGATTAAGCAGTTTATAATCTTGTCCAATATCAACTGCTCAAGTAGTATCTGCTGCCACCTGGTCACGAGTATGTTTGTGATGGTGTTTTTAATTATTTTTAGATAGAGTATGTTTGAGATGTTGCTGTGCAAGTGCATGTAAATCGCTCGGCACAAAAAAAAAAAAAAAAATGTAACAAAAAAACTTCTTGAACTTTTGTTTTCTTCTTGCTTTTACGGGATTTCTTGATTATGATGATTTTGGTGCGTTTGCCCTTAATAGTTGAGGAATCAATAACTTCAAGTCCTTTGAGGGTTTGGTTCAATGACTTATGGAGTCCTTTAATGCTTTTGGATAGAGTTTACAAGCATTTTATAATGCACTTTCTAAATTTGTAATCTTTTGATAAAACTGAAGCCCTAGATGGTTGGGTTTGGTGGACTTTTGAACCAGAAATTTGGTTGCCAATTCTATGCTGGATATCTTGATACAAGATGAGTTTGAATTTTTGGTGCACAACAAGCTTTACTGAAAATCCTTTTAACCAACGATTTTCACTAAAAAAATACCTCCCATTTCTTAGACTTGCACATTTATAGGGCTCTAATCCATAATTCAACCTAAGCATTCACTTGCTAACATGTCATGATGCGATAGCTCAACTTGTCATGTCACTTAAGTAGTCATGTGACTGGCATGTAATCAATTTATGTCCCTCCCCCAAGTGCACAGGCATTAAAAGAATTTCTTTTAAAAAAAATTAACTATTTTTAATTCAATTGTCCAAGTAGATAAATGAAAATAAAAAATCACTCGAGCTCTAGTACCTCGTTCTCTTCCTCATTTTTGTTTTGACCTTGATTTTGCAATTATTGCATCATGAGTTATGACTAGGTTTATGGTGTGCAGTTGGACTAGATCTGAGGTAAATATGATGGAAGATCAAGGCAAAAGAGGAAAGTGACACCAGAAGAGGAGGAGAGAACATTAGGGTTGATCCCAAATCTCACAGAGAATATGACTTTTGTTCATCTCAATATGTTTAGTCTTATCTTACAATGTTTTACATCTAGTACTTGATCTTGGGAAATATTATTAACTGTGATATTCCAGAGTACAGTCTAATTGGATCCTAGAGTCTAAATTCAATTTTGTCAACAATGTCTTAACCGGAGTAGCTTGCAAAGACCATGTATCACTGTCTTATCTTATCTATCTACTGTGACCTATCAACAACCTTTGGTACAAGAAACCGAGTTTTTTGCCACAAAAGTGTAACATACGGGCAATGTGAGTGTTACTGAAATGAGGATGTTAAGGTAGATGTGTGGCAAGGTTAGAAAATATAGAGTTAGAAATGAGTATATTCGTGAATAGGTAGGATTAGTACCGATAGAAGATAAGTTGAGAGAGAATAGATTGAGATGGTTTGGTTATATATAACGGAGATCAACAGAGGTAGTAGTGAAGAGATGTTATACAGTGACGGCAGATGGAACTGTTAGGGGAAGGGGCAGACCTAGATTGACGTGAGCTAGTGTAGTAAGTAGAGATATGAATTTCTTTAATTTGATTAACCAAATGGACCTTGATAAAGTCGAGTAGAGAAGAAGGATTCATGAACCCGATCCCATTTGATGGGACTTAAGGTTTGGTTTGGTTACATTCCAGTGAACATTGCATAAAATTGACTTATTGCATGGTGTAGACACGCTCTGTTACCCATGTTAGAAGGATTCATGAACCCGACCCCATTTGATGGGACTTAAGGTTTGGTTTGGTTTGATTTGGTTACATTCCAGTGAACATTGTATAAAATTGACTTATTGCATGGTGTAGACACGCTCTGTTACCCATGTTAGAAGTGTTACACGCAATGTGATTTTTACAAAGAAATGTGGATATCTTATTTCTTCATTGATGTCTTTCACTGCTTATAGAAATGAACATCTGCGGATAACTTTTTATAAATATGATTTGATGATTAAATCTGCTCATCTCATTCTTGTAAGATGCAGGCATATCTTCTATAGCTGCTTCTCTGAAGTGCTTCATATTTCTAAACCTGTTTGTGCGTTTGGTTGATTAAGAGTAGCTTTCCATACCTAGTTTTCTTTGAAAGAATTATTGCAATTATATTTTCAATACACAATTTTATGTACAATATCATCCCTTGTGTTGTGGAACTTTTTATTGTTTTACAATAATGTCTAAGTTCATATCAATCTGTTGTCGTTGAGAGATACATATGTAAATACTTATTTGATGCATTTACATCTACCTGGGTGATGCAGGTAATGCGGGGCAAGGTTTTACTCCACATATTATTTCTGTAGCTGCTGGAGAAGTATGCTTGCACATCCTTAAATTTAATATTGTCATAAAAAAAATTGTCACTTATATGGAATTAATTGTTATTGTCACTAGGCATTCTCTTGTGCGTGCTGTGATTGTTCCATATGTTTTGGACTGTTGACCTGAAATTACATCTCAGTTATTGTTTCATTTTATTTCCTGCTTCCTTGCTTGTTTTGCCTCATTTGCAGTATATATTATATATTAAGCAATTGTGGAATACAAGAACAACTGACTCAAACTTAAGCACTGCAGTGGTTTACTGCAACTCTTTATACACAACCTTTAAAGGAAAAAAAACTTAAAAAAGAGAGGTGGAAGTCTGCTACATTCTAGAATTTTTATTGTTACATTATCTTTTTGGAAATTAAGCCTTATTGTAATTTTTATTGCTACCTTTTAGAATTTCGTTTTTTTGCTGGAATCTAATCTGCTTATCCTTAGGAAGTTATATGGAGTAATATCCTTCTTCTTTTGGTTGGTATCTTAGATTGCACTCTTCAGCATTTTTATGGAAAACTAATGACGGAACTTTCCCTCAGTACCCCGTTTATTCAGTAATGAGTTAACGAGTTTTGCAGGCTAAATCTTCTTTTTCTACTCCCTTCAATGTAATATTCTCTTACATTTCGGAGAACAATTGTTGACTGGCTGAAATTTTTATTGCAAAGTTTGTGATCATGTGATGATGCTTTTCTTTCACACTGCCTTTAGTTACAAGACTTTCACAGATTGTACATCCTCTAAATTGGATCGCAATGAAATTTTTCTTTCTATTGTTTTATATAAGAAATGAAAAACTGATATTAAATTAAATCCTAATAAAAAGATTCAAGAGGCGATGTATAATGTAGAACAGCACTAGGAAATTTGGATGGTGCATCCTACATCTTGGGTTTGAGGTGGGTTTTGATCACTAGGAAATTCATAGTTTTTTTAATAAAAAGGGATAACATTGGTTTGGTTTTAGAAGCTTAAGTTTGCATGAGTTTCTAAGATCTGGTCGCTGAAAATTCCAAAGGTCCAATTGCAGGGCAAGGGCTTGGGTTATGGTCGATTTGGCTTGGTATGATTCAGTTTTGGCTGTAAGGTTTTTGTGCTAATGATAATTTGACTATGTTTCTGCTGTTATAGACTGGTTTCTCTACTAAGTTTTTTTGGTTGCAAGTGATGATATATCAGTATGTTACGTATCTTGATTGTTGTGCTGATGCCTATTAGGATTTTCTTTTTGTTCTTCTAAATCAGACTATTTTCTTCTAGTTATAAACATGTAGTCCTAACAAAATATATATGCATTCTATAGGACACATACCAGAAGATTATGTTGTTCATGCAACAAACCAAGCGTGAGATCTGTATTCTGTCTGCATCTGGTTCCATCTCTAATCCGTGTCTGCGCCAGCCAGCAACATCTGGAGGCAACATTACATATGAGGTAGTTTTTAATCAGTTATTTTTGCTGACCCTTCAAAAGGATACATCATCAATTGAGTGAAGCAAGAAATTGAGATATGAAGAGGAATTTATCTTTTACTTCTTCCTCTTCTTTATTTATTTCCTTAAGCTTGCTCATAGGTCAAACATGTTATTTTCAGAACTCCATATTTATATTTGATCATTATAACAAAAGTGGTTGGCTGTCCAGGCCATTTACTCTTCTTGCCCTATCACTTCTGCTATTAGTTTTTTTTTTATTTTTTTTATTTTTAATTTTAGTTTTTAATCAACAACGAAAAAAGAAATATTATTAATAAAGAAAGAGATATAATATACAAATAAAAACATCGAGGACAAGAAATCCTCTGAAGACAAAGAGACCAAAAAAATATTTCCAAAACACACCCTCAAATTACTACTAATAAGAAACAAAACAATTCCTTTGAAAGGTGCTGAAACCAATGCCCAAAAAGAAGTCAAATAATAGAAATTTTCCCATAAGCCACCAATATCATCTGATTTGTCTTAAAGACTCTTGCATTTCTCTCCAATCATAAAACCCACAATACTGCACAAATTACACAACTCCAAAGGTGCCTTGACTTCTTATTTGAATCAAAGCTTCTGAGAACATACACTTCCCCATTCTAGGAAACATTGGTTGTACCCCTTATGAAACTCCACAAAACCCTAGGTTAAGAAGAGTGAGGTTTCTTGCTCAACACCTAAATCATTTTCTTTCTTTTCTCTTGCCTTTTATTTCAAGCACATCCGTAGTCTATCGCTTTCCCCTACTACCACAACACATGGACTGGAGACCTAAGCGATGGATTAAAAAAAAATCAATGAGACATTCTTTGCCATGTTTTCTCTTGCAAAGCTTAAATGTGTAAACCCATTTGATTAACCTTACAAGGTTTTACATGTTCTGTCGAAATTGAAATCTCCCACATTCATTTGATGTCTTTATTCCACCAAATCATCAAAATTGAAAGAACAATAAATGGTGAGGCGGAGAACTGACCTTTCAGATAAAGCAACTATCTTTTGCTAAAACACTGGCTTCTCCCTTTGCTTAGATTTCCACCTTTTTGAGATTATTCTGCAAGACAACTTGATGCACTGAAATGTGGTTTTGCAGTCCTTTCAACAATTTTTTTTTGATATATTGTAATTCTATTGCTTACTTCAATCTCAGGGACGGTTTGACATCCTATCACTTTCTGGATCTTATATCCGTACTGAGCTCGGAGGGAGAACTGGTGGGTTGAGTGTTTGCCTCTCGAGTACTGATGGCCATATCATTGGGGGTGGTATTGGTGGACCCTTGAAAGCTGCAGGCCCAGTACAGGTTAGTGTTTCAATTGTAAATTGTAATCTTAGTTGAAACAATCATCTGTATGAACTAAAGGACAACACTTACCTTCTGCTGTCTTGTTGCATGTGTGATTCTGTGTGTGTGTGTGTGTGTGAGAGAGAGAGAGAGAGAGATTAAACAACTAACAATACCTTTATCTAATTCTTGGAGCACTAATGTCTGTGAAACACCTAAACGTAAGATTTTATTTCTCCTTGTGCATTGAGTTAATTATGGGTGTGCTAAAAAAAAAAAAAAAAAAAAACCAAACCACACCTACCCAAACCAACCAGAGTGGTTTGAAAAGTTGGGTGGTTAGATGGTAAAAACTGGTGGTTGGTTGGCCTACGGGTTACAGTGTGGCAACCTGTCTACAAAACGACCCAACCTGCCTAAATGTATGTGCAAAATTACCTTCCATTTATTCACACACAACCTCTCTGTAACCCTACTATCATTAATTGGATGACACCCACCCCTCATTTTCATTGCTTTTTTTTTTCCTCCCCTTTCTAATTTGATTGTTTTGTATATTAATTTGTGAAACATAATTTCAAACATCATCATACATTTGATTAATTTGTGAATTTTGCGTCAGGAATTGGAATAAATAATTTTTTTTTATTTGAATTGTTTGAAAAAAAAAAACAAGGTTGTATGTTCATTGATATTCTTTCTCATTTTGTATTTATATCCATCACAAACCGTTGGTTTGAAACCTAAAATTTTTTAACCTAACCGTCAAGAATGGATGTTGGCGGTGGGTTGTAAAATTCTCAATCTGTAAAAAGTGATACAGTTGACGATTTTCCCTAAAACCAACTCAAACCGACCTGTGCATACATTTAATGTGGAACAACACCTAAATTTATGTTTAACATGCTGTTGGCCAATGAAGAATTGTTTTGCCATAGTTCTTACCTAATTTTTTGCTCCTTGAGGGTGATAAGCAGTCCTCTCTTACAAGTATTGCTTACTAGTTGGTTGTGTGTCCACAGGTAATTGTTGGCACCTTTCTTATTGACACCAAGAAGGATATAATTGCTGATGCAAAAGGTGTTGGGGCATCAGTTTCTGGTGTTGGCTTCCAATCTGCAGTTGATTCTTCTGGAAGAGTCCCGGTCAGAGGCAGTGAAGATCATCAAAGTGTTAGTGGTAGTCAATTCATCATTCAGCCTCGTGATGTGCAGGTAACAAACTCACGGGCAACTGACTGGAGGAGCGGAACAGACACTAGGATCAATGCTGGTTACGAATTTACAGGTACCGTTTACTTGATGGGTTTTTGGGCATGTGCTTTTGCGTGGTGTCTGTGGGTGAGAGTTGGGATTAGGGGTGGGTGTTGTGTCATGTTGATCATATTCGTGTCATGTCATTTTCGGGTTTGTGTCAAAACTATCTCAACATTAACTTGACCCATTTAATATTCGTGTTATCGGTTCATGTAACATTCGTGTTCATGTCGGAAAATAACTAATCCTAACCGGTTAAGTTTGTGTTGGGTTTAATTGGGATGTTCTTGATTTGCAGGAAGGGTAGGTCATGGAGCTCACCAATCTCCGGAAAATGGGGACTATGATCATATTCAAGATTAGAGATAAAAGTTGTGGGCTTTTGAGATGGTACTTTGGTATAATCTGTAACCTGTCCTGTCCTTCCCTGAGAACTGGTATGCACTGTATGAAGTAATATTTTGATGATATGCTGTTGTATAGGTGTTGCCAAACAGTTTCTCTCTTCTCAGCTGCTGTTACTGTTTATTAGGCACCCTTCTATCAGTAAGTTATTTGCCCTAACAAACCCCCTCTGTGAATTATCTTTTGGCCTTTTTTGGTGCAGCTTCTGGGATTGCTTATAGCTCCTCTTGTTTTATTTTTTTTGAAAATTGGTGTTGTCTGGTGCGGGTTTTGCTTATAGTTTATCAGACAAAAATAGTTTTTAGTTTTTGCTTTTAATTTATGTTTTTTTATTATCAATTTTCAACTTGTAAGAAGTTTTCATGCATGAGAGTTGGCGAGTTACTGTTTGTTTGAATGTAGTGACAGTAGCTGTTTGTTTGTTCACATTTTATAAACTGAGTGAATACTGTCTGGATGAGAGCAGAACAGCTTTGAAAAATTTATGAAAGGTAAAAAAAAAAAAAAAAGCCTTTATTCCAAGGAAGACATTCAATTGCCCAACTGCTGAAACAAACAAAAAAAGAGTACTTTGTATTATTCAAAGCTAATAAAATAGGAAAATACAGAAACTATAATTCTATATTATTCTGTAATAATTCAGAATAGTTTTAATCAAATATTAATTTTAAAATAATTAAATAAAACGTTTATTTTTTAAAATCAATCGTGACGTGTTTGAAAAATAATGCTGGCCATCGGAACGGGTTTGGGTGGTTGACTTTACATATTGTCGTTTTAAAATCTCATTTTTAGTGAAAGTTTCATGCAGTTGTTTACCATTTTTCAGACTTTCGGATAACCGCTGGTTGGAAACTTGAAAGTTAGTTTTATTGTTTCTTTAATTTTTTTAAGGGGAGAAAAAAAAATGTAAGCAAGATTTTATGAAAGATGAAAACAATGATTACAAAGTGTAGTACCATTTCTTATTTTATTTTGGAAAAAGATCCAAATTTTATGAATAAAATTGTTTAGTTTGATTGGAAACTATACCAAACGAATAACATTGACTAGACCAAACAAACTCAATCTAGAAATTAAACTTCAAAACACAATATTGCATGGTTGCAATGGAATGTCTAAAAATAGAAAATTAGACTTTTACCCAAAATAGCAATTCTTTCTCTTTGGATTCCACGTGTCAATGTTGGGCTGGTGTACACTAAAAACTATGCCACTTTCAAGATAACAATGAAGTTCAACAGGACTCAGGAGTCATGCCATGTGCCTAGTCTGTGGCAGTGGGTAATGTGGCTAAATTCGACACGGCTCTGGCTTTGGTCCAGTCCTTAATCGGATTGGAGGGTGCTGTTGGGTCCGTAGGGGCTCATCACGGGTCCCGTTTTGAAAATCTGAACCGTGCAATGTGTAGAATTCGTCGAGTACTATATGCCTGTGAAAAATCATGTTGATCGGATATCGATAGCTATGTGATCAAATCAGTTTTTTATCAACCGTTAATTTATTCACCGTCCATTTTTTTTTATACAAAATTGATTTGATCACATAGCTATCGATATCCGATCAACGTGATTTTTCACAGGCGTATAGTACTCGACGAGTTCTACACATTGACAGTTCAGATTTTCAAAACGGAACCCGTGGTGGGCCCCCATAAGCCCAACAGCACCGTCCAGTCCGATTAAGGACTGGGCCAAAACCTGGCCCATTGGACATATCCCTTGATTTCATGAAGTGAGGTAGATGAGAAATAGAATAAAAAATTTATTAACAAAATTACAAGCATATAGTAATCTTATCACTTAAACCATCTCTCCCAAACATGAAATATGATGATGTATATTATCTTTTACAATCTTTGTTATTTTATGAGATACGTATAATTTTTCTTCTTAACAGGAATAGTCTTACTTATTTTTTTATCTTATTCAGTAATTAAAAGTGAGAGTTTGTTTTAATCCATTACAAAAAATAGTTAAACGATGTTTTTAGAATAAGAGTATTTCTTTAAAGATTTTATAAAATAAAAAAAATAAAAATAGTAATGAAGTCCTTATATCAAATCTAGTTTTGAGTCAAATTTTCACTTAAAAATTGATTTTTTTAAAAACTATGAACTAGAGATGACCTTACAAAAGGTGCATGGGACACATTAATTCTCCAAAATTGGAATATGTGGGAGGTAAAATTTACATATTTGAGTAGGAACACATGGTAGATTTTGGAACGGTGCTCAAATCGATGATTAAATCCCAATCAAATAAAGGATTGATATTTGGAAAGGAGTAAACTTCCTAAAGAGTCGAAAAGCCACCAAACAAATCAAGAAAGGTTATATAAGAGGTAAAACGTTGTCTAACCAATAAAGAGAATATTTATTAGGCAAGCTCTTATAGTAGATGAATTAAAATCATTAACAATAGATACTTATAATTATATATAGACATACCTTCGGAATTTCTTCATGCATAAGACTCCATACTCTTAGGCATATCATATCTTTTAAGTCAAATTTATTACTCCTTTCGTTTCAAAATAATGGTTCTTTTTAGGAAATTTAATTTTTTTTTTGTAGTATAATTATTACATTTTTAAAATATTAATTTTTTTTAAAAAATCCTTTGATAGTACATTGTTTTAGGAATATCAATTGTCATAATTGTACTTTTTATATTATTAATGAATTTGAAAAAAGAATAAAATAATAAATTCATATTATTTTATTTCTTAATTTTTGAAAAGAAATTAATATTTTGAGATAATAAAAAATAAAATAAAAAATTAATATTTTACTACGAAAGAAAGAAATAATTTGTCATAGGGTAATGATTTAATAATCTAAGAACATAATTTGTGCTAAAAAACAATCTAATAGTTATTCCACTCGATGATGGTGGAGAGTGGAATTGGGGACAATGTTGAGGGTGGCAGTGGCCTTGACTGAAAAGGAAAGGGTAGGAGGGGAGTTAGGGTGACAAGAAAGGATTTACCATAGTGGTTGATGAGGATACCCACACCCCCACAAACCAAACCCAACCCCCCCCCCCCAAAAAAAAAAACAAACAAACAAACAAACAAACAAACAAACAAAGGAAGAACATTTATGTACCTTAAATTTTAGATTCTATAATATTGATATTATTTACTTATCTTTTTATTTTATTGATGTATAAATATATATATTTTAATATTTCACTTCTAAATATGGGATAATTGGCATTTGCAGAAGTAAAAAAAGACAAAAAAAAGTAAGGTGGGCAAAGAATCTGTAAAATTCACAAACTAATTGGTTCAATATAATCCGGTAGGTTTGGATTAGATTTTTGAATTCGTGATTTGATTTTGGATTGGAAAATTGAGAAACTATTCCCCGCAGATCAGTGTCGAATTTCACTTCACGGTTTCGGATTAGAGCTGAATCGGACCGTATGTAACTTAGACTATATTCATAGTATACATTCCTGATACATACTATCCTACCTCTTATATATAAAACCAAAGCCCTTCATAACATTTCATTCTCTTCTCTTCTCTTCTCTGCTTGTGCAACAATCGTTTTAGTGTAATGGTGGAACCAATTTTAATTTTTTTAATTTTTTTTAGAATTTGGTAATAACTATTACTATTGTTGTTGTAGAACTAGATATTATGTTTATTTAAATTAATAGTGGATTGTGGAACCAATTTTAGTTTCTTTTTTTTTTAATATTTTTTCTATTATAAAATTTGGTGATAGCTGCTGCTATTGTTGTTGTAGAACTAGATATTGAGACTGTTTGTTACAGTTTTTGAAAGGTGATTATAACTTATTTTGATTAGGGAGTCAGTGTTAGACTGTTTGATGTTGTTTCTACTTATGACTTATTAGGTAAAAATAGTTTAAATAAGTTGAAAAAAACTAATTATTTGAAAATTGAGGTAGAGGTGCTTTTGGCTTCTACTTTCTGATTATCAATTTTTAACTTAAAAAAGATATACCAAATAGGGTCATTATGTTTGTTTAAATTAATAGTGGAACAATATGCTTGCTTACATTTTGAAAAATTATGGACAGATTAATGTTGAAATGAAAATGTTATATGATTTTTCTTTGTTAATAGATTATGTGAACTAGTAGTTCCAAATCGAGCTGAACCATGTTTAAATAATTTGGTTCGAATTGGTTTCACAGATTTAAATAAATTGGATTGGTTTCTATTTTTATGAAACAATAGACAATAAGTTGATCTTAATTTTATTCCAAATCGGCAATTCGGATCATGCTCACCTATTTTTTTTTTTTTTTGTAAAAAAAGACACATTTACATTCCTCAAATTTTAGATTCTATGATATCAAAATATTTTTCGTGTATTAATTTTTTTAATAAATACTTACTTAAATGGCATATGTTCGGAATTTCTTTATGCATAAGATTCCATACTTTTAGGCATATCACATATTTTAGGTCGAATTTACTATCCCTTTCGTTTCAAAATAATAATTGTTTTTAGGAAATTTAACTTTTCTTATAGTACAATTATTACATTTTAAAAATATTAGTTTTTTTAAAAAATCCTTTGATAGTATAATTTTTGAAAATATCAATTATTATAATTATACTTTTTGTGTTATTAATAAATTTGAAAAAAGAATAAAATAATAAATTTATATTATTTTATTCTTTAATTTTTAAAAATAAATTAATATTTTAAGATAATGAAAAATAAAATAAGAAATTAATATTTTAAGAGTAATTTGTCATAGGTTATTTAATAATCTAAAAACATAATTTGTGCTAAAAAAAAACAATCTAATAGTTATTCCACCCGATGATGGTGGGGAGTGGAATGATTGGGAACGGGGACAATGTTGAGAGGCAGTGGCCTTGACTGAAAAGGAAAGGGTAGGAGGGGAGTTGGGTGACAAGAAAGGATTTACCATAGTGGTCCCCCCAACCCAAAAAAAGCAAGTTCCTTAAATTTTAGATTCTATAATATTGATATTATTTACTTATCTTTTTATTTTATTGATGTATATATATTTTAATATTTCACTTCTAAGGTCAAGTTTGGGAAGACTAAATAAGTACACTTTTTGACTTTTCTTATATTATGTGTAGAAAAAGTAGAGAGGAGATGTTGATTGATGTGACTCAAAAAAAATAAAAAGATGAAATAAGTGCACTTTTTTAGTTTAGCCAAATATGGAATAATTGGCAGTTGCAAAAGTAAAAAAAGATAAAAAATAGAGTTGAGCAAAGAATTTGTAAAATTCACAAACTGAACTAGTTCAATCCAATCTGGTAGGTTTGGATTAGATTTTTGAATTCGTGATTCGATTTTGGATTGTAAAATTGAGAAACCATTCCCCTTAGATCGGTTTCGAATTTCACTTCACGTTCCAGATTAAAATTGATCTGGATCGTATGTAACTTAGACTATATTCATATTATATACCCATGATACATACTATCCTACCTCTTATATATAAAACCAATGCCCTTCATAACATTTCATTTTCTTATTTTCTCTATGTGTGCAACAACCGTTTTAGTGTAATGGTGGAACCAATTTTAATTTTTAATTTTTTTTTAGAATTTAGTAATAACTGCTACTATTGTTGCTGTAGAACTAGATATTATGTTTATTTAAATTAATAGTGGATTGTGGAACCAATTTTAGTTTTTTTAATTATTTTTTTATTTTATAGAATTTGGTGATAGCTGCTACTATTGTTGCTGTAGAACTAGATATTGGGACTGTTTGTTACAATTTTTGAGAGGTGATTATAACTTATTTTGATTTGAAAGTCTGTGTTAGACTGTTTGGTGCAACTTTTTCTTATAACTTATTAGACAGAAATAGTTTAAATAAGCTAAAAAAATTGATTATTTAGAAATTGAGATAGGGGTACTTTTAACTTTTGCTTTCTGATTATCAGCTTTTAACTTAAAAAAAATTCTACCAAATAGATTGATTATGTTTGTTTAAATTAATAGTGGAACAATATGCTTGTTTACATTTTGAAAAATTATGAATAGATTAATATTGAAATGAAAATGTTAGATGATTTTTCTTTATTAATAGATTATGTGAACTAGTAATTCCAAATCAAGCCGAATCATGTTTAAATGGTTGGTTCGGTTCGGATTGATTTCACAATTTAAATGGATTAGATTGATTCTAATTTTTATAAAACAGTAGACAATGAATTGATCATAATTTTATCTTAAATCGACAATTCGAATCATGTCCGTCCTTTATAAAAAAAGAAAGAAACACATTTATGTTCCTTAAATTTTAGATTCTATAATACCGAAATATTTTTCATGTATTAATTTCTTTTAATAAATACTTACTTAAATGACAATATTTGCTCTATCTTTGACTTTATTGATATTTTTTATTTTGTCCATAAAAAATTTCCCTTACAAATACTCCTTTTGGATTTTTTTTTATTTATATAATCACATTTAAAAATAAAATTCTATAATTTAGAACTAAGGCTTAGTTTGACATAATTTAAAAAAGTTAAAAAGTCACTATCTTATTTAAGTCACATTATCTTATTTAAATCACATCATCTTTTTACCACATCATTTCAAACCTAACCTATATTTCATATTTTTTCAAAAAATACACTTATTTAGATTATCTTAAATAACCCCTAAAAGTACCTTTTTTTTGGCTTTCGGGAGAGTGACAAATGTCCATTTACGAGGATGCAAAACAAGATCGTCCAGGTTCTCCTCACTCAGAAAATCTAGGTCCCACCAATCTTGCCTCTTCTCTCTCGAAAATTTATTGGTGAATTTGAGGCGTAATCATATCTTATATCAATTACCATTAAATAATATTATATATACCAATTAATATATATATTTAATATATAATAGATAATATGATATGACATCATTTATATAATTTTAAATATTTATAATTTATATAATAAATGTGATCATGTAACACCACCACCGATTACAATTACTTATATTTCTCATATTTTTAGGAAAAATTATTTATAAATCCTATTAGGGAGACTTAGGCTACATATGGTCCTACTAAAAAATTTATATTCCAATAAGTCTGAAATTTGTTGACACATTTACCCTCAATATTAGTTGTTAATATCATAAATAATGATAAAACCATATATAGGAAATTGAATGTTACCATAGATTAAATTTGTGAAACCTAACGTGACACCTACATAAACGTAACATAACGTGATCATATTAGATAGGACATTACATAAATGTAACGTGACACCTACGTAAACGTAACGTAACGTAACACCTACATAAACGTAACGTAACGTGTCACGTTACATTTCACAAACTTACTAAGTTTTTGATTTTTTTAATTGAATGTGAAAATGTTATTTTCTATGGTAACATTTAATTTCTATATATAGTTTTGCCATTATACTGTATAATACCATTTATTTACAACTCATAGGATCTTGTGGAATACATTCCGATCTAAATAGGACTTGAAACTCTATAAGAAATTACACAGGACTTAACATAACATAAGTGTCCAAAATAAGACTTATAAATAAGTCTCCCTATTTTTTAACAATTTAATATAAATTCATAAAAACTACTTTCTTTATCAATCACGACCCCCTACACGTAACCATATCAAGATCAACCAATGACTTCTTCCCTCTCTCACTCTACAAATATATATATACACTTTTTTATGTACGTATCTCCTTAAGATTTCGAAGCAGATATATACTACATGTATGTATATAGAGAGGATGTACTCACTCATTCTGAGTAGGAGTGTGCAAAATACTGCCAAATCCGCTAAAACCGTACCGATTTGCATCAATTCGCATCGCTCTAACCACTAACTGCGATTTAAACTTTAAAATTTATAATTCGTCAACCGAACCGTTCCGCTTCGCTATAGTTAATACATATATATATATATATATGTATTTTTAATTTTCAATGAAATATCAATATAAAAATAAGTGTGAGAGAGATTTAAGATATGAAATTTATTACAAATTAGTGGTTATATATATGAAACATATTATGTAAAAAACTTTGCATTATATATCTAAAAAATATTATACAAATTAGTGTTCTATGTTATACAAATGTATGATAATTAGCTAAAATATTCTTCAATCCGCCAATCTGCCAAAAACCGTCCAAATCGCAATTTATCAATCTGCTAATCCGTTAACCCACCATTCGATTTATAATTTTATTCTCAAACCGTCCGAATTGCACCGCACACACCTCTAATTCTGAGAGTCTTTCCTTATTCTGAAATGGGTCACTCGCAGCACAGAATCTTCTTTCTTGCTCTTGGTGTTTCTCTCTATAAGATTCTGATGATCTACCTGTACTTTTATTAATGGGTTTTGGGTTTGGGGTATAACTGTGACTCTCGTTTGAGGGTATTTTGAAAGTGTCAAGTGGGTTGGTTGGGGGGTTTTGTGCAATTAAGGTCTGTTTTGTTCTTTTTTTCTAAAGAGTTGAAAATCGTGTAGTGGTGAACAGTAATCACTGTTATAAGCAAAACATTAAACAAGTGAATGTGGAAAGGGACTACTACAGGGTTGAATTGAAGGTGGGTCTCGCCTCTCTTTCAGGTCTCTCTCTCTCTCTCTCTCTCTCTCTCTCTCGATTAAAGATTAATTTTTTATGTTTCGGGTCTAATTTTGTTGTTGATTTCCTCCCCCCTTCCCCTAAACACAGAGTTAAAGAAAGCACAGGTTTTCTTCAATTCTGGTTTTGTCTACAAGTACATAACAATTCATCACTAAAACAAGAAGATAACATAAAAAAAGAGTATGGAACTGTGAAAGATCAGTTTGATGATTTTTTTTTTTTAAAAAAAAAAAAATGCAAATTTTGAGGTTTTTGGCAGATGGGTATGTTGGATCTTGAGGTATTTGGGTATTCTAGATTTTTTTAAAGAATAATGGATCTACACATATAGCAGATCAACATTGTTTGACAGAAGATTCATTTCTAGCAAACAAAGTTTCCTCTATTATGTTCAAATAAAAAAATCTAGTAGATCGGTTTTAATTTTTTTTATAATGGGTCTATGTTGGTATTATCAAGATTCTAGGTTTAGATTTCAAGAATTCAAACTTGGGTGTGTTGGATTCTAGTTGAAGGACTGTTCTCTGATGATCTTCAATTAATTGTTGGGTTTAAACTTGTCAGATGGATTAGACTAGTGATTCGCTTGGTGCAATGGTAAAAGCTATCGCTCTTTGGTTGTTGGTTGCTTCTCTATTGATCTCTGTTTCTGCCATTGACAATGGATTCACCCATTATCATTGCGACGACGAGGGGCTTTGGAGCATACATAGTATTCTAGAGTGCCAGAAAGTGAGTGATTTCTTGATTGCAATAGCGTATTTCTCGATCCCCATTGAGCTACTTTACTTCATTAGCTGCTCGAGTGTACCATTCAAATGGGTACTTGTTCAATTCATTGCATTCATAGTTCTTTGTGGATTGACCCATTTGATCAATGGTTGGACCTATTATGGCCCTCACTCTTTCCAGTTGATGCTAGCCCTAACCATTGCCAAAATCCTCACAGCCCTTGTTTCTTGCGCAACTGCAATAACACTTTTGACGCTAATCCCTCTCCTCCTCAAGGTGAAAGTGAGAGAGCTTTTCTTGAAACAGAACGTGTTAGAGCTAGACCAAGAGGTTGGGATGATGAAGAAACAGAAAGAAGCAAGTTGGCATGTTCGGATGCTGACCCAAGAAATTAGGAAATCACTTGATAAGCACACAATATTGTACACCACTTTGGTTGAGCTTTCCAACACGTTGGATCTGCAAAATTGTGCAGTCTGGATGCCAAACGAGAATAAGACAGATATGAACTTGACCCATCAGTTGAAAGCAAGTTCTTCAAACAGTTACCATCAGTTACTTCCTATTAATGACCCTGATGTATTAGAGATAAGAAACAACAAGGGGGTTAGGGTTTTGAGGCCAGAGTCTGCACTTGGGGCTGCAAGCAGTGGTGGGTCTGCCGAGTGGGGTGCAGTGGCGGCAATTCGGATGCCAATGCTTCATGTTTCAAATTTTAAAGGGGGTACGCCAGAGTTTGTTGAGACTTGTTATGCCATATTGGTTTTGGTTCTTCCGAGCGCAAGTAATAGAGTTTGGAGCTGTAATGAGATGGAGATAGTGGCAGTTGTTGCTGATCAAGTGGCTGTGGCTCTCTCCCACGCTGCAGTTCTAGAGGAATCCCAACTAATGAGGGAAAAATTGGAAGAGCAAAATCGCATGCTACAACAGGCGAAGGAGAATGCATTGATGGCAAACCAGGCACGGAACTCTTTTCAGAAAGTGATGAGCCGTGGGATGAGGAGGCCTATGCACTCAATCTTGGGCTTACTTTCAATGTTTCAAGACGATAGTTTGAGATCCGAGCAAAAAATCATTGTCGACACGATGTTGAAAACTAGCAACGTCCTCTCTACTTTAGTAAATGACGTAATGGAGATTTCAGCCAAAGATAACGGAAGATTTCCGTTAGAGATGAGGCCTTTTCAGCTGCATTCTATGATTAAGGAAGCTTCTTGTCTTATCAAGTGCTTGTGTGTTTGCAAGGGCTTTGGTTTTATCGTAGATGTTGAGAATTCTTTGCCCAATCAAGTGATGGGCGATGAGAGGAGGACGTTTCAGGTCCTATTTCATATGGTTGGGCATCTACTGAACGTCAGTGACAGAGGGAGGTCTGTTATCTTTCGGGTAGTTTCTGAGAAAGGAAATGAGGGCAGGAATGAGAAAGTTTGGGGAATGTGGAGACCAAACGCGAATGAAGAGCATGTGAGTGTAAAATTTGAAATTGAACTTAATGATAGAGGCTCTCAATCAAATGATGGCTCGATCGCTACCATACATTTTGCTGGAAGGAGGCACAACAGCAACAATGCCAAGGAGGGCCTCAGCTTCAGCATGTGCAGGAAGCTCGTGCAGGTGAGAATCCCGAAAAATTTGTTTTTATGTTAATTTTCTTCCTCTGATGTTGTAGTTTGATTTTGTTGCTGCACCAGTAGAGCACGTTTGGATTTCACTTGGAAATAAAAAATTGCTATTATATTTTGCATTGCATTTCATTCACCTCGTTTTCAAGTCTCGTAGCATTTGTGTTGAGCACATGAGAATTATGCTTAGAATTTCCATTTCATAATAAGATTTGGTAATTTAAATGAAAAATGTTCTGAGCCTTGAAATTTATGATGCACGTAGATGTGAGCCTTTCATAAAGAATGTGCATCGTGATGTCAGGCTTGCCTTATATCCGAAGTATATTCTCCTAAAAATATTAGTTGTAGAGGTCTTGTTGCAAAATTTTGTTCTTTCTTTGATTTTTAACCATTAAACTTGCCACTTTATGTTAACAACACCTTCAGAACATTGTGACTTCCTAAAAAAAATTGCAGTTTTTACAATGCATAACTACGGCTTACATCTATGGTTAATAATGATGTTTGTAAAATGTTTTGATACACATTTAATTTTAGGGTACGTTAGTCGTTATACCCCAGGGTTGAATTCGAAGTAATTTTTAAAAGCAAAATTGGATCAATAATAATTGGCATTTGTTGATAATAATTCAACTTATGAATCTTCTTTGATTAAATATAATTTGCAGATGATGCAAGGTAATATCTGGATATCCTCAAATTCTCAGGGTGAGGCACAAAGCACAACTCTTGTTCTCGGGTTTCAAATCCAACCTTTTAGAAGAGCCATGTTTGAACCTGGAAATGTACCAGAGCAACCAAAATCAAACTCTATGTTCAGAGGCCTGCAAGTTATGTTAGCTGATGATGATGACATAAACAGAACCGTGACAAAAAGGCTGCTCGAGAAACTTGGTTGCCAAGTAACTGCTGTTTCATCTGGATTTGAATGTTTGAGTGCTCTTGGCCCAACTGGGAATTTGTTTCAAGTAGTTGTTTTAGATCTTCAAATGCCTGAAATGGATGGGTTTGAAGTGGCAATGAGAATCAGAAAGTACCGAAGCCACAATTGGCCATTGATCATAGCCCTCACTGCAAGTGCTGAGGAACATGTTTGGGAGAGATGCTTACAAATGGGGATGAATGGTGTTATTCGAAAACCTGTACTTTTGCAAGGAATGGCTGATGAGCTTCGAAGAGTCCTTCAACGGGCAAATGAAGGAATGTGAAGTTAGTAAGTAAATTAAGAAGATTTTGTGTCATCATTTCTTCAAAGTATTTACTGGGCTTATAGGATCAATACCGTCAAGATACTAGCATAGAAATGTTTAGTATTATTTCACTCAACCTTGAACAAACTAGAGCTGCTAGTTTTCTCCAACCATGTTCATAATTTCGCTTCACCTTTTTAACTTTATAGGGTGAATAAAAAGTTGTGTTCTTCTATACAAAATCTTCACCATGATTCACTAAATTCAAATCTCATAAATCTAATTGTATTTGATCCTTCAGGTCTGGTATTGTGATGGGATTTTCTTTGCAGAATTGAGTAGCATGAAAATGTATTTGTAAGTTCTTACCAGGATCTTATCTTGTTTTCATTTGCATACTTCTGTCATAAAGTGGGATATTTCGAGATCCAAGTGTTTACCTAGTAGTTGAGGTACTCTCTTATGAAGTTTGATGCCCGAGTTTCAGCCTTATCGTTGCGTGATACAACTCTCTCTTTCCCTACTCTCCTTCCTGATTGAAAAAAAAGGTGTATTCTTTCTTATTTTTTTTCAATTCTTTTTTATGGTATCGCCATTATGGGCGCAGTAGAGGATTAGAAGGAAACAGCCTCTTGCGTGTTTGAATCCGTCACGCTGTGTTTGATTGAGGAATTTAGAAAGGGATTTGAAAAAGAAAAGAGAAAAGGTGTGTAGGTGAAATGTAGGTATATTTTATTCACATTTCACCTATTTTTCCTTTTCCCTTTTCAAATCCTTCAACCAAACACGAGTCTCATTATTTGACTAATTATATTAGTTTGGTAGGTGAATGAAATATTTTTTTTATTTGCAGATTTTTGGGACCAACTTTGAATAGCAAAGCAAAGACTAAGCTAATTTAGGTGGTGTCGTTTGAATGGTTCAAAAGCACAGTTTCCACTTTCCAGCATCGATAGAGGACAGCTTAGCTTCATTTTAGCTTTTGAAATGGAACTGATTCACCTTTGTCAATGTCTGCCTAACTAAATCCCAGTCTTTTTTAGCTTTAAAAGTCTATGGTATGAAGATTTGATTTTTGTGGACACAAGAAGTTAGTGACTAAAGGCATGCACTTGTGAGGAATCATAACATACTGGACTCCACTTAATGGAATCTTCTATAGAAATTTAAAAAAAAAAAGAAATAAAAAATTCAGGTCATTTAAAGTTCATGATTTTTCTCTTTTACAAAATATATATGTATGTATATATTTTAAAGAAAAACTATAATGTTAAATTAATAATAGTTTTAAATTTAGGAGAGTCAACCTGTAATAGTTTAGTAGATGCTTGTGCAAACAATGTAATGTGTTACATGGGCACCAAACATCTATAAAAAAAAGAAGTTTTGTGCATATAAATCTATGAGACAGAGGTAGTTTGACAAATATGCCATACCCATATCGAGTATTTATCGGTGTATGATATTTTACATAGTATTTTTGTATATGTGTACACGTAATACGTATCAAAATTTTTTCTTCTTAATTTTTAACGTACCCAGACGTACTTAATACATACTTAAACCGTACCATACTTCAGTAGAAATAATATTTTCTTAAACTATAGAGATAAAATTCCATTCACTAGATTACTTTTTTATTTTTAGTTTTATGCTTAGAGTGATTTTAAAATTAAGTTATGATTTGTAAGTTATTTAATATAATATTGGTTTACGGTAGTGTTACATGCACTAATTAATGTACTAATTAGTGTATCAACACTAGTTATAGCATTATTATTGACCCCACTCATTAATTCTATTACAAATATCAAAAACCTCTTAAATTATGCCACATCATCAATTGATACACTAATTAGTTAGTGCATATCGTTGGTTTATATCTTTACTTTTGGCATTAAATATTAACTGTAGGTTGGATCTTAACAAATTAATTAATTTAATCCATTTTTACATTACTTCAAATTTAAAATAAATATTTTTTTTATAAGTATAGGGTTAATTACACTAATAGTCCCTATAGTTTGGGACTTGTGTCACTTTAGTCCCTGACTTTTCAATTGTGACATATTTGACCCTGAATTTTGAATCTTGTTCCAAATAAGGACAATTGAAAATATTATTAGATTTTTCAAGGGTAAAATTGTCAATTTGATAAAATATAAATTAATTTGACGTCAAAAAAATATTTTTAATTTTTTAAAAATTATTTTTATACACCAATGATAAAATTATGTAAAATTAATAAAAATTACATAATTAATTTTACATGATCATCATCTAAACACATAATAAAAATTATTTGGTAAAAAAAATTAATAATGTCTAAAAGATTTATCAATTTTACATAATTTTATTTTTAGTAGGTAGAAATAATTTTTAAAAATTCAAAAATATTTGTTTGACATTTATTTTTGTCAAATTAATTTATATTTTATCAAATTGACAATTTTACTCTTGAAAAATCTAATTATATATTCAATTGTCATTATTTGGAACAAGATTCAAAATTTAGGGTCAAATGTGTCACAATTGAAAAGTCAGAGACCAAAGTGATACAAGCCACAAACTATAGGGACTATTTGTATAATTTGCCCATAAGTATATCAAAATAGTATCCGTATCTTACTTTTTAAAAAATTTTATTATATTAACGTACGCGCATTGTATCAATACGAGTATATATACCAGATCATCGATATAAAGAAAGCCCAACCTTCATTTGATTCAACCAGTTAGTTTAAGATTAGCCATGTGACTTCCAAATTAGTCATTTGGTCATGGTAGCTTAAAACTTGATTATTTAAAAAATTAATATAACATAATGAAACAGTGAGAAATCTATTTGGTTTAGTTTTTAAAATTGGTTTTTTTTTTTAAAAATTTTAAATTTGACAAAATAAATACAAAAAATGTTATTTCAAAATTTGTAAAAAATATTTTCATTCAAAAAAGATAAAATCATTAAAACAATAAGGTTGTTTTTATTTTTCACAAAAATTATTTTCTATAAAATTTCAAAAAACTCAATCAAATAGCAGGCAGTACTTGAAAAAATAAACATCCATAAATGAGCATCATTGAGGTCGCGTTCAATGTAATTTGGGCCATAATAAATAGAGCCCAAATAAATGGGCCAGTTAGGGCAAGAATGAGAATCATGCGGCCCAAGTTCAATTAAGTTTTGGCCTAATAAATAGAGCCCAAATTGGCCTGCTATAAATCTGTATTAGAAGTTGTCGGTGTTGTTGAGATCTCAATCTTTATTTATGTTTGGAGCGCAAGAAAAGAAAAGGAAAGAAAAGAAAAGAATGAGCAAAGAGGCAGCAGCAGAGTACCACTCCAAGGATTTCGAGTGGGATCAACTCAGACGAGAAATCGAATCCGACCCATCTCTTCTCTACCACTTTCTTCTACCTCTCGATGATACCCATCTTCCCTCATCTTCTCAATCTTTTTCTGGGTCTGTCTCATCTTCTCCTTCCCAAGACTCAGATGCATGGAACCAGTTTCACTCTCGTCACTCCTCCGGAAAATTCTTCAAGGTTCAGTTCAACCTCTTTCACATTCATATTGATGATTGTTTATGTATGTTTCTGTATTTAATTGTATATATGCATCTGTATTTGTGTATATTTACACACAAACACTTGCACCCACATGGGTATTTTGTTATATTGTTTGTGATGATGTAGTCTTGAATTTGAATGAAAGGGGATAGTCTTTTCAATCCTAATCAAAGATTGATTAGAAAGCCACTGGTTTTGGTGAAACTTCTTTTTCTTATTCCCATTAATCTACTGCTTTATTGTTTACATCACCAATGAAATCAATGAGAGCAAAAGAGGGTTCATCAAACTTCAGCACTACAACCCACAATTGATAAAACTAAAGCTTGATTGAATCTGACATTTCCCATTGAACTCCAAACAAGATACATACAGTTGTTAATGGATTTTTGGAATTATAATGAAACATTTTTTTTTCAGTTTCATTTACTTTTGTGACTTTGTTTGAAAATTTAACATGTCTAATACCAGAACTTGATTATTGGTTTCAGGAGAGGCGGTATTTGTTGAAGGAATTTCCTGAACTATTGTCTTGTGATGAATATTCGAAAGTTTTGGAAGTGGGATGTGGTAATGGCAGTACTGTTCTACCAATTTTACGGTGATTCTTAGAATTTCCCAACTTTGTACCATCTGGCACTGATGTTACTATTTTTCAATTCTCCAAGTATTTCCTTTAAATTATTGTATTACTTGAGATACTCAAGATTTTAATGTTATACTAGTCTATGGGCTCATTTGAACTTCATTAACATTGCTTATCATATGACTAAAGCTGAACCTAGGAATTAATTTAGAATTAGATGTTTGCAAACCAAACAGGATATCGACCTTCAGGTTCCTCCTATTTTAGAATGGACTTTGGTTTCTTCTTTGCAATCTGTGCTAAGTTTCCCGAATAAGAAAATATAATTCCTTACTGTAAGATTATTGAAAAGAGAGCATATGACAAGGAAGATAAGCCAAAGGAGAGAAAGGAGGGGAGATGAGTATTATAGGAAATTGAGAGAGAGAGGGGTTAGGAAATCTCCTAGAAAAGAAAGAACAGAGAGTCCAGAAAAGAGAACGACAGGGTTAGAATAGAGAAGAGAAGGAAAGAGAATGTAAATAAAAGGGGGTGGGGAAGAGGGAGAGAAAAAGTGAAAGCTCTTCAAGTTAGTTGTGAACTTTATTGATCGTTGAGACTGATCTTGTTGACAATGATGAGGCCTTTTAATAGGTTCATAAAACCCTAAACCCACTGAAACATTGTAAAAAAAACATCCTTCCTGATATATTAATCTATAAAACTCAACTTTCACTTCTGAAACTACAAAAACTTCAACAAAATATGAAAATATAGATGTGTTCACTATAAAACTAATGATTAACTTACTTATGCTCTTACTCACACACTAACACCGAAATATTCATTCATATATCTTCTCATGGGTTGCAGCTACTATGGTCGAGGATCCCCTCTTTTATAGATCTTGACTTACTGTTGATAGGATTTAGTAGCTAAGCATATCTTGATGAAAATCCACAGAAAAACTTTTGACACTGAGAAAACCTTATAAATCCTCAATGTTATGTACCACTGCTCTCACAATAAGAAACCATGTTGAGGGAACATGTGAAGAGAAGGAAAGAAGAGGCATATTCCAAAAAATTGTGCGACATAGGATGGAAATGAGAGAAAGGGGAAAGAGGTCTGAGGAGAGAGGGAAAGATTAGGGAAGGGATTAGATAGGTTTAGGTTGGAGCTGTTTAAGGAGATAAAAGCAAGAGCAGAGTAAAGTTCCAAGGGTAAAGAGAGACAGAAAAGAGTAAAAAGAGAGATAGATGGGAAAATAAAAGATATGGTCAAAATACATCAAATGTCATATTTCCTAATATAACAACATAAAAGTGTCAATTATAATACATAAAATTACTTTAATTTGTAAAACCATCAAAATACATCAATATTAGCTTTAAACCTTCTAAGAGGACGAATGACTAACAGATACCAGTCTACTTGGCATGGTTTCTGTGACTGTTACAGTGCATCTTTGATGTTTTGGAAGTGTTGTTAGGTTATGATTTTTCATTTTGTCTTCCTCAAAACACCAATTTTCTAGTTAAAATATCGGGCAGTTTTCTACTATGTGGGTTGGAGGTGTATAATATAGTTTTTTTTTTTTTCAATAGAGACCAAAGAGGCACACATTTGAAGGAGGATATTTAGAAAAATTATGCAGGACCTGGTTGTTTTTTCAATTCATATTACTTTCACTTGTTTGGAAATAAGCATTCATTCTTGTCTGAACTCCTACTTTGAATGTGTTCCCAACTTGTTTCGTTTTCAGTGGAGATTCCATAAGCACAAGTTTTGAAGATGCATGTTTAAAGTATATGGTCGGGAAATAGTTTCTTGCTTGCATAAACCATCCAAGGAGGCAGTTGTTGGGGTCATATGTCCCTTTTCTAGGCTTTGGGGTTAATCATTTGAATCTCTTTCTTTTGGTTCTCTAAACTTTCTTATTAAAGATTAATATTTGCAATCTTGTGTAGCATGTGAATTTGTAGAGATTAATTCAATGTCTTGATGTTCCTGGCCTTAAACCTGATATATATTTTTTTCCTTGAAATTTTTGGTTCCAGTGGCAAGGAGAGCATCACTGTCTATTCCTGTGATTGTAGCATTGAGGCTCTTAAAAGGGCTGAAGAAGTGATAGATGCCGCTGATTTAATCTCAGTAAAACATCGTTTTCATCCATTCCCTTGTGATTTTTCTATTAGTGGGTTTCCGAAGTGGTTGGCCTGCGACTCTTGCAGGGAAGTTAATCTGCAAAAGCAGGACACTTGCCTTTCTGGTTAGTTACTTTATCCATTGCTTCATAAATTCCTTAATTTTGTGGGCTATTACTTGGAACTCAGCTAATTTTTTCTGCTCTTCCAGATGTTGAAGACAAGAGAGGGGCAGGATTAAATGATTTTACTTCTTTGAAGGAACATAAATGCTGCCTTGGTGGGGTGGATTTTGTGACCTTGGTATGTTGCCAGTTTTCCACAAATTGAGTCTTAATGCGTTGTTGGGCATTCGAAGTTAGAATTTGAGGTGTGGTGGGTCTACACATCCTCTTAGGTTGTGTTTGGATCGTAGATTTGAAAAGAGATTTATGGAGGGAACAAAAAAGGGAAGGGAAATGTGAATGAAGTAGAAGGTAAATTTTTGTTTCTTTTCCCTCTCCTTTTTTTTTTCCCCTTGACAAATCGCTCCTCAAATCTGAAACCCAAACCCAACCTTAGGAATTTACCTTTTTCTTTTCTTTGAAGAATTATAATGTAATTACTTGCTGCATTATCTGCATTAGAAGCTGTGGTTACTTAAATGTTGAGTTTGGATTTTTGGAGGGAAAGAAGAAGGAAAGGGAAAAGTGAAAAAACCTTAGGTAGCGTTTGGTAGAGCTTTCTAAATATGATTTGAGAATAGGAGTTGTATTTTGAGTTTGTGAGTTTTGGAATTATGATTTGAGTGTGAAAAATTTGTTTGGTGAATGAGTTTTGAATTGAGTGGGAAATTTTTGATGTGACATATGATATTTGATATAAAAACTTACAACTCATAACCAAACACACCACTCAAAATTCTATTAAAGCTCATAAATTTTTTTAAAAAATTCGGAAAATATTTTTTGTTGAATATATAAAAATTAACATGTGTCAATTGAAAAAAAAAAAAAAAAAAAAAATGTGTTGTTTCGGTCAACTGGCCGGACGACCGGTGGGACGTTTTTCGATAGGACGTCTGGTGGGATGACCGATTAGCCCAAATTTTCCCACCTTCGACCGAGTTTTCAAAAGTGAGCGTATAATTAATTTTTGAAAGTTGCAAACAAACATCATATGCAAACTAAAGGGTGGAACTAAAGTTTCAAAACCCTTCCAAACATAGCCTTAACTTCTACTTCATTTACTTTTCCCTTCCCTTTCCTCCACAAATCCAAGATCTAAACACAACCGAAGTACAAATGTTCAAATTTCGTAAGGGATATCAATCTAATTACTTAGATGTTTGATATGAGTTATTGAGTTAAATTCTAGGTTGTAGTTGAATTTCTTGTGTGATAACCACTTTGTTCATCACTTTGTAAATTTGACCAATGAGTCTTTATTACTATTTTTCGTTAATGTAAAAATGCCCGAATATTTGACAATGTTACAATCTAATCATTCAAGAACTGCCTAAATATTTGACAAACCAACCTATTGCATTGGTATATTTAAGGCTGTTCATCTTTTTGTAAATGAAATTCATAACTTATTCACCGATGTCCCGAATGAATAATTAAAAAAAACTCCGAAGACCCTGAACTTGTCACAACTCAAACAGGAGTGTAAATTTGGCCCTGCCCAGCTCACCTGGGTCTGAGCTCAGGTTGGCCCACTGTCAGGCCATGTGGACTCCCACCAAGAATCGGGCCGGGCCACTTGTGCAAAATGGCGGCCTTGGGCGGACTGGTAGCCGGGCCTGACCATTTTTTAAAATTTTTTCTATTTTTTGTCATCAAAATTTTTTTTCCCACAAAAAATGACACTGAGCCTCAGGTGGGCTGGGGCTTCGAAACAGACAGCCCAGGGTCTTGGTTTGGGCTTGGGCCTAGGCCTAGCCGAGCCGGGCCACGGGCCGGTGGGCCAAATTTACACCCCTCAAATATATTAGGAAGTAAAGAATATGATGAAATTGGATCCTGATTTTTTGTTCTTGTATTTTGTGGCTGTCAGATATTCACACTGTCAGCGGTACCACTTCACAGGATGCCAACAGCCATTGCAGCATGTTTCTCGGTATTGAAACCTGGTGGCCTACTTCTATTCAGAGATTATGGTAATTTCCCAACAAACAACATAAATGTATGTGTATTTATAGGATTTTAGTCAAGGCTGTTTGCTCAAGATGAAAATTTTCCCTTCAATATTTTATACTGAATATTTTGCATGGAAGACTTTTTATCTTGCTGCAGTAATTTCAAAAAATTCCTTTTTATTTTTTAGCTTGATTTTGGATGAAAATTTTGAACCCTTTCGAGTGAATTGTTGCTATCAAAAGCATTTTAAGGATGAACTAGTGAGACACCAAAATTCTTTCAGTTTTATTTATTGTACTATATTTGGAACCCGTTGAAATTATTAATAGTGTGATGAAAATTCAGGCCTTTATGACATGACGATGCTTCGATTTGAGCCAGACAAAAAAGTGGGATTTAGGGAATACATGCGTTCTGATGGAACTCGTTCCTACTTTTTTTGTTTGGATACTGTGAGGGATCTCTTTGTGGGTGCTGGCTTCACTGAGGTACTAATCTTGTTTCTATCAGTTTGATGTTAATCATAGCCGTGCCAACATAGGATGGTAGATTTTGCGCTTAGTTTGGTGCAGCTTCTAGCAAACTGAAAGCTGAAGCTAAAATCACCTCCCCCCTTGCTTCTTAGAATCAGTTTTTTCCAGCTTTTTTAAAGTTATTTTTGTTTCATAAGTTGTTTGGCACATATTTCAAAAATAAAAAAGCTATAAGCAACTCTATAAGCTGAACCAAACAACCTTTTATCACATTAAACTTGCCGATGAGTGAAGCTCATGCCAGCTTACTACCATATGGAGATTACAACTATACTTGTTATATATCCTGACTTTGCAGCTTGAGCTTGAATATTGTTGTGTTATGTCCGTGAATCGCCGGAAAGGAAAGAGCATGCAGAGGGTATGGGTTCATGGGAAGTTCCAGAAGTCAGTATGAAGTTATCCCTCAATTGTCCCTCATTTTGTTGTTTTTAGGAAGATGCAAGAAAGTATTCATTTGTTTTCGATTTTGGGATAAAGTTGTATGAGACAGAAATATGGAGCAAGAATATTCAAGGTTAAGGGTTAATTGTGAAGAATGAAATTGTGGCTTTAATTATATTTTGCAATAGTCATTTATATTAGTTGTTTGGATAGAAAGAAATCCTCACTATGTAGATTCTCAGTACTAAAATATTCATGTCCCTTTCAAATCACTAACAGGTCGCATCCATTAGATATATTTTGATATTTTTACACAGTCGAATGATCGTGATTGAATTGGGATAAGGAATAGAAATATTTGACAATAAAAAACCCTTGGCCTATTGTGTATGTTACTGATAACTATATGTTATTCTAGTGATATATAGATTCGATAACAGTTATTTGCTGCCAATTTAAATAGAATCCAATTTTTGCAATTTGAGAACGGTCTTATTATTATTTTTTTTTGATCAGTAAAGAAAAATTTCATTAACAGTATGAAATTAGAGGTACAGGAAGATGACATGCATCGAGAGAGATTCGGAAAGTACAAAATACCCCTACTATTGCTACTCGCATTCATACAACTAATCCCTTAGCCTTACGATTTTTTTTTTTTTTTAAACAAAAAAGTTAAGAAGAACTTAAGACAGAACGGTTTTATTATTATAATTGTTTTTTTTTTTTCTTCTTCTCAAGAAAGAGTTGAAAAGAAAAGTAAATTAAAAATAGTTCTCTGAAACAAATGTTTCTATATAGTTGGATTATATGATGATATTTATTGATGATCCATTTTGTGCTGCTTAAGAATCAGAGCTCATATATATAGATATAATATGTTGCCTATAAGAGAGAACAATTATCACATGCACAGTATATATTTGTAATTTTCCAGTTTAAAAATTCGACAATGCTACGTAGCTCAAATTTTGTGGCTCAAAAGTGGCTCGACGTCGTTTTGAGTACAGAACAACATAAAAATGGCCAAAACGACGTCGTTTTGAGTACAGAACAACATAAAAATGGCCAAAACGACGTCGTTTTGGCCATTTGAGCCACTTTTGAGCCACAAAATTTGAGCTACGAGACATTTTCCTTAAAAATTGCAGTGGTCATCAATCAACTGTAATGAGAATCAAAATTATTAATTCACTCTTTTCCATTTTAGTTTTTTATTTTTAATTTCCCTCAGAGATGTGAAAATCAGCAGTGGGTGAACTTTTGCCCTTTTAATGGGGTGTTTGGTGTAACTGTTAAAATATATTATATATTATAATTTAACGGATTATAAATTATAGTTCTAATCAGAAGTTATTAATTTGTTTGGTGCAATTGTCGTATTATAGATTTAAGTTATTGAGTAGCGTTTGGTAAGCTATGAAATATCTTTTTGATGTATAAATGTCATTTTTGCCCTTGTTAATTGTAAATTGAATTAACTTTTGTAAATTGTAAATTGAATTAACTTTTATTTTTTGTTATTCACTACTAGTGTACATTTCCAATATAAATTTTTTTTTTCTAAAGGTACAATCGTAAATTAACATACTCACAGCAGAGATTGATAATCAGAAGCAGATGGTGGACAGCTTCTCAAAATTAATTTTTTAAAATTAAAATAAGTTGTTAGAATTAAAAACTATTTGAAATGAGTTTAACCAAATAGTTCAAAATAATTTTTTCGAAACTAGAATTTATAAATTAGCTAAAATAAGTCATACCAAACACCGTGAATGTGCCAAGAGGTTGGCATAATATATAGCAACTTTATGGTGTAAGGTTCATTCATTTTTAGGGTTCTTACTAATTATATGCTTTATTGGAATAAGATACTGTACGGGGAGCAAATATTCAGGCAAGCCCGTACTCCTTTCTTCCAAGCTCCGTTTCTGTTCGATCACCTGAAAGCACAACGGCAGCGAGCTACCCGGCGGGGTGTGGCCGGAAAACCCCCTCCGACGATCAAGTTAGCACACACCTTGGGACAGAGAGAGAGGGAGGAGAGTGTTTGAGTGTAAGAATGCCTTACAAAAGTGTTCATCCTTTCGTATGGGGGGCACAGACATGCTTATATACCCTTCTGCGCCCCAAACCTGCTCCTAATGGTCTCTCAACACGTGGCTCTGCTATCCTATCCGTCAGCACAAATCCTGCTGAGCATCACCTAATCTCAACTGCCCGCTCACTCTACTGGGAGCTCGGCAGCCGAGCTACACCATCTTGTCCGGCGACGGCCGTGCTATGCTTCATGTCCAAGCACTCCACAAGCTGAGCTCAATGAGGACCGGGCTTCCTGCCGAGCACAGAACAGCTCGTGCTTAACTGTGGTCGGCTTTCCTGCCGAGCAACCAGGTACCTCGGCTGACGACGCCTTTCCGGGCGCCGGTCACTTAACTTGACTGGCTTCACCTCCGCCAAACATGTAGCTCGGTCAAACCGAGCGTTGCCTTAACCGAACAACTTCTTTCCAAACTGGGCCATACATCCTTGGCCCAACACTTGCCCGGCCCACATCTGTCCGGCAAAACTCTGTCCGGCCTAAATCTGTCCGGACCAGTACCAGATCATTAATCTCCCTCTCAATTGCCCCTTAATTCCGTCCGCGCGAGCGTGACTGGGATTACCTATACTGACCGGGATAATCTTTTCCTCGGTCGGTTAGGCCGGTTATCATTCTTGGCTTCAGAACTTGTCCGGTTCAACTTCTCGGTTGGCATTCCTGCCTTCAAGACCAACCCGGTTGACTCCCCGGTCGTCGCCTCGTCTAACCTTCCTGTCGCTTCGGCTTGCCCGGGCGTCGCCTCACCTGACCTTCCTGTCTCTTCAGCTCTGCCGCTGCAATTAATAGGGACACGTGGCAAGCTTCCACTGGCCCTCGAGCAGCCAACCCAACCGCCTCGCAAAATTTGAATTTTTGGCAGCCTCACCACTCCTATATACATGCCCCCCTCCCTCTTCGATTCACTCTTATTGACCCATTGCCATTCCAAGCAATCCAGAGCCCTTGCCTATCCTGTGCCGTTCCTAAACTCGAGCTCGAAGGAGAAGAACACACTGCCTTATCTTGGTAAGTCCTTCAACTCCTCTTTTATTGTCATTTTCTTAGAGATTTCACATTAGGGCATGAAAACGTAGCTTTTAGGACTTGGGCACCTAAAACCATCCCAAACCCTTCAATGTTCATGGTGTTCTTCATTTTTCCTGAAGAACACTGAAGAACCGGGGCGGACCGGGCTCCTGGTCTTCATTTGATCCAAAGAACCGATATAACCGAGCAAATAACATGTTTGTCTCAACCCTAGCAAAACCGAGATATCAAAAAGGAATTGGTCGCTCAACCGGGCTAACATCTGGTCCGCTTGGGCGACCGAGCTCCTTAGTTAGCTTAGATAACCGAGGTGGTTTGGCACTCTTAATGACCGAGCTAAAAACAAGCTCACTTCGCGCGACCGCGCTCACACTTACACTTGCCATCCTTTTCCTGCAGAGTCCAAGGGGACCACTGTCCATTCCTGAGGCTCTCAAGACCGAGCAACAACCAATTACCACAGTGCCAAACCCCTCAGCCGAGCTACCCTAGGCCGGATACAAATGGGGAAATTCCGCTTCCTAGTGGACACTCCGGCCGCGCTGGCTGCGTTCATAGAGGAGTACGGCATCCCGGCCGACGTCCATCTCGAACTGGCAGAAGAGGAGACAACACCCTGGGGCAGACTAGACCAATGCCCCTTCACCGTGCTGTCAATCATAGAAGGAGGCCTCCGCTTCTCGATCAACCCCCTAATGACCGAGTTTCTGCGCTGGACAAAACTTGCACCCACTCAAGTGTCCACCAACACTTACCGGATAATAAACGGTGTGCATGAATTAAACAACCGACTAGGCATAAGCCTAGGGTTAGCCGAAATTCTGCACCAATACACCTTAGGGCACACCGGTGATTACCTCGCCTACTATCTTAAAATTAGGCCGGGCAGAGAAAAAATTGTAACTGGCACACCAGACAAGGACTTGCACGACGACGATTTCTTCTGGGTGTCTGGTAATTATGAAACTGCTGCGGTACCGGGCTGGATCATAAGCAAGAACTTCGGTTCCACATGTAAGCTGCGCTTATTTGCTCGGTCTGCCATCTCTCTTTATTATTCTGTACTTAACCAATTTCCTTGTTTCTTTTGCAGCAATTCAAGCCTTGCAAGCCAACTACCAATATCCCAGCGTAGAAGCCATCAGAACCGCGCTCCGCTACCGCGACCGAGATTGCAACCAGTTGCTCGGCTATACTCCCACATACAGATACTCAGCTCCCCACCGGAGTAAAGTTACAGACTTCCTCCGCCCTCCATCACCTCCTTCGGATCCAATTTTACCAGACATCCCACTAATCCGGCTGACAGAAGAAGAAGAGATGGCCAAACGAAACCGAATCAAAAACTTGCTCACCGCCACTTCAGCCGAGATACTGAGCGTAGTCACCCGATCACCAGCCGCCGGTCAATCAAGCGGCGCCGTGGTCGCTCTGGCTTCACAAGCAGCCGGGCAGTTTAGCAAGGAACCCACTCTACGCCGGGTTGGTAAAAGAGCTCGCGCAGATCCGTCTGCCGAGCTGGTGGCCGAGCTTACCACCGAGCAACCCACTGCCACGGTCGACCCAGTACCGATCTGGAGACCACAACTGAAACACCGGGGAAAAGACATCCCAGCTACGGCTTCAATCAAGGGCGATAAAGAGCACCTGCTCGCCTATGATCTTTCCAAGGCATTCCTTCTACCGAGTGACGTGGTCGGCAGCGAGCATGTTCCTGACACTCGGTTGGTGAAATCATCGGTCAAGTCCATGGCCAGGGTAAGTCTCAATTTGCCTCTGAAATTTTCGCAAGTGTTTGTCCGGTTCCTTCGCTAATCAAATTCGCTTCTTGCAGGCCATCCAAAAGCAGCACTTGGTCATGGAGCGCATCCACAGACTTCGGCAAAAGGCGAGCGACACCACCAGCCAAGTCGAAAGCCTCCAAACCGAGCTTGGCCGAGCAAAGTCCTCGCTTGAAGTTGCCAATACCGACAACAACAGGCTACTCGGCCAACTTGAAGCAGCCGGGAAAAAGAAGGACGAGCTTCAAGCCGAGCTAGGTGCTTTGAAGGCGTCCAGGAAGAAAGAGTGCGAAGATGCCAACAACGCCGGCTTCAACGAAACCGAGGAAAATTACAAGAAACAAGTCTTCGCCACTCAGGACATTTACTTCAAAGCTGGGTGGAAGGCTGCCTGTCAACAGCTCGGTCAGGGTCCTGACACTGACGTGTTTGCCTCTCCACCGGCTGTCTTCTTACCGTCCTACCTCATTCCATATGCCAATGACGTCTTCAGCGCGCTGCAAGCTGAAGCCGAGGAAGGACTTGAAGAAGAAGGTGAGGAAGACGCTGGAGGAGAGGACCAAACCGAACAGGAGCAGCCCGGCCAGACTGGGACCGGTGTCGAGGACCAGACTGCCACAGTCAACCTGGAGGCTGATGAGGAATTCCCTGATCTCTCCCCCCTAGCTTAGTTTCTCTTTTTCTTTTTGTTTGCCAATGTAATCGGGCTAAGTTCCCCACCTTTTGTATTAACTTCTTTATTAATGAAAAGCTTTTAATTTCATCAAGTGTTTGTACGGTGTTCTTCAACATCTATTTTCAACAGAACATCTTGGTTTAAATCACAGTTGAACGAAACACACTTCTTCAACCGGAGTACCCATCTCGGTCGGGACAACAAAGTTGATCAAACTACCCACTACTTTAACCGGAATATTGATCTCGGTAGCGACAGCAAAGTTTGAACAAAACATCAACGCCTTCAACCGGCATGAATCACCTCGGCTAGAAATAACTAAGTGTAGACACCCCATTTTTGACCGACCTTAAGACTCAGATGTCACCGATTGAGCGCTCGGTGATGTTGCATACTGTGCTCGTTCAGAAGTCTCAGAGTCGCGGCCGTGCGCCCTGCCTCCGGACTTCCGAACTTTCTTCCGTGCCTTGCCTCGGTTTGCGAACCAGACTCGGTTTTCTCTGTTTTCTTTCCTGAGGGGAGGGAGAGGTCTCGTAGACCATCTCTCAGTGGCCGTGGGCTACATTTCGTGGCCGTAGGCCATTTTGCCCATTTCGGAGCCCGGTTCCCGGTTTTCGGAGCCGTTAGGCCGTGTGCCTCGGTTCGGGACCACCCAACCATCTCCGATTCCTCCGGTTTTTGGCATGCATCTCATTTACTCCCTTTCGAGGGACATTGGGGTCTTAGATACCCACTTCGTGGCCGAATGCCACTTTCGGTGCTTAACAGCCTATTTTCGGGACCCCGAACTGCGTGTTTTGGTCCCCGAGCATTCGTTTTGCATCGGTTTTTGTTCATTTTTGGCAGGTACCTCTGTTTTATCACCAGGAAGATCACTGGAGGGTGGGAGGCCAGCAATTGTCTCAGCAACCAGTTATGCTCTTCCGGCGCCCTCCGACGCCCGTTTTTCTCACTTCCGAGCTAATGTTGACCACCCTAGGAGCATTTTCTTTGAGCCAAAACCACATATTTGTGTTGTACACACATGGGAGGATCCTAAAAACACATGGCCGGCCAGTAATGGTTATTGACCCTTTTGAACCCCTCTTTAAATTGGCCTATTCTCTCTCCTGTTTTAGAGTTGCCAAATTTGAACCACATGGTTGTGTTAAGGAGACCTGGGAGGACACCAATCCCTAGTGGCCGGCCACTAAATCACCTTGACCCTTTTGACCCTTGGCCGGCCGGCCATAGGGGGTGGCCGGCCGGCCACCTGCAGCAAAAGCACTTGGCCGGCCATGATCCCCATACTGTGTACTTTACAGCTATGCACATTTTTCTCCCAAAAGATCTGTATCCGGGGGAGACAGCTGGTGGAGGGAAGCTTGGTTCACCTTTTCCCTCCCTTGCTCCCCCCTTTTTGGTCTATATAACCAAGCTCCAAAATCTGATTTTAGGGTTGACAAAAAAACCCTTGAAACCTCTTGCATTGCCTCTCCCAATCTCTCTCATTTCAAGCTCAAAACTCCAAGTTCCAACTCCATTTCTTCATCATCATCAAGCATCACCACCACCACTCCATTTCCAGCAGCAAGAGGGGCTTTCTAGTAGCTAGAAGGCATCCATTCTTCAAGCAAAAGGTAGCCAAGACTTGTCTACAAGGGTAAGCTTCCATTTCCCTCTTTTGTAGCCTTTTCTTGCCTCATTTCTTAAGCCTATTTGCTTATTGTTTTGGGCTCCGACCTTAACTGAAACTAGGTCTATTTTGAGCTATTCTTAATGTTTGTTCAAGGGCTCAACCCTGTTTGAGCCCTCTATGGTGTACTTGCTTCAATATCATCTTGTATGTCAATATTTTGCATGCTTTTTTTAAGCTTATCTAGCTTCTGTTTTCGGCCATCATCAGAACTGGAAAGAGTCATATTTTGACCTTCTTGACATATTTCATTAAGGGTCTTTGCTGGTTTGATGAATGTTTGGGGTACCTCATGTTATAGCCTTATGTATCCTAGTTCTTGCATGACATTTTTAGCATGTTTTCATACTGATTTGGGGGATGTCATCTACTGTAAATGTTCATATTTTTAGTCCCTCTTCAATGTTGTAGAAGGGTACTTTTTCATTTGGGCATCGCATACATCACTTGTTTCAATACCCCTCTCTTGGCCCCATTTTTGCATGCCATTGTTGTCCTATCTATGCTTACTATTTCGCCATGTTTTGTACTGTAAAAAATGCTATTTTGGGGCTGCCTTGCTACTGTTTTGCATGTCATGTACCAATTATGCATGTTTAGTATGGCTGTAGGCCATTTCGGGTGCTTAATATCGCATTTCGGGACCATTCCGTGCATTTGGTGTCATTTCCCCACCTTTCGGGACTGTTTTGCATCATTTGTGAGTGCTGAAGTTTCATTTGCATGTTTGCATATTATTTCCATGTCATTTCATGCCTTAGGGCCATTGCCTCGGTTTGCGCACCCGTGTACACGCATTTCGAGGCACTTCATTTTCATCCGTCGGCCTCTTATGTGAGTATGGCTGAGGCTCTCTCATGTTAGTATAAGTCCAATTTGCATTTGGAGTGCCATTTCATGCTTTATGCCATTGCCTCGGTTTGCGTGCCCGCGTGCACGCATTTCGAGACATCTCATTTTCATCTCACGGCCTCCCGTGTGAGTGTGGCTGAGGCTCTCTCATGTTGGTGTAAGCCCATATTGCATCGCATATCTCATTTTAGTCCTGTTGCATTCCGTATGCCATTTTCTCGGTTTGCGTGCCTGTCGACATGCATTTCGAGACATCTCATTTTAGTCTCATTGTATCATATTTAAGGCCATTTCATGCCTTAGGGCCATTGCCTTGGTTTGCGCGCCCGTGGGCACGCATTTCGAGGCGCTTCATCTTCATCCGTCGGCCTCTTATGTGAGTGTGGCTGAGGTCCACTCGTGTTAGTGTAAGTCCCACTTGCATTGCGTATGCCATTTCATGCCTTAGGATCATCGCCTCAGTTTGCGCGCCCGTGGACACGCATTTCGAGGCATCTCATTTTCATAGCATTGTGCATGCTAGGATTGTATTTTAGTCGCATTCATGCATATCATGCATATTGCATCATGTTCGGGATAGGAGTTAGCTCGGGCATGGGAAACGAGGCGCGTTTCGTACTCCGAGTGACGGAACGGGTCTCAACTCCTAAGTCACCGACACTCCGGATTACCCATGATGGAGTTAGGTTTTGTTGTAGCATTCATCCTATATTGAGTTGTGCAATCCGACTCCTCGGCCATCATGCATCGATATGCGTGATTGGTGGCACGAGGATCGAGGCATGCATATATTTGTGAAATACATTGCTATGCCCTTTCTTGCTCTCTGTTGCAGCATATCAAGAATCAGCAACTTTTCAGAGTCGGGTACGCATTTCGAGGAACATTGCAAACAGAGGCTAATTGGGACATCATGCATCGATATGCGTGATTGGTGGCACGAGGATCGAGGCATGCATATATTTGTGAAATACATTGCTATGCCCCTTTCCTGCTCTCTGTTGCAGCATATCAAGAATCAGCAACTTTTCGGAGTCGGGTACGCATTTCGAGGAACATTGCAAACAGAGGCTAATTGGGGCATCCCAGTGGATTTCCGCGCAAGGCAGCCCAGCATACATCATTCATCAGAGTCGAGGCAGCCCCTGGCTTGCATGCCAGTTTACAACTTTCTTAGTTTAATCTGTTAATTAATTCGGACTGTATATTTCGGACTGTATTATTATTTATTCGGACCCTCTGCGCGAGGGCATAATTGTAATAAGTGTGGGTGAGTGTGATGTATGTCTTCCAACCCCACGTCTTTCTCCCTTTTATTTACCTGCTTATGATGGTTAGATATAGGGCATATTTCGATTAGCATACAGTATGACAGCATGTTTGCATCATTCATCTGTCTTGCACGCACCGGGCTCGGCGCATCATACAAACTGCATTTGTATTTCAATTCCAAATTGAATACGTGTTAGTTGTAGCATTCCATATGCCATGTTTAGAATAGCCGAGCCTGCTATAGTTGCATTATTGCATGCGTTGCATTAGGCATTTCTGTATAAATTAGGATCATGCATGATTTCTAATCGGTTTTGTTTTGGCTTGGAGTACTCGGTGAGTTTTATGCTTTAGCATCCTTGCATGCGTGTGAGTGCTGCCATGAATAGCATGCTTTCCATGAGGCTATGTGCTTATGTGATATAACTGCCTTGAATGCCTGTGGGTGGAGGTTGAGTTGTTTGAAGTGGAACAATTCATCAAATGTTTGTTTTAAGCCCACTAGATAGTGGCAAAACCATGTTTTTCTAAGCCCACCTGAGGGTGGCAAATCCACGTCTTAGCCTACCTGCGGGTAGCACCATCAAACCATTTTCAAACAAACAAACATGAAATGTTTTGTTCCAGTTCAGGCGACCCAGTCTATACTTATTTGCTGCGAGCATCACATAGTAACCTAGGCTAATAACCGGAATAAGAACATACAATATTTTCAAAATCAGATATCATGGTTAGTAGAGGCCGGTCTTTGACCGGGCGAGCGGGGGTGCTTACGAAGTGACCTTCCCCAATCGTACCCAAGTTCCCGAGCCGAGGCAACTTTGGTGATGACGGACACGTGGCCTTTGGCACCGAGTCAGGGTTTCCTAAATTTCCCATTTAAAAAACATTTAGGTGGCGACTCTGTATCTGGCAAAGCAGTCCATGTTTGACACTTCTTTCAAAAATCTGTTTTCCAAAACGATTTGCCGGATTTGGACTCTTTGGTTCAAGATTAAGAATCGTGACACAAACCGAGTCCGAGCTGTAGCGAGGTCCCCCGCGGGCTTGTTACACTAAGTTGCATAAAACATCAACTTCGTCAACCGGAATACCTATCTCGGTTGGAACAACAACAGTTGGACAAACCACCAACTCTTTCAACCGGAATAAATCATCTCGGTTGAGAATACTTAAGCTGAACAAAACATCAACTTCGTCAACCGGAGTACCTATCTCGGTTGGAACAACAACAGTTGGACAAACCACAAAATCTTTCAACTGGAATAAATCATCTCGGTTGAGAACACTTAAGCCGAACAAAACATCAACTCTTCCAACCGGAATAGATCGTCTCGGTTGGGAATCCCTAAGCTGAACAAAATATCAACTCTTTCAACCGGTAATAAATCATCTCGGTTGAGAATACCTAAGTTGAACAAAACATCAACTCTTTCAATCGGAGTAAATCATCTCGGTTGTAACATTAAAACAACAATCTGAATGCTAAAGCAAAGACACTTCTATATATTGACAAAAAAGAATTACATTCTGAAGTGTAGGGCAAAAAATTCCTTTGCACAAAAAGAAAGCTGAAGCTAAAAATAATACAGTTTGAGGTTGGCCGCATTCCATGGCCGGGGTATTGCTCTACCATCTAGATCCTCCAAGTGGTATGCCCCATTCTCCGCCAGATCGGTTATCTTGTAGGGTCCTTCCCAATTTGCCCTTAGTTTGCCTTCACTTGGCACCAGGGTGTTTCCCATAACCTTCCTCAAAACCCAATCACCAACTTTAGACGGTCTGGGGTGCACCGTTTTGTTGTACTTCCTCGAGAGCTCTTGTTGGTAGGCGGCCACGTGGATGAGGGCCTTCTCCTGACGCTCTTCCACTAGGTCTAGTTCCAGGGCAATAGCCTCGGCGTTCAGCTCGGGCTCAAAACTTTCACTTCGTAGGGTGGGCATGCCAACTTCCAAAGGTATGACCGCCTCCATGCCGTAAGCCAAAGCAAATGGAGTTTCCCCGGTAGATCGCCGCGGGGTAGTTCGGTATGCCCAAAGGACGCTAGGTAGTTCCTCAGCCCATTTTCCCTTTGCCTTCTCCAGTCGTTTCTTCAACCCATCCAGGATGGTCTTGTTAGATGCCTCGGCTTGACCGTTGGACTGCGGATAAGCCGGAGTAGAGTTGTAGAATTCAATCTTTAGATCCTCACAAAATCCTCTGAATAGGCGACCGTCAAACTGGGTGCCGTTATCAGAGATCAAAATCTTGGGGACGCCAAACCGGGTGACCACATTCTGCCACACAAACCGCTTCATGTCTTTCTCCTTGATTGTTGCCAAGGGCTCAGCTTCAACCCATTTGGTGAAGTAATCTGTGGCCGCGATAAAGAACTTACGGTTGCCCGGTGCTGTTGGTAGAGGCCGGACTATATCTAGCCCCCACATTGCAAAGGGCCAAGGACTGGTGAGGGGAAGAAGTTCCCTGGCCGGCTGGTGGATCTGATTGGCGAATTTCTAGCACTTCTCACACTTGCGGACATACTTTTGTTCGTCGGCCTGCATGCACGGCCACCAGTATCCCTGCGAAATAGCTCGGTAGGCTAAGGATCTGCCCCCTATATGACTGCCACAGATGCCTTCGTGAATTTCGTACAAGAAGGCCTCCACACTACTCGGGTGCACGCACTTTAGATAAGGACCGGTGAAGGACTTTTTGTACAACGCTCCAGATGGAGAGAGCCAAAGCCGCTCTGACTTTACCCGGACTTTGTGCGCTTCTTTCTTGTCGGTTGGCAGAGTCCGGTCTCTGAGAAACAGGATTATGGGGTCCATCCAGGAAGGACCTAGCGCGGTGCAGAGTACATCCGTCTGCCGGGCATCCTCAATACTCGGCCGCGGAAGGAATTCAATCAACAGGGGGTTAGGATACGTAGAATCCACCATTGAAGCAAGGCTTGCCAGCTCATCTGCCCGGCCGTTTTCTTCACGGCCAATTTGTTGAACTCTGATTACTTGAAACTGCTTGATGTGTTCTCTGACCAGAGCTTGGTACTTTGCCATTCTGTTATCCTTTGCTTCATAAATCCCAGAGACTTGGTTAACCACAAGCTGGGAATCACTGTACACCATTAGCTCAGAAGCCTTCATCTGAAGAGCGCTCTTAAGTCCGGCCAAAAGTGCTTCGTACTCAGCCTCGTTGTTAGATGCGGGGAAGCCGAGGGTGATAGAATGTTCAATGGTGAGGCCATCCGGTGAGATAAGAACGATACCTAGCCCGGCACCGTGACGATTCGACGTGCCATCAACGAAAAGTTTCCACATCTCCCCCACAAAGAGCTTCCAACATTCTGAAGGGTCCTGAGAGTTTCGAAGGGAGATAGGATCTCGGTTGCTTGGCTGCCCGGGTTCATGTTCTGTGTTGATTGGTTCCACTTCAGCCCCCCTTGGTGATTCGGCACCGGACTCAGCAAGTTGATCTATAATGCCCAAGTCCGTAGGCGAATCACCAGGTTGCGGTATTATGCCGGTCGCAGGCTCTGTGCTGGGTGGATCCATTTCGTCTCCCCGTGGTGATGCGGTTCCGGACGGAGCAGGTTGGTCGGCGGGAACCGACTTCGTCATCGCATCACCGGTCGGTGGTGTTGTACAAACTGAGGGTGCTTCGGTAGAGCGCGCAAATTCCGCGTCGCAAGTTCCACAAGGTTGTTGTATCTCAATCTGGGTTGCATTCACCTCCTCATCTGCCGCGGCAATGTCGACCGGGCACACCGGATGGGTTCCAGGTGAGAACTCGGCAACGAAATCGGCCAAAGTTTGGGCCTTTATGGCTGTGCGCGGCTGGAACTTCACATCAAACTGTCCCAATTCGACCGCCCACTTGAGAATTCGGCCAGAAAAGTCCGCCCGTTCGAACAAGGCCTTAAGTGGAAACTCGGTCAGTACGATGATGGTATGGGCGTGGAAATAGTGCGCCAACTTCCTTGAAGCCATCATCAATGCCAACGCAAGCTTTTCCAAAGGCAAGTACCTCGACTCTGCTGGTAGCAAGGTTTTACTGACATAGAAGATTGGGAGGTGCTTGATTCCTTCAGCTCGGACTAGCACCGCACTGACGGCATGCTGTGAGACGGCAAGGTAAAGGTAGAGTTCCTCACCCGGCTTAGGTGTAACCAATAGTGGTGGAGAAGACAGATATTCCTTGAGCCCGGCCAAAGCTCGGTCACACTCTTCGTCCCACGAGAACTTTGACTTCAATGCCTGGAAGAAAGGGCGGCAGCGATCTGATGACCGGCTTATAAATCGATTAAGCGCGGCGGCCATCCCGGCCAGATGCTGCACGTCCTTAGCCGAGCTGGGCTGCTTCAACTCTTGCACGGCTCTTATCTGAGTAGGGTCTGCTTCGATGCCTCGGTTTGTGACTAGGAAACCCAAAAATTTTCCGGACCCCACACCAAAGGCACACTTGGACGCATTCAGGCGTAGCTTGTGCTTTTTGAGAATGGCGAACATCTCGGCCTAGTCGGACAAGTGGTCTGCTTGATGCCGGCTTTTAACCACAATATCATCAATGTAGGCCTCCATTGTCCGGCCAAGCAAAGGAGCAAACATCTTAGTCACCATCCTCTGAAAGGTTGCCCCGGCGTTCTTCAAACCAAAAGGCATGACGCGGTAACAGAAGAGTCCCTTGGAGTCGTGAAGGAGGTAATCTCTCGGTCAGGCCCATGCATGGCAATCTGATGGTAGCCGCGATAGGCGTCCAGGAAACTGAGCCTGTTATGTCCAGCCGTCAAGTCCACAAGCTGGTCAATTCGCGGCAAGGGGAAGCTATCCTTCGGACAAGCTCGATTCACAGTCTTGTAATCGACACAAACTCGCCACTTCCCGTTCTTCTTCGGCACCACGACCGTATTGGAGATCCACCGAGGGTAGTGCACTTCCTCAATTGCTCGCGCCTCAAGCAAGTTTTTCACTTCCTCTGCAACTACCTCGGCGTGATGCAGCGCCGATCTCCTTGTTCGCTGAATGACTGGCTTTGCTCCGGGGAAGACATTGAGGTGATGGCAGATAAAACTTGGATCGAGGCCGGGCATGTCGTAAGGCGACCATGCGAAGACTTCGATGTTGGCCATCAAAAACTCAACCATTTCGGTCCTTTCTTGGGTAGTAAGGCTGGAGCCGAGCAGGAAGAACTTGTCTGGCTGCTCCATGTCAATTCGCACTTTCACCAATTCCTCGACGGCTTTGTCCTCTGCCTTGGTGCCCACATCGTCAAGAACTCCCCGGTCTTCCGGTCCTTCTATTATTTGAACGAAGCCTTTAGCAGCCCGGCTGCCGTTCACTGCCACGAAGCACTGCTTTGACATGACTTGATCTCCCCAAATCTCCTCGATTGCCCCCATAGCCGAGGGGAATCTCATCACCTGATAGTAGGTCGACGCTACGGCTTGCATAGCGTGAAGCCATCCCCTCCCAAGGATCAGGTTGTAAGTAGAAGGCACGTGTAACACCTAGAACTCCACTTGCTTGACCACGGATCCCGCTTTGACCGGCAGGATAATCTTTCCCAAAGGCCACTCCGGCTGTGAGTTGAAACCAACCAGTGGCGAAGTTGCCGGAGCCAAGTCTGTCTCCTGGAGTTTGAGCTGCTTGAACGCGTCATAATACATGATCTCGACTGAGCTTCTCTGATTGATCAAGATTCGTTTGACATCAAATTCCTTGACGCGGAGTGTCACTACTAGGGCATCGTTGTGCGGCGTCTGGATACGCTCTAGATCCCTTGAGGTGAAACTAATCACATCTTTCTCTTCGGTCTTCCCTCTCTTGACCGCAGGCTGCACCGACAAAACTTTCCTCATGTGTTCTACCTTCTTGATCATACCCCGGAGCTCGCAAACACGCTCCGGTTCCACTATGCCGTGGATGACATTAATAACTCCTTGTGGTGGCACATCTCGGTCATCCTGTCCCCTGGGATCAACCGGAGCCTGGTTCGCCTTTACGCCCCCATCAATGTAAAGGTCTAGGTGTCCGGCCGCGACTAGCTCTTCCAAGTGTTGCCTCAAAGGCAAACAATCCTCAGTCCGGTGGCCTCTCTCCCGGTGGAATGTGCAATGATACCGCGGATTGTAACCCTTCTGTCCATCGCCCAACTTAGCCGGAAACCAGACATACTCTTCGTCTCGGATTTCACTAAGTATGCGATAGATTGGAATCTTGAAGACTGTGGTTATGCCAGTCTTGGCCTTCAACCTTTTGTTTGCATCTGCAACGTCATCTCGGGGGTAGTCATCCCGGTCATTCCGACGTGCTCTACCCTGGTTTTTGCGATTCGAGCCACGGTCCGATTCCTCTGCTCGGTCACTTGAGCGGCTGGACTCCTGCCCAACTGCGTACACTTTGCCTGCTGTCTTCTTGTCTGTTGCTACCGGAGTTGCCTTCACGATAGACGCTGACGCATCATCCTCAACTCGGATGTGCTCGTTGATGCGTTGCATGAGCTGGCCCATGGACGTCGGTTGGTGCATGGTAAGCGAGTCCCGCAATCTATGTCCGACCGGGAGACCGCGCTTGTATTGAGTGATTGCAAGGTTGACCGGGCAATCTAAGATCTCGTTGAAGGTCTCCCAATATCTGGAGTTGTATGCCTTCAATGTGTCGCTCGGTTCCATCTTGACACTCAGTAGGTGATCCACTTCTTTTGGTGTTTTGGTGTTGGTTTTGAAGCGCGTCACAAAGGCTTCGACCAACTGATGCCACCTCTCTATACTCCCCTCCGGCAGTCTTTCAAACCACTTCAAGCCTAGTTCGCCCAAACTTGACGGAAAGATGAGGCACATAAGAGCATCATTCCGCCTATGTCTAGCCATGACCTGTCGGAAATGACTTACATGCATGTAGGGATCGGTCTTCCCGTCGTACAATGTGAACGTGGAAGCCCGACGGGAGAGGTGTTGTTTCTATTTCCAGGGAGAAAGGGGTGGCGCTCATCCTTGCCAAGTCTGAATCTACATGGAGCGGCGCTGCTTGGCGGGGTGGAGGCATTCCGACCTCCTCGCTGGCGCGAACTTCGTAGGATAGCCGCTGAAATGCCGACACCCTTTGAGCCTCGCGCCGGCGAGCTCGCTCTTTTAAGACTGCCTGCAAATCTTCTGAATGAGCGGAATAAGAGTACCTCGACGTCGTTGCCGGACGTGAAGGCTGGTAAGTGCTATCTTGCGCGCTGGACTTCTCTGCATGCACGTCGGAATCACCAACCTTGTAACTTCTGGTAATAGAAATGGACGGAGTTTGTCGCTGACTCTGACTGCCTGAACAGCGGGGTTGGGTGCGCTCACTGTGGTCTCCCACTCCAGCTACACCCTTCCCTTTGACATGCCGCTTCAGCTCTTCCATCTCTGCCGCCATTCGCCGGATGACGGCGTCTTGGTCCTTCAGCTTGTTTTCCAGGCGCCTGGCGTGTGAGTCTCTCCGCCGCCGATGTCCGTCTGGACTCCGTGAATGACCATGACTCCTACCGCGTTTATCTCGCGCGTCTCCCGACTGTCCTCCTGGGAATGTCTCCAGATTCGCCATCGGAATGATGTCGGGATGCCCCTTTCTCCGTCTGCCTGACTCCGGAGTAACTCCGTCGATGGCGGACAACGGAAACTCTTCGTTGTTCGCCATGGTCGGCGATCAAACGAGCGTGGAAGACAAGGTTTTATCTGCAAGCTTCCCACAGACGGCGCCAATTGTACGGGGAGCAAATATTCAGGCAAGCCCATACTCCTTTCTTCCAAGCTCCGTTTCTGTCCGATCACCTGAAAGCACAACGACGGCGAGCTACCCGGCGGGGTGGGCCGGAAAACCCTCTCCGACGATCAAGTTAGCACACACCTTGGGACAGAGAGAGAGAGAGGAGAGTGTTTGAGTGTAAGAATGCCTTACAAAAGTGTTCATCCTTTCGTATGGGGGGCGCAGACATGCTTATATACCCTTTTGCGCCCCAAACCTGCTCCCAATGGTCTCTCAACACGTGGCTCTGCTATCCCATCCGTCAGCACAAATCCTGCTGAGCATCACCTAATCTCAACTGCCTGCTCACTCTACTGGGAGCTCGGCAGCCGAGCTACACCATTTTGTCCGCCGACGGCCGTGCTATGCTTCATGTCCAAGCACTCCACAAGCTGAGCTCAATGAGGACTGGGCTTCCTACCGAGCACAGAATAGCTCGTGCTTAACTGTGGTCGGCCTTCCTGCCGAGCAACTAGGTACCTCGACTGACGACGCCTTTCCGGGCGCCGGTCACTTAACTTGACTGGCTTCACCTCTGCCAAACATGTAGCTCGGTCAAACCAAGCGTTGCCTTAACCGAGCAACTTCTTTCCAAACTGGGCCACACATCCTTGGCCCAACACTTGCCCGGCCCACATTTGTCCGGCAAAACTCTGTCCGGCCTAAATCTGTCCGGACCAGTACCAGATCATTAATCTCCCTCTCAGATACTTACACATCAATAAATTAAGGGACGATTTACCTTTTAAGGAGAAGATGTTTTAATTTGTAAAAGTGTTATTATTGTGATTTTAGCGACATAATTGGACATCTAACATACTGTTCTTTTTTTTTTTATGCACATTATCCTTTTGAGACTAAAATTTTTCTCAAAAGTAAACTTTTTGGCACATTTTAATTTTGTCTCTAAAAATACATTTATTAGTAACATTTTTTAAATTTGGTTGCTAAAGGTATTTTTTTTACTCTTAGAGATTACTGAAATTGATACCCTAATGTTTTTCGCAGCAAAATTTCTACTTTTGAGGATGAAAAAGTTGCAGTGATATTTCTACCCAAATAACAATACTCTGCACAAAAAAAAAAAAAACCTAAAAAAATATTCAGGATTTAATTCACTACAACAAATTATATTTTTAGCGACTAAATTTTTAGTCACCAAAATCATATTTTGGTCGCCAAAACATTTTTTTTTATTTGCTAGGTTTGTTGCTGGATGATTGTTAGGAAAAGTATTGGCGACTAAAACATATTGAGTCACTAAAAGTCTTCAATGGGCGACTAATTTTTTAGTCGCCAAAAGTTCTCAATTGGCGACTAAAAATTATTTAGTTAATGCAAATCTTCAATTGATGACTAATTTTTTAGTTGCCAAAAGTTCATACACTACAACAAATTACACTTTTGGCGACTAATTTTTTAGTCGTCAAAGATTTTTTTTAGTCGCCGAAAGTCGCCAATTAGCGACTAAAAATTTAGTATCCCAAAGTTTTCAATAAATGTGCTTTTTTGTTTTAGCGACTAAAATATTTAGTCGGCAAAATCATGGTGCTCCTTTTTAGCTACTAATTTTTTAGTCACAAAAAACTTTCATTTTTTTTTTTACTAACTGTTTAGTCACCAACAATGGCTACTAAATGTTTAGTCGCCAAAAGCTCAATTCATTAATTTTTTTAAAATGCACAAATTGAATATTTTTCATTAATTTTTAAATTAGATGTATTCCATTATCAATGCAACTTGTAACTTGTACATATACAGAATAATACATCTGTCAATTAATCTAAATCCATTATCAATAATACCCATTTTATTATCAACTATCCAAAAATTTTAACTTGTAACATCATATTCCAAATATCATATAAATTTATACCAACCAAGTATAATCCATCTAAACTAAATATTACATACAAAAACATTGGATTTCCAAAATAGAGGATTGTACAAAAATATATGTCTTCCATATACAGAACAAACGCTCTTTGTACACAAAAATAAATATCCACAATAGCCCACGCAAAAGTAATCTGTAAAAAAATAAAATAAAATTAACCATTAGTACTTATTCAATAAAATTGACATTTCAAATTATAATAATTATAAAATTAATAATTCTAATATATTATCTGCAAATTATAACAATTATAAATTAATAATTCTAACTTTCTGCCTATTAATACAATTTTTCTACACACGTTCAAATGCAAAAACTCCACTTTCTTACATGCCTACCTATTCCTAAAATCATCAAAGACAAAGATAATGGTTAACCGTTAAGCTTCATCTTATCATTCAAATACAAGTCTAAATATAACCGAATAAAAAATGTTTTTACCGAGTACTCTACACAATTCCCACCCTCCAAATCCACCAATCTTTCTTTGGGGTGCTCCTGTATTAGTCCGGCAAGCCTGAATGTCCACCTCCATGGTTTGGAACTGTTTTGTGCCAACTTTGCTGATCCTTCCATCCAGCAGCTAATTAAACACAAACAACTTTAATGACAAAAAGAATTGCCTCTGTCATACATATGGTGTTAATGTTCTAGAAGCTAGAAAATGAAGATACCAATGAGAAAATGTCACAGGATAAAACTAGATGTGAAACTATTATGATACAATTTATGATGGTACAAGATATTACACAATTACACACACTCAGAGAATTAATTAACAGTATAATTCTTAGCAAGGATGGTACTCTCAGGTCCCAAATGATATTTCATTTTGTAATAATAACTACAAGGAAATAGATCAAATGAATTGCAGATACCTCAAACATAAACAGAACTAGCAAAAATGTGCTTATTGGATTTACTTAGCTTACAAAAAAAGGAAAAAGAAAAAGAAAGTCAAGCTACCTTTGGAACCAAACCATGAACTTTTCAAAAAAGTATAATATAATGACTTGCATCATAAAAAGGTATTTGATTGGTAGCCCACTTAAAGGGTTATCAAGAAGAAAGAAATCCCTTCGTGGCACAAAATTTTTCAAACCCAAACATGAACTTCATAAGATGATTTAAAACCGTAGGTACCCATTAAGATAGTTATTTTTTCTTGATATTTGACAAAAACTGCCCATAGAGAGAGTAATTCTAAAGTTAAGGAGAAAAGAAAACCTCAGCCATAAGGGAAATATGCAAAAAATGGCACAAAGTTGAAGAATTACAAGTGATGCTATAGAACTTTGGTGGGATTAACAACAATATCAATACCTACGAAGGCCCCAGTAAATATGCATGACATTTAATAAAAACATAACAAGAAAAAAATAATTTTGAAAAAAAAAAAATCTAACAAAGTCCAACGCATACAATGAAGATCAAAAACAAAACCACACCATGAATCATAACCACAACTCAGTTCTCAAATATACAGTTACAAAGGCAAAATCAATCTTGTAGAGATATATATTATAGTTACTTTTGTATGAAACAGGGCAATTATCTTTCTTTTAAAAAACTGAATTAAAAGATTATAATATGGTCCAATAATTCAAAGTCATCACATTACTCTTTTCAGAAATTAGAAAGTACTTCCTAGGTTTCTTTGGGGGCAAATCTTGCTAATCTAAGCCTTAATTTCTTTTTAAAACTTGATCATAAACTTTCAGTTGAGCCCAATAAATTTCTCACATAGCGCTCTTTGAAGTAACCAAAGCCTAAAAGACATAGTTTCTTAAAAGAGCCTTGTTGGCCAACAACTATTCCATAATCTCATTTTCTCAGATTACTGTTAGCGGCACAATATAAAAAATAAGGTTAATTACATCAAGACATCTCAACTATTAGAGAATATCTACTTGCATCCCACATCTATGAACTATGCATTTTGACTAGAGATTTGATGAAAAAATGGAACATGAATTTAAACACACAATAGTTTAATAGTGGATAAAGAACACTTTACTTCTATATCAAATCATACAATTTTACATTGAATAATGCTACTTTAACAAAGAAAATAAAACATTTCACTAACATTGTAGGATTATTAAAGCCAGAAATCTGCAAGGTTTTATAATCTCCAAAGCAAGCTTGAGATCAATTTTGTAGGAATTTCCAATTCACCTTTTGAGATCAAGAAGTATGACCAAAGCCAAAATTTAACCAATATCTTAATCAAAACAAGACAATTAATAGCTTAATCAATGCATAGACAATTCTGCAGAGCTATGGCATGAATCTTCAAATTCAAACTTTACCAAAAATTAAAATCAAATCTAAACTGAAAATCAAATTGAAAGAAATAGTAGAGAACATAATAACTACACAAGAATTGACCTGTTTGACAACTAGGGTTCCGACGGTGGTGCCTTCGTCGCCGCCACTGTCGTTTGGCGAACAAAACACTAGCGATCGGCGGACGGAACCGTACATATCTTGCATTTTCGATTGAAGAAAGTAAGTTCTACTATGGTTTATGACTGAGTGAATAGAGTTTGTATAGAGTGAGAGCGTTTTGGGGTTAATTTTGGTTCCACAGTAGAGATAGAGAGAGATTGGGGATTGAGAGAAAGAGAAGATATACGGTGGTGGTGGTCTTCTTAATTTATTTTTCAAGCATATATAATGGGGGAAAGAAGCCAGCGGCCTCACCACTCTTTGTGAGGGAGGAGCCGCTGATTGAGCTTCCGTGGATGATGGATCTTAGGTGACGGTGACCAATAAGGAGGTGAATCGGTGCTCTGGTTGCCGGAGAACGCGAAGAGGAGTGGCGGAGGAGAGCTGTTCTGTGGCTGGTGGAGCGACGGTAAGAGAGGGAGGGGAAAGGAGCAGCGGAGAGGGAGAGGGACGCTGGAGAGAGAGAGAGAGGCGCTGGTTTGTTTTAGGGTTTGGTTTGGAAACAAAATATATATGGTTATTTGTCATTTTACACAATTCGCGACTAAATATTTTGGTCGCCAATTAATTCTATAAATTCCTAAAAAATTTGAAATGTCTCCCTCTAAATATTTTAGTTCTTTGGCGACTAAAAATTTGTTTAGTCGTTGAAAATAAATTTTTGGCGACCAAACTTTTGATCGTCAAAGATAAAAAGTAAATTTTTTTTTTTTTCATTTGGCGACTAATAATTTTAGTAGCCAAAACTAACTATACAGCAATTAAAATATTTTTTAATTATTGAAAATAAATTTTTGGCAACTAAACTTTTGGTCACCAAAGATAAAATGTAAATTTTTGTTTTAATTCGGCGGCTAAACAATTTTAGTAGCCAAAACTAATTATACGACTAAATTTTTTTTAATTGCCAATTGTGGCATTTTTAGCTACTAAATTTTTTTTAGTCGCCAATAATCAATATACCCCGACTAAAAATAATTAGTAGCTAAACATTATACTTTTGCCGACTAAATTTTTTTAGTCGCCAAATTTGATCGCCAAAAATGCAATTGTGTGGATCATATTCATCCTGGGTATGAGTATTACCCACACCACATCAAGCTTAAATCTACACTGTACATTCAATAAATTCTAGACACTTTTCTAGGTGCATAGAAGCTTTGTAAAACTATTTTGATTAAGAAGGTTATGGTTCTTTGCCAATATAGTTATTTTGGCTTCAAATTTAGTGAAATTTAAAGAAAAATAGGTCTCTCTTTGACAGCTCCTACTGATGTGCACAGATGGACGAGAAATGAAAACCCTTTTCACTGTATTTTACACAAATGGAGCTTAGTAAATTCATTGAATTATGCATATGTTAAGAGTCTTAAGACAATGATCAACCAAAAAAATGTCTGCTAATTCTTTCTTAAAACAGACTCATCTTGGTTTTAAATAGCACTGCAACTTTTATTTATTGCAATTCTAATTTTCCAAGTTCTTTCTTACATTAAAAAATTGAAACAAATTAGGTCAAACACCAAGCATATATATGTAACTGGGGACGATATGATCCAAGAGAGGGCGTGCGCGCACTATGAAAATTAGGTCAAACAGCACTTTGTTCAACCGAACACAGTGTGTACTCCACGGCAGGTAGATATGCAGCAAATAAAAATTTTCAGCATCAAGGACTTGGAAAAGTGAAGATGCTCCATAATTTCAATTGCTGATGCATAATGGTGTGTTTATTATATTAATCACTTCAACTTTTCGATTACATATTAAATTCCGGCTTTATTTAGTGGTCCACATTTCCTTAATGCAGGCTTTGTGGATTCCCTTTCAATGTTTTATAATCAATTGCCTTGTTAGACTTTTTAAGATTGCTAGGGTTTGCAAATGTTGATTTGGCAAAGCTAACCTTTAAAAAGAATTTAAAAAAAAAACCCATTTGTCGTTATTCTTTGATGAAGATTATTTTAATCAAGGCAATTTATTTAGTAAAGCCGAGATGGGCTCCATTAACATCGCGGCTTTACTATGGGAATGTTATATTCAAAGTAATTATAAAATTAAGGTTTATTAGCGATGGCATGTGAATCCATGTGAAGAGGGTCCTCCATGTTGCGAAAACTCTCGGATCCTTTGAGTGTGTCAAGTAAAACATCCTTTTTAAGAGCACCAATGACAATGGTACTAGCCAATTAAAATTGTGTTTGGTGTCTCTCTTAATATAATAAGAGCTTTTATCTTGTGTTTATGGTAGTCTAATCAATTGCATGTTCCTTTCTTAGGTTCTAATAATCTAAACATGTATATATATATATATAATATTTCTTTAAGCTTGACATAGAAAATCCAAAGATAATATAAGAAGTTAAAAATACAATTCCAAATTTGCTTCTACATGCCATTTATCTTTTTTTGATCGGTACATGCCATTTATCTATTCAGATAATTGGGAAGTTCTATGCATGAATTAGATAAAGAATAATGCATGTACCAGTGTACTTCTCTTGTACCCATCTATTTTACATCAATATATTTTTATTTTGTTGATAAAAAATAATGTACAAAAAAAAAAAAAAAAAAAATTGCATGTGCTGGTTTTCCTTCACACAATTCTTTTAGCTTTGAAAACTAGTTTGTAAAATTTTCGTTTCTTTGCAACATCTTATCAAATTAGTAGCTTCTCAATGTGGTTTTACAATTTGCATTGGCATTTGAAGTGATTTGAGCTTTTTATTGTTGCATTGTTAAGATTTACTTGGCTATTATTTTTACTATATTTGTTGTCACTACAACATATAAGAGTTTTAGAGACTAAATGTTTTGATCTCTAAAAGTGAAAGTTTTATTGTAAAAGACATTTAGGGACCAATTTCTATCGTCATGAGGATAGTCGCTAAAAGGTCGTCCCGAAAAATAAAAAACAAGGCTTTTAGCGACAAAATTTTGAAACTGTCACTAATAAATAGACTTTAGGGATAAAATAATTTGGTCTCAAAATGGTTTATTTTTTGAGATAAAAAATTTGGTCCCAAAAAGATAATAATTCCTTACTAATGTCTAATTTTTGTTGCTAAAAGTATAATAATGAAACTTTTCGCAACAAAAATATTTGATCCCTAAAAAATAATTTTGTTCCTAAATTTTGGTCTCTAAAACCTTAATTTTTTGTAATGTGTTTCGTTCTTTAAAATCTAAAAAACTCATGAGGCAGAGAGATAGGTTGTGTGGATGTGAGCAACAGTAGTAAAAGAGTTTTGACTTTATGAATATCTCTCAGTGTATTTCATTTCCGTGTACTTTTAATTTCATATTTTTAATAAAACTTTTACTTTGCTGATCAAGAAATATAGAACATGTTTTAAGTTGCAGGAATCACTTTATTTAATTCTTCTAGAATTCAAAATAAAATGATTTCATTATCACGAATTAGAAGAAAAAAAAAAAAAAAAAACAAACTTTGCCGTAGCGTTTCATTCACTGCCAAAGGTTTTGCACTTTCAAGGTTTGGGAGCATCCATAAGTGGAGGAAAATTTTAGCTAGGACAGGATCCAATTAGTTGAGAGGTGAAGCGTCGCCATTGGACAGTGTCGACCTATCCAATGGGTTGTGGTGAATTTACAATTTTGTCCACAAAGATATGACACATGTGGTTTAGGTGCACAATTCGCATTGAAACCCTAATTGGCATTATTGATTGGATTAACTTGAGGTAAAATTCAAAATTAAGGAAAAAAATTGAGTTAATTGAAACTATAGGAACTAGATGCAATTTATCCCCCCCCTCCCAAAAAAAAAAAAAAAAAAAAACGTAATTGGGAAAATTCACGGAGATTGTTATTTTGCAACTTCATGGACTAACCCTTTTGACCTCTTTAATATAATGAGTAGGTACAACCTGCTTGCAATTTAAAATAATTTGAACAGTGATGTGCAAACAAATCAAACAAAAACTATGGTATCCTATATTTACTAAGCAAATGGCCATTCTTTTGTTTTTTAAAGGAACCGAAGACATCTCAAATCATATATAGAGCTAGAGTTCCACCTACTTCCGATTACCAAACCACCACTATAATAACATTGAGATTTAGCTCTTTTCTTTGAGGGAAAAGCAAAAAAATAAAGTTGTTAGATTATGCATTTCAAATGCATCTTAAAACAAAAGAACCATTTCAAAATGATGTGACAGTGACATTTGTGAAATTATGAGAACAATAATGGGTGTTTTCATTAATGTTGTCAATCTTATCTTTACCTTTTTTTTTTGATTAGCAAAGAAAATCTTTAGTGATGACGAACCATACATTACATATGGAAATACATCAATAAGGATGAGAAAGAAAAGAAGGAGAACAAGGAAAACCAAGCATTTTGTTGGTGAGAAACCAACACTAGCTCACAGGACCACAAACACTTGTTGCCACTACCCAAAAACTAGCTAAGCAACTTGTTGCCACCACCCAAAGACTATCTTAACAAAAGCAAATAACCCACTGAATGCTCCAATGTTGCTTACTTGTTGCCATCCTACTTCCTTCTTAGACCTATCCCTCCTATTTGGATCTCTCTTTGTCCTTTAGTTCTAGCTCAATAATCTTATTCAGGACATCATCTTCTTTCCCATTGAAATTGATGCCAAGAGATTTATCCAGTTGTAAAGTGGCTTTAGCTTCATTGAGGAGAAGGTTGCTTGAGCTAGAAACACCATCAGACAGATCTGAACGGGCTATCGCAGCTGCTGCTGGTCTGAAGATAACGGACTTAGAGGTGTGCTTGCTGACTGTTGCAAGCCTGAATGATTTAGGCTCAGAAAACCCTTCCCATTTAAGTTCTTACTTAGTGCTTGGGCCCGATCCACTTCAAGATTGATGCCATGCCCAAGCCCATTCCTAGATCCACTAAAGCTTCTGATAAAACCTGGAGTAAAGGCTTGCTCAACATTAATTTTTGGGCTGTGCACTGACTCCTTAATCATGATCTCCTCGACAACTGTGTTTACCTCTTCTCCCAAATGACAATCACTAGGCCCTGACCTCTGTTCTACCTCCTTGGTATATGCTTTCTCTTCTTTGCTAAAACCTCCATCACACTTTGACTCCTCAACAACTGTGTTTACCTCCATTACACTTTTTACCTCCTTCTCCCTGTAGCACTCCTCTGGAATTGTTCCTTCCACACCACTACCACAGATTTCGTTGGAGCTGCACTCTTTCAAGCCATGGTGCTTCATGTTACTAAAATCTGTTAAATGATCTTCACACACAAGAATGGGATGTAGTTTCTTTTTGCACTCCAAAAATATAGTTTTGGTAATAATCTCCATACAAGATGTAGCCACTCTGATTCTGGTATGGGAGAAGGACTTTGGTTGACAAATATCTCCATCCAAGCTTAGAATAGTACCCCAAATGCTTCTAATGTTGTTGATTGTGCCCCTATTCCAAAGATTTAAGGGTAAGCCATAACACCTCAACCACACATATCTCTCTTGTTCGAGATAAAATCCTGGCTTCCATTCTACTACAAACTGACTCCAATCCTTAAACCATTCTTTGATATTGCAAATATTTGATTTCAGCTCCTTTTGAGATTTGAAGGTTAATACTATATCTCGTCCTCCCCTTTTTCTGACCATTACCTGATCCAATCCTTTCTCCTTCAGGACATTTTCAATGGTAAAAGTAAAGCATTCAAAAATAAGCCAGACTATTGCACTATCATAGAGCCATCCATGACCCTATTCATTGGCTTTTATGGTCAAACTTGCTTTTGCAGCCACAGTGGGTGTGTCCCCTTTTAATACTTCAGCGAATGATCTTAGGCCTGTATATAAAACATCACTCCTATTTCTGTTAGTTTCAGGAGGTCTTCTGATGGTATGAGGACTTCTCCTTTTTTGATCATCTCTGTTGCTCTTGACATTGGTAACTTTTTTTAACTTCTAGCACCCTTTCATCTACCAACAGTCCAATCGCTTTTTGAATGGCGATGTCTATTGCTACATAGCTTTTTTAACTATGCCAAACTGTGTGAAGAGTTTGAAGAGAGTTTTCGCAACCATAGTTGAAGGTAAATTATCCACAAATACAGTGAACAGTCCATGTTTATCTTCCTTGCTATGAGCTCCACCTTTATCTTGTTGCCTCACTACTAGAATCCAGCCTCCATTTCCTCCTTGTGCCATTACATTTTCACTGAAGCATTTTATCGAACAGATGGAGTGTGAAAACTTTTTTATTGGGAAAGACAGGACCAAGCTACTCTTGGCTTCCCCTAAAATCACAAACCCAGATGAAATCAGGACAAAGAAGATGCTAAAAGCCTTAATCGAATGATGATGGATGGTATATTTAACAGACTGATCAGTCACCGCAACGATGGTGATGTTGAAATAGTGATCAGACGCCGTTGAGAGCTAGAGCTTCACTGTCTGACTGAGAGTGAGCACTGAGAAGTTGAAGTCGCTAGCTGCTAGACTAAGCATAAGATGGGAAAGAGAGAGCTTCAAATGTCGAAGAGAGAGCTATTGCTCACCGTCAAAGTCCCCCATTTGTTGACAATTTCCTATTTTAAAAACTTGGATTGTTGAGGGAGTGTAGACACCCCATTTTTGACCGACTTTAAGACTCAGACGTCACCGATTGAGCGCTTAGTGATGTTGCATATTGCACTTGTCCAGAGGTTTTAGAGTCTCGGCCGTGAGCCTTGCCTCTGGACTTCCGGGCTTTTCTGTGATTTGCCTCGGTTTGCGAACCAGGCTCGGTTTTATCTGTTTCTCTTCCCAAAGGGAGGGAGAGGTCTCGTAGATCATCTCTCGGTGGCCGCGGGCTACATTTCGTGGTCGTAGGCCATTTTGCCCATTTCGGAGCCTGGTTCCTGGTTTTCGGAGCCGTCAGGCCGAGTGCCTCGGTTCGGGACCGCCTAACCACCTCCGTTCGCTCTGGTTTTTGGCATGCATCTTATTTACTCCCTTTTGAGGGACACTGTGGCCCGAGAGACCAACTTCGTGGTCAAACACCCCTCCCGGTGCCTAACAGTCGGTTTTTAGAACCCCGGGCTGCGCGTTTCGGCCCCCGAACCTTCATTTTGCATCGGTTTGCGTTCATTTTTGGCAGGGACCTCTGTTTCATCACCAGGAAGGTCATAGAAGGGTGGGAGGCCAGTAATTGTTTCAGCAACCAGTTATATTCCTTCATCGCCCTCCGTCGCCCGTTTTCCTTCACTTCAAAGCCAATGTTGACCACCCTTGGGCCACTTTCTTGCACCCTAAATCCCATATTTGTGATGTACACATCTGGGAGGCCACCAATATTTGGTGGCCGGCCAGTAATTGCTTTTGAACCTTTTGAACCCCTTTGAAAAGTGGGTTGTTCTCTCTCCTAGTTCACTGTTCCAATTTTTGACCACAGGGTTGTGTTGAGAACACATGGGAGGCCACCAATCTGTGGTGGCCGGCCACTAATTACACTTGGCCTTTTTGACCCTTGGCTGGCCGGCCATGGAGAGGGCCGGCCGGCCACCTTCAAGCCCAATAACCAGCCGGCTAGAATCCTTACAGCAGGTACTGTAGACACCCCATTTTTGACCGACCTTAAGACTCAGACGTCACCAATTGAGCGCTTGGTGATGTTGCATATTGTGCTCGTTCAGAAGTCTCAGAGTCGCGGTCGTGCGCCCTGCCTCCGGACTTCCGAACTCTCTTCTGTGCCTTGCCTCGGTTTGCGAACCGGACTCAGTTTTCTCTGTTTTCTTTCCTGAGGGGAGGGAGAGGTCCCGTAGACCATCTCTCAGTGGCCGTGGGCTACATTTCGTGGCCGTAGGCCATTTTGCCCATTTCGGAGCCCGGTTCCCGATTTTCGGAGCCGTCAGGCCGTGTGCCTCGGTTCGGGACCACCCAACCATCTCTGATTCCTTCGGTTTTTGGCATGCATATCATTTACTCCCTTTCGAGGGACACTGGGGTCTTAGATACCCACTTCGTGGCCAAACACCACTTTCGGTGCTTAACGGCCGGTTTTCGGGACCCCGAACTGCGTGTTTTGGCCCCGAGCATTCGTTTTGCATCGGTTTTTATTCATTTTTGGCAGGTACCTCTGTTTTATCACCAGGAAGATCACTGAGGGGTGGGAGGCCAGCAATTGTCTCAGCAACCAGTTATGCTCCTCCGGCGCCCCCCGGCGCCCGTTTTTCTCACTTCCGGGCTAATGTTGAACACCCTAGGGCCATTTTCTTCGAGCCAAAACCACATATTTGTGTTGTACACACATGGGAGGATCCTAAAAACACATGGCCGGCCAGTAACTCTAATTGACCCTTTTGAACCCCTTCTAAAAGTGGCTTGTTGTCTCTCTTGTTTCAGAGTTGCCAATTTCCAACCACAGGGTCTTGTTGTACACACATGGGAGGACACTTTTCTCCTATGGCCGGCCATTAATTCAGTCTTTCATTTTTGACCCTTGGCCGGCCGGCCATAGGGGGTAGCCGGCCGGCCACCTGCAACAAAAGTGGCTGGCCGGCCATGCTCCTTGGGGGTGTGCATGGCAGTTGTATAGCTTTATCCCCCAAAATATCTGATTTCGGGGGATATTTTGTAAGCAAGGGAACTTAATCCCTTAAGGCCTACACTCTTTGACACACTTGGACACACCATCCTTACATGCATACATCTCTCTCTCTCTCTCTCCCTCAAGAGTTAGAAGACTTGCCTCAAGCTTACAAACACATATATATCTCCATCTCTTTGATTCTTCTCAAGTTTGGTGCCATTTCTTCATCATCATCAAGCACCACCATCACCACTCCATTTCCAGCAGCAAGGAGAGGTTCTCAGAGGCTTAGAAGCAACATTCCTCAAGCCAAGAGGTAGAAAAGAAAAGGTCTACAAGGGTAAGTCTCAATCTCCCTCTTTTGTAGCACTTTCTTGCTTCATTTCTTAAGCCTATTTTCTCACTGTTTTAGGCTCCGACCCTAACTGAAAGGGTCACTCTTTTGAGCTTATATTCATGTTTGTTTAAGGGATCAACCCTGTTTGAGCCCTCCATTTGGCACTTGCTTCAATATCATCTTATATGCCATTTTTTTGCATGAAATTTCTAGCCTATGAGTGATCTGTTTTCGAGCATAATGTAAACTTTAAGTGGGCCTATTTTGAGCCCCTCTTCAACATTGAAGAAGGGCTCAAACCTGTTTGGGCCCTCTATCTTGCACTTACTTCATAATCGCTCCTATTTACCGTAAATTTGCATGATTTGTTTGGCCTATATGTAAATTGTTTTGGAGTTTTTTATGAACTGTGAGTAAGCTTATTTTGTGTTCCTCTACAATATTGTAGAAGGGATCAATCTTGTTTGGGGTCTCCATGTAGTACCTGTCATTATACCCCTCTTTGACCCCCATTTTTGCATGCTTTTTTAAGCTTATCTAAATTCTGTTTTCGGCCATCATCAGAACTGAAAAGAGTCATATTTTGATCTTCTTGACATAGTTCATTAAGGGTCTTTTCTGGTTTGATGAATGTTTGGGGTACCTCATGTTATAGCCTTATGTATCCTAGTTCTTGCATGACATTTTTAGCATGTTTTCATACTGAGTTGGGGGATGTCATCTACTGTAAATGTTCATATTTTTAGTCCCTCATCAGTGTTGTAGAAGGGTATTTTTCCATTTGGGTATTGCATATATCACTTACTTCAATACCCCTCTTGCGGGGCCATTTTTGCATACTTGCCTAATTCTATGCGTGCTTGCTGTTTAACCCTTTTTATGACTGAAAAATGCTTGTCTTGGGGCTGTCTTGCTACTGTATTTTCATTCCATGTCCATATTGTGCATGCATTGCATAGCTAGAGGCCATTTCGGGCGCCTAATATCGCATTTCGGGATCATTCCATGCTTCGGGTGCACTTTGGCCATGTTTCGGGACTGTTTTCCCCCACATTTCAGTGCTGAAACTCTATTTGCATGTTTACATATCATATTCCATGCCATTTCATGCCTTAGGGCCATTGCCTCGGTTTGCGTACCCGTGTGCACGCATTTCGAGGTATCTCATTTTCATCTCACGGCCTCTTATGTGAGTATGGCTGAGGCTCTCTCATGTTAGTATAAGTCCAATTTGCATTTGGAGTGCCATTTGATGCTTTAGTACCATTGCCTCGGTTTGCGTGCCTGTGTGCACGCATTTCGAGGCACTTCATTTTCATCTCACGGCCTCTTATGTGAGTGTGGTTGAGGCTCTCTCATGTTGGTGTAAGCCCATATTGCATCGCATATCTCATTTTAGTCCTGTTGCATTCCGTATGCCATTTTCTCGGTTTGCGTGTCCGTGGACACGCATTTCGAGACATCTCATTTTAGTCTCATTGTATATCATATTTAAGGCCGTTTCATGCCTTTATGCTATCTCCTCGGTTTGCGTACCCGTGTGCACGCATTTCGAGGCACCTCATTTTTCATCTATCGGCCTCTTATGTGAGTGTGGCTGAGGTCCATTCGTGTTAGTGTAAGTCCAATTTGCATTGCGTATGCCATTTCATGCCTTAGGATCATCGCCTCGGTTTACGCGCCCGTGTGCACGCATTTCGAGGCATCTCATTTTCATAGCATTGTGCATGCTAGGATTGTATTTTAGTCGCATTCATGCATATCATGCATATTGCATCGTGTTCGGGATAGGAGTTAGCCCGGGCACGGGAAACGAGGCACGTTTCGCACTCCGAACGACGGAACGGGTCTCAATTCCCAAGTCACCGACGCTCCGGATTATCCATGATGGAGTTAGGTTTTTTTGTTGTAGTATTCATCCTATATTGAGTTGCGCAATCCGACTCCTCGGCCATCATGCATCGAGATGCGTGATTGGTGGCACGAGGATCGAGGCATGCATATATTTGTGAAATATATTGCTATGCCCCTTTCCTGCTCTCTGTTGCAGCATATCAAGAATCAGCAGTCTTCCGAGGCTTGGCACGCATTTCGAGAAACATTGCAAACAGAGGCTAATTAGGGCATCCCAGTGGATTTCCGAAAAGGCAGCCCAGCATACATCATTCAGCGGAAGTGAGGCAGCCCCTGACTTGCATGCCAGTTTATAGTTTTTCTTAGTTAATTTGTTAATTAATTAGGAATCTGTACTATTCGGACTGTATTATTCGGACTGTATTATTCTTTCATTTGGGACTGTATTATTTATTCGGACCCTCTGTGCGAGGGCATAATTGTAATAAGTGTGGGTGAGTGTGATGTATGTCTTCCAACCCCCACTTCTTTCTCCCTTTTATTTACTTGCTTACGATGGTTAGATATAGGGCATATTTCAATTAGTATACAGTATGATAGCATGTTTGCATCATTCATCTGTTTTGCACGCACCGGGCTCGGCGCATCATACAAACTGCATTTGTATTTCAATTCCAAATTGAATACGTGTTAGCTGTAGCATTCCATATGCCATGTTTAGAATAGCCGAGCCTGCTATAGTTTGCATCTTTGCATGTGTTGCATTAGGCAATTCTGTGTATCTAGGATCATGCATGATTTCTAATCGGTTTTCTGTTTTGGCTTGGAGTACTCGGTGAGTTTTATGCTTTAGCATCCTTGCATGCGTGTGAGTGTTGCCATGAATAGCATGCTTGCCATGAGGCTATGTGCTTATATGATATAACTGCCTTGAATGCCTATGGGTGGAGGTTGGGTTACTTGAATTGGAACAATTCATCAAATGTTTGTTTTAAGCCCACTAGATAGTGGCAAAATCATGTTTTCTAAGCCCGCCTGAGGGTGGCAAATCCACGTCTTAGCCTACCTGCGGGTAGCACCATCAAACCATTTTCAAACAAACAAACATGAAATGTTTTGTTCCAGTTCAGGCGACCCAGTCTATACTTGTTTGCTACGAGCATCACATAGTAACCTAGGCTAATAACTGGAATAAGAACATACAATGTTTTCAAAAACAGATATCATGGTTAGTAGAGGCCGGTCTTTGACCGGGCGAGCGGGGGTGCTCACGAAGTGACCTTCCCCAATCGTACCCAAGTTCCCGAGCCGAGGCAACTTTGGTGATGACGGACACGTGGCCTTTGGCACCGAGTCAGGGTTTCCTAAATTTCCCATTTAAAAAACATTTAGGTGGCGACTCTGTATCTGGCAAAGCAGTCCATGTTTGGCACTTCTTTCAAAAAATCTGTTTTCAAAACGATTCGCCAGATTTGGACTCTTTGGTTCAAGATTAAGAACCGTGACATTTGAGTCCTTCGAACTGTAGTGACCCAATATCGAACCAGAACGGGGGGGACTTGCATCCTTTTCCCCCGGGATGCGTTCGGGGACGTCTACAGGTACAGTCCAAATATGTATCTTTTTTCCCCCCAGATTTTGTATCCGGGGGGCCATTTTTTTGGGGGGAAACTTGAATTCATTTCCCCCCCATTTTTCCCCCCATTTCTCCCCCTCTCTTGCCTATAAAACCAGCCTCCCAGCTCTGGTTTAAGGGTTAGAAAAAAACCCTTTGGAGCCTTGTATTACACCTCTCTCTTTCCTTCATCTCAAGCATCCAAACCTCCTAAATCCTACACCCTTTCTACACCATCACCTAGCACCACACCACCACTCCATTCCAGCAGCTTGGAGGAGCTTTCCAGAGCTTAGGAGGCAACATTTCTTGGTCCTAAGGTTGCTAAAGATTGGTCTTCAAGGGTGAGCCTCCATTTCTCTCTTTTTGAGTTCATTTTTGATCAATACTTTAGCCTCTCTTGCTTACACTTTTGGGCTCCAACCCTAACTAGAAATAGGCTTATTTTGAGCCATATTCCATGTTTGATTGAGGGCCTCTCACTATTTGAGGCCTCCTTGTTGCACTTGCTTCATTATCTCCCTAATATGCCATTTTCTTGCATGTTGTTTTTGGCCTATATGTAAACTGTTTTGACGCATGTTGTAAACTATGAAGTAGCTTATTTTGAGCCCTTCTTCAACAATGTTGAAGGGCTCATTACTTTTTGGGGCCTCCATATGTCACTTGCCTTTGTATCCCTCTTTTGGCCCCATTTTTGCATGATTTGTTAGCCTCTTGTGCCTCTGTTTTTGGGCTCTGGTCCGAACTACAAATGGCCTTATTTTGACCCCCTCTTCATGTTTAATTAAGGGTCTTTTATTGTTTGAGCCATCCTTTTATACTTTGTGTTATAGCTCTCTTTTTGGCCTTATCTTGCATAATATTTTGGGCATACTTGTATACTGTTTTGGCTCTGATCATAAACTGTAAAAAGTCATATTTTAGGTCCCTCTTCAACTTTGTTGAAGGACCTTCATCTGTTTGGGGCCATCATGCATCACTTACTTCTTTGTCCTCCTTTAGGCCCACTTTTTGCATGAGAGTTTTGCCATACTGGTGTCTGTTTTTGTGGTTTGTGGTAAACTGTAAAACATAATATTTTGGGCCCCTCTTCAACATTGTAGAAGGGCCCTTCTCTGTTTAGGGTCAGAAGCTGTCACTTGCTTCATTATCTTGCTTTCGGGGCCGTTTTTGCATGCTAGCTTAGCCCCATTTGCGTTCGCTGTTTGGCCTTGCTTAAAACTGTAAATATGCTTATTTTTGGGCTGTATTGACTCTGTCTTCACATTCCATATTCAAATAATGCATGCATTGCATAGTTATAGGTCATTCCGTGTGCTTAATTTCATGTTTCGGGACCTATTCCATGCATCGGATGTCATTTTGTCATCTTTCGGGGCTGTTTTGCATCATTTATTGCCCCTGAAAAATTGCATGCTAGTATGCCATATTCCATGTTTTGCCATGTCTTGTTAGAGTGGCATTCGGTGCCTTAGGGTCGGTCCTCGGTTTGCGTGCACGTGTGCGCGCATTTCGAGTGTCTCATTTTTATCTAATGGCCTCTTATGTGAGTGTGGCTGAGGCCCACTTGTGTTGGTGTAAGTCCATTATGCATTGCGTATGCCATTTCATTTCATAGCATTGTGTATGTTAGGTTGTACGTTAGCGCATTGTGTATGCCATGTTATCTCGAGCATCGTGTATGCCATTTCATAGCATTTTGCATGTTAGGTTGTATCTTAGTTGCATCTCATGCATGTCATGCATATTGCATTGTGTTCGGGATAGGAGTTAGCCCGAGCACGAGAAATGAGGGGCGTTTCGTACTCCGAGTGACGGAACGTGTCTCAATTCCCCAGTCACCGACACTCCGGATTATCCATGATGGAGTTAGGCCTTATTGTGTTCATATGTGCATTCATTTCATATTGAGTAGTGTAATTTGATTCCTCGGCCATCATGCATCGAGATGCGTGATTGGTGGCACGAGGATCGAGGCATGCATACATATGTGAAAATACATTGCCATGCCCCTTTCCTGCTCTCTGTTGCAGCAAATCAAGAATCAGCAGCCTTCCGAAGCTTGGCGCGCTTTCCAAGAACAGTTGCAAACAGAGGCTAATTGGGGCATCGCAGTGGATTTCCGCGCAAAGTAGCTCAAACATGCATCATTCATCGTCCGGAGTAGAGTCGAGATAGTCCCTAGCTTGCATGCTAGTTTATAGCTTTCCTAGTTAATTTGTTAATTAATTAGGATTTTGTATTTATTCGGACTGTAATTATTTATTTGGGACTGTATTATTTATTCGGACCCTCTGCGTGAGGGCAATGTTGTAATAAGTGTGCGTGCGTGTGATGTATCTCTTTCAACCCCACGTCTTTCTTCCCTTTTATTTACCTGCTTATGATGGTTAGATTAGGGCATGTTTCAATTAGCATACAGTATGATAGCATGTTGCATTCGTTCATCTGTTTTGCATGCACCGGGCTCGGCGCATCATACTAACTGCATTTGTATTTCAATTTCAAGTTGAGTACTTGTTAACTGTTGCATCTCATATGCCATGTTTAGAATAGCCGAGCCTGCTATAGTTGCATTATTGCATGTGTTGCATTAGGCATTTCTGTATAATTAGGATCATGCATGATTTCTAATCAGTTTCTGTTTTGGCTTGGAGTACTCGGTGAGTTTTTATGCTTTAGCATCCTTGCATGCGTGTGAGTGACTGCCATGAATAGCATGCTTATCATGAGGCTATGTGCTTATGTGATATAACTGCTTGAATGCATGTGGGTGAAGGTTGGGTTAGTTGGATTGGAACAAATCATTGACTGTGTGTTTTAAGCCCACTAGATAGTGGCAAAATCATGTTTTCTAAAGCCCACCCGAGGGTTGCAAATCCACGTCTTAGCCTACCTGCGAGTAGCACCATCAAACCATTTTCAAACAAACAAACATGAAATGTTTTGTTCCAATTCAGGCGACTCAGTCTATACTTGTATGCTGTGCGCATCACATAGTAAATCTAGGCTAATAACCGGAATAAGAGCACACAATGTTTTCAAAACTAAATGTCATGGTTAGTAGAGGCCGATCTTTGATCGGGCGAGCGGGGGTGCTCACGAAGTGACCTTCCCCAATCGTACCCAAGTTCCCGAGCCGAGGCAACTTTGGTGATGACGGACACGTAGCCTTAGGCAAACGAGTCAGGGTTTCCTAAATTTCTCAAAAATAAAATATTTAGGTGGCGACTCTGTATCTGGCAAAGCAGTCCATGTTTGGCACTTCTTTCAAAAATCTATTTTTTCAAAACGATTTGCCGAATTTGGACTCTTTGGTTCAGATTACGAACCATGACAACAAATCGAGTCCGAGCTGTAGCGAGGTCCCCCGCGGGCTTGTCTACAGGGAGCTATCAATGCGTTTGGACGAAGGCCATCATGGCCAAATCACATAATAAACTTCATGTTTTCTCTCTTTATGTTCTTCTTCCTTAATCTACATGGTATCAAAATAGGTCGATTGGACAATTCTATTATAAATGCAACCTTCTACTCGTCTCATCATATTTAAACAAAAAAAAAAAAAAATTTTTTTTTTTTTGGATTTCTTCAACCTTTTTTTATTGTTGTTTGTTGTCGCAGAGTTACTTGTTTGTGCTATCAAACACATTGTGGCTTTTAATGTCAATTTTGTGACCATATGTATTGGACATGTTTTCAATATTGTGACCATGTGTATCAAGTGTTTGAGTCTGACGTGGGGTGTATTTCTGTGTGTTAGGTGGGGGCTCAAGAGAGTGTGATGTATTTTATTTTATTTTTTTTCTAGTTGCTTCTCAAAATTTAAAACTGTGAGGTTAAGAGGTTAGTTGTAAGATCGCGAGTAGCAGTAGTAGGAGAGTGATTTTTTACTCTTCGAATCTCTCTCAATGCGTTTTATCTCCTTGTACCTTCAAATTTCATTTTTTTAATGGAATTTTTCTTTGCCGATCAAAAAAAAAAAAAAAAAAAAAAAATTGCAGAATTCTGTCATTTCAGGCTGAAAGAGAGAAGTGCACTTGACAACAATCATTTTCTCCATGAATTGATCTTAACGTCTTGGTGGAAGATTTTGTTCCACTTGTGCAATCATTGTATGTATTCATTTGAGCAAGTAAAAATAGTAATATTCATGCATCCTCATCCATTTTTATATTTCTACAGAAAAAAAGGTCTAATTTCTAATAGGTTTTCCAAAGTTCTCCTTGATGAATGATTTGCAGCCGGTTTAGACCATTATTTAGAATGTCGAAATTTTATGGGGAGAAATTAAGGTTTTGTTTCACTATAAACTAATGCCGGGGCCATAATGCTTTGTGCCATTAATAAGTATGATAGGTGATAGATTGACGTTAATTATCCACCTTAAACACTTATTACTTGCTAAACCTTTCTTTGAATTGATAAAGTAATATTTTACTTCCAATAATTGTTACTTTCACCAACTTTTACCTCGGAATAAGATGTGTCATTGAATTGGTTTTCTAAGAAGGTTAAAACAATACATGGAAAAAAAGAAAAAAAAAAAAAAAAAAGAAAGAAAAAAAAGAAGGTCAAATTAAAAAATAGGCAATAGCAATTCACGTGAACTAATTATATAGATAAATTGGCACAAAGAAATAGTGGTTGTCACAAGACATCAATCTTTAAATTATCTTTCATTCATTTTTTTTAGAGTTTAATATTTCATGCCTTTATGATACATAGTCCATTTTAATCATATCATATTGTTGTCATTTTTTTGGGTTTAAAATGTGAATTGCACCTGCCAATTGCCATTGCCCAATAATAATTTTAAAAGATGCATAGACATTGAACACAAATCATTAAACATTAATTTAGTCAATTATTTTTTTTTAAAAAAAAATATTTGCTATAACATCTAATTGTTTAATTAATTCTATAGACCTTGCCCCACAACGCACAATGGTCATGACAAAGACCCCCAAAAAAATATATTAGTACATGTGGCTATTTTTTTTTTTTTTGGGGGGGGGGGGGGGGTTAAGTTTAATAAAAAAAAAAAAGGTAAAAACAAAAGTAAAAGACGAATGCATGTCACCCTTCACCCAACTTAAATGTTTGATTTTGCTTGGTTATTTTATGAACAATTAAATATTAAATGATATGATATAGAAGGCTGCATCTAGGGGAACCACATTCATATCATTTTAGTATTAGTTTATGCACAAAAAAATATGCCAAGAAAAATTGTTAAACAAAGTTTCAATTCTCTCTCTCTCACACACTCATTAAAACCATTTAAAATTTATATGCAATTTTTGTTTCCACAGTGGTTAGATATTAATGAGATCTTTTAAGGGCTTAGTTTTAAGGGAAGGTTATGAGTTCAACCCTTATTAAGAAAGAGTTGAATTTGGAAGTATGCACTTAGTGTTTTACAAAGATGAAGAGGTTAACTCTCATTAGTGCTAATATAATAACTAAAAATTAATTTTTGCCAATAAAAAAAGAAAATATTAATGAGATATGGACTATATCAGATAATAAATAAAACATGATATAAAAATATAATAAATGTAACATTATCGTTTAATTTTGGAGTACTTGCAGCAGCTACGTGAGGAATTTAAATATGTGTGTTTTTTGTTCACGTGAACATAGAGCATTACTCTTTCATCATTTTTCAAAATATTCCATGTGCTTATCATCCCTTTTAAAAGCCCTTTTTTATTTTTCATATGCAAATGGAAAATACTACATACCCTTACAAAAAAGTGATATAAAAATAGGAAATTTATGTGGAGGTTCTTATTATTCAATAAGTCCTATGATAATTAATGCCATTTTTTTATTAAAACTATTAAAAAACGTCACTTATTATTAATTTTCAACGACAATTTAAAAATTTTGTCACAAAAAATATCACTGATTACAAGTTTTAGAGATAGATTAAAAAAATCGTTAAAAAAAAATGTCACTAATTTTCAACTTTTAATGACTGTTTGAAAAATTAGTCATAGAAAAACGTAACTAATTGTAAGTTTTGGCAAAAATTTATAAAAATAGCGACAAAAAAGTCACTAATTGTCGATTTTTAGTGACATTCAGAAAATGTCACAAAAAATTATTTTTAGTAACGATTTTATTATAATATATTTTTAATAGGACTTGATGAGAATTAAGCCCAACTATTATGATCTATTGGTAGTTTATCCTATAAAAATTGCATTAAGATGTAGCTCTGATATATTTTTAAAATTTTATTTTAGTGGATATTATTTTAAAATGAATATTCCCAATTCAATCACATTCTTTACTACATCCCATAATCCAAATAATAAATACTATTAGTTCAAATCAATATGACCCAAACACTTTTTCCAACTACCTAGTAAAAATAATCGTGATATTATGTGAAGATATGTATCAGTAGCAAATAGAAAATCTCATATTATAGTAGTAGAAACTATATGATTGAATTAGTAAGAGAGAATAGGTATCATTGAATTCATTTTATAATTTTTATTGATAAATAATGTCACTATTATTCTCAATATATTTTATTTTTGCACAAAATGGTTTTGTGATGAGATCTTATGACATTAAAAAAAATTGCATCCCAAAATTTAGACCAACACACGGTACGCATTAATGAAAGCATGGCTACATAGAGTCATTCATTTATTTGCATACTCCACGTGTCTATACTCCGAAATTATTGACTAATTACGCCTCATCCATAACATGAACACCAAATTTTCAAATAAAATCGGAACAAAATGAATATTACAATGATCCTCGCATATGGCCCTGAAGGGAGCCATCGATCTATTGCCAAACTGGCAAAGATGATCGAATTCTCAGTCACAACATCTAGAAATCAAATCTGGGATCAATTATATCAATTTATTTTTTTGAGTGAGCGAATACAACCACTACATGGATTGAGCAGCACAATCAAGAATTTTAGTTTGTGGGGCAAATTTCACTAATTATCCTTGTGATTTTTTTTTAGGGCAGGTGTAAGACGTAGGAAAGTTGGGAATTTACTTATTTGTCTCCAAAATTGATCATTTGTCACATGTGATTGAATTTAGACGGAAATAATAGGGACCAAATTAAGACTCAAGGAAAGTTATAGGAACCATTAGTGAAATTTTCCTTAGTTTGTAATTTTATTTGACATGCACCTAACAATTTTATTGATGTATTTGTGTGTACATCTTGTACCTTTCATGGTTATCAATAAAGATTTCTTTTACCGATCAAAAAAAAAAAAAAAAAAAAAAATTCATAGAAAAGAAAAATTAAGGAAAGAGATTTGTTTGGCCTAAATATTCAGATGAAGCTTAGTTTTTAACCTCAAATAGCAAAGGTGATCAATTCTTGAATGTGATTTCGGTACAAGAAGAATTTGATTCAATTTTACCGGAAGAATGAGAAAATGTTGCAGTCATCAATGAGATATATAAATCACAATGCTATAATCAGATATAAATCCTCGAACATTAGAGTAAACTAGGGTTCGTATATTGTGAAGAATCAATTATAAGAAACAAGAGATCTACAAATTTAAATTATTCTGTGAACTTTTCTAATTAAACAAAGGAAGAAATTTAACTTCTTGAGAGAATAGAAGACTGAAGAAATCTTAATCATATTGAGAAAATAGAAGTAAAGATGTACAAAAAGAAAATCAAGAACAATAGCATAACATCTTAAATTACTAAGAAAGAAGTTTTAATTCAGAGACTAATACAGTTCTTCTAAGTACACAAAATTTGATCACATAACTGAACACAACCATGTCACATGAGTGAGACTCAAATTCTGTGCATCTAGAATTTTTCTAAATCAAATAACGAATGTAAAAAATTTAGAAAACCAAATGTAGACACTAAATTTAAGAGAAGAAAAATGAAAATGAGATATTTGAAGATTGTGCACCGCATATAACATAAACATATCTTTAATTTTTTTCCCCGTAAATTTAATACATCAATGAAGATCCCAAAATAGTCAAATTTAAGTTTGTTTAAAAAATTTGAAACCCTTTTAATTTGAAGATAGTATAACTATAACCATAGAAAATAAGAAACCTATTAAATCAAACACAATTGATGATGATGATGAAAAAGAAGAAGAAGAAGAAGAAGAAAACTAGTAGGAAGAAAGAGAAAAGTACAGATATATAAACCTTAAGTCTCATCTCATCCCTGTCTCTCTTTCCTTACAACAAACTTACAATATATTGCAACATAGAGAGATACTTCTCTCTCTCTCTCTCTCTCTCTCTCTCTCTCTCTCTCTCTCTCTCTCTCACATATATATATATTCTTACCTCTAGTAAGGAGGGCGGCCATGGTTCCAAGCAAAAGCATCATGGTTCATCTGCCCACCATTAGGAAGCAAGTTTGGCGGCAAATTATAAACCGGCATCGAAGACGGGTCCACCAACCCACCTTGCTGCTGCCCTCCACCACCACTTCCAATCCCGGGCGGCGATCCACCACCACCACCACCACCACCTGCAAGCTGCCCTCCTCCGCCACCGCTACCTCCCTCTTCTTCCTCCTCCAGCGGCAGCCTCTCATACGTAGCATTCGAAAACGTTGCTGCAATCACCATAACTGGTCCAGCTGCAACCAACGAACCAACAACACTCCCACCCACCACCTGTCCCTGCCCACCGGCCAAATATATAGTCAGACCGGTTGAACCCGGTGGAGCCGGTCCAGGAAGAAACGAACCTGTTAGGGAAAGAATCTCGAACCGGCCGTGCAAGGCCATGACTGAACCGGGAGCTGAGGGTTGTCGAAGAGTGACATTCGTTACAGTCCCACTCGCACTCAACACACACACACCTCTTTGCCTCCTTCGAGCGAACTGAGCTATGCTCTCCGCTACATCTGAACCGTTCGATACCTCCATAACGTGGCTTCTGAGCGCGTTGGGGCTGTCCCGGGTCACGAAAATCGGGGGTTTGGGCTTGTTTTTTGAACCGGGCGGTCTGCCTCGAGGCCGCCGTGTCGCCACTTCAATTGCTCCTTCTCTGGGTTCATCGCTGTGTTCTCTTTCTTCCTCTTCCTCTCCTCCGATGCCGGGACCACTGTTTTCATTCATGGATATGCCTAGATCTGGTTTTTTCATTCCTGCTGATGAACCGGCCGAGGATGTTTCAACTCCTGACAGACCCACGTGCCCGGCCCACCACCGGTTCGCCATGTTTAGAGCTCAAAGAGAAGTTGGGTTGATCTTAATTGGATCAAAGGAATAGAAGAGAGTTGACCAAGAACTCAAGATTGATCTAAAGATGAAAGAACATAGAACGGAGAGATTAAAGAGCCCTCAAAGTAACAAAAATAGATCGAAGAAATATAGAAATAGAAGAAGCGTAAAGAGCTGAGGAATAGAGAGAATTAAAAGAAGACAGAGAGAGAACACAAGAGAGAAGATTATTCTGATGAGAAACAAGAAAAGGAGCTAAGCTTAGAAGATATTCTTTCTTCTTCTTTTTGCTCTCTCTTTCTGTCTAGATTTTCTTGAGGTTTTTATCGCGTTTGTTTGTTTGTTTCATAGGTTTTGGTGATGGGTGAGTGTCATCAAATGGTGTTGTTGGTTCTTGGGAGAGCTCCGCTTTCTTTGTTTTTCTCTCTAACTAGAATTTATTTTCATTTTCATTTTCATTTTCTCTCTCTTTCATTTGAGAGAAAATGAGAAAGAAAAGAGGTTTTTCTTCATTTGGGGGAATTAGGGTTTGGGTGTATGGGGGTGTGTGAGAGTGTGTTGGGGTGGCGTGCGGGTGAGAAAGTGGGGTGCACGTCCTTCTCTGGCTCCCCAAGTTTGGGAAGATTAAATAAGTGTACTTTTTGATTTTTTATGAAATATGAGTTGGATTTGAGTTGGGTTTGAAGTGATGTATTAGAGAAGTGATGTGACTTAAATAAGATGATGTGACTTAAATAGGATAGTGACTTTTTGACTTTTTAAATTTTTTTAAAGATGCCAAACTTGGCCTAAATATAATGCCATATTTTTTAGGAGCTATAATTTGAAAGTTTTAATAGAGTTTTAATAATGTAGAGAATATTTATGTGTATAGAATTTATATTTTTTTTTCTCTATCATTTTCTATTCTTTCTCTCTTTTATTTCATTAAAATTCTCATTAAAATTATGTACCACTACTCATATAATGCAACAAAAACAAAGAGCGCTTGGGACTTGGAAAAGTGCTACATCTTTAAATGCACCCTCCACCACCCCTTATATTTTGGTATTTTTTTTTATCAGTAATATTATTTAAAATTATCATTTTGTAATTTAAATTTATTCTATATATAGATTTTATATTACACAAATTTAATCTTTATCACACAATCACCTATCTAGAAAAATCTAGGTGGTTTTATTTGGGTTCCCAGACTTTTTCATTATTTATGCATACCGAAAGTCTTTAGATTTTTTTTTAGTAGTATGTTTGTGTGATCAAAATTGAATTGATATAATGTGAGGTCAAAATGTAAATGAATCTAAGTCATAGATTGATATTTTCTAATAAAATTTGAGGTAAAATTTCTAAGTTCGTAGTATTACTGTTATGGATGAAAAAGTCTCCATTAAGCAAAGTGCTACACAAATTAGGAGTAATTATTGGATTGTCTCGGAATATCATATAATATTATTTATGTGATTTTTTCAAATTAAAGGTGTAGTAAAAAATCTTATGAGTAGATTAATGTTCGCTCAGTTTATTAGTTAATTAAAAGATAACGAAGGACCTTCTTGGGACGTGTTGCGATTTTTCATTAGTGGAAAGTATATATAACCAATGCTATATGGTATTTGAAGACAATTCAATAATTTTTTCACAAATTAAGAGTTGACATAAAGTGGCCCAGCCTAGTTGGGACTAAATTTCTACATTAAATCACAGCATTATATATAAAAATTTTATATAATTTTTATTTATTTATTTGTATATTATTACTCGTTCACACAATCTACATAACTATTGTGGGAGCAAAAATGTTGGAGGAAAAAAAGTAAAGAAAAAGCAGCAAATATGTGAAGCGAGAAGAAAACTAACAAACTTGGAGATAAATCTCAAAATTTCCTTCTTGTGTTCATTGATTACAAGTATGCACACCAATGCACCAACTAGCCACACTAGAGTCATTACCTAGAGTTATTATATGGAGCTCCTTTCATGATTAGTGGCACTTGATAGTAAACATATGTTTCTTAGACTTCTGTCTAATCCAATCCAATCCAAATGTTTAGAAACAACACCTTTGCAGTGTTGTATGTGAGAGTGTGTTGATTATAATATTACAAGAATTAATTATAGTGGAGACCATTTCTAACTTAAATGTACCATTTTTAACACTGTGAGTTATAATTGTACCATATTTGCCATGGAAAAGGGAGGGAGAGAGGGTTTTATATAACATTATAATTGTACCATAACATTGTGTGTGTGTGTGTGTGTGTGTGAGAGAGAGAGAGAGAGAGAGAGAGAGGGTGCAGACATTCATGCATTGAGATTAAATCTAGAAACAATGTTTTTGAAAGACCAACAATAATATAAACTCATTCTAGTAAATGTACTTTGGGAGGGTTGTTGGTAGGATATAAGGTGCTTTCAAATCACCAATGTGTTGTGTCATCACCAATGTGTTGTGTTGTATTTCAATTTATTTTGTGAGAGTTTTATACTATAATCACAAAAGCATTAAAAATCATTGAAAAAAATATACTATTTCACACTGAAAGTGCAGAGAAATCAATTTTAAAAATCCTCTTATACTATTCATATTATATTGAACAAAATTCAATAGAAACCATTAAAAGACATAGGGTATGTTTGGTTTGTGTTTGAGAGATGTGTTTTAGAGATAAAAAGTACGAAAACATGTTTGGTTTGGTTTTTTGGGAAATTTGTTTTGGAAAATTGTTTTGAGAGAGAGTTTTGGAAAAAGTGATTAATTTGATGTGTGTGTGAGAAAGATTTGTTTGGAAAACTTGTTTGGTTTGTGTGTTTTGGGAAATTTTTTTGGGAAAATTTGTTTGGTAGAGAAAATTTCTGAAATTTGTTTGTAGAGAAAATTTCTGAAATTTTTTTCAGAAACACAAACCAAACCTACCCATAATTTTAAGGTATTTAACAATTAAACAAACATGTCCCTATTATTCAACGGCGTTATGCAGCCGATAAGGAGGAATTTTTTTATGAAAGTTTGCTACCAAACTCAAACATTGTTTTAAAAAACTACACATTTCAAAACATAGACTACTTCAAAAAGCTTTTGGGACAAATGATATATGGACTCACATGGCATTACTACCTTGATTTTATAATTCAATTATACTTTTTCCACATTATTATAATTTATAAAACAGCTATAAGATAAAGAAATAATATAATATATTTCAGTAAAAGCTTTATGCTGTGTTTGGTTGGGGATTTGAGAAGGGATTTGGAAAGGAAAATGGAAAAGGTAGGTGAAATATAAATAAAATATGCCTAAATTTCACATAGTTTCACACACATTTTTTCTTTTCCTTTCCAAATCCCTCCCCAAATCTCTCAACTAAACACATCGTTAATGGATGCAAGACAAAGGTAAATCAATATGTTATGCAAAAGCTATGAAGCTTTAAATTTGCAAAATCTCCTATATATGTTGTAAATTTTTTTGACAATTTTAACATGCAGTCAAATTAGAAAAATAATTTTAAAAATATGTTCTAAAAAACATTTTACATCAAAACAAATCAAGTGAATTTTTTTTTAAATACCAAAACTGATTTTGGAACTTCCTACGCTAATTTGTACATGTCTTAGCATGTGGATGAAAACTAGGTGACAAATTGATATGACTCTAAGGACATGTTTGATTGACAGGATTAGAGTATGAAGATTGGGATTATTAATTCGTGGGCTCAATAATTCTGTGTTTGTTTTAAAATTTTGTTTCAAGATTATTACTCCAATAGATAATTTATCCAAAAAATTTGTAGGATTATTAGTAATAGGGTATGGGTGGGATTATATATCCTGAGCTGAGAAATAAAATAAAAAGACTCTTTTACCCTTAACTAAAAATTAAAACACTTATTATTTTTATATAATTTTATATTTTAGAAGGCTAAAAATAATTTTTAAAAATTTAAAAATATTTTTTGATATTTATGCTATCAAATTAGTTTATATTTTTAAAAAAATTTTAAAAAAACCAAACATAGCCTTTGTATTTTGTATTTTTATTTTGCTTTTATTTGTTTATTTATAATTTTTTTAAAAACCACATTTATGAAGAAATTTTGATAAAGTAAAAATTGTAAAAAAATATTGATGGAGGGTAAGATTGAAAAAAAAAGAAGAAGTTATAATCCTACATTCATATGTTTTTTTATCCAATGCAAATCAAGCGATGCATAAGGGGATAATTTATTATACTAATCCAATTGGATAGTGAATACCACATTAATTTGATGAGATTACTAATCAGTGTGTTTGGTTTTAGTTTTCTGAATTCAGTTTTTTGAAAACTGTGTTTTTTTATTTTCGTATTTTTTTGTTTTTAGTGAATATTTTTTAAATTTTAAATATTTTTTTTACTTTTTTAGATGCACCTTACTTAGATGTATCTAAAAAGTACAAAAATTGTGAAAAAATATTTTAAAAAATTAATAAATACATAAAAATATAAAAAATGTACTGAATTCTCGTATTTTTTTTAATGTATTTTTGGTATTTAGTGAATTTTTAAAAAGTTTTTTTCACAATTTTTTTAGTTTTTAGGTATATTTATGTTAGGTATGTCTAAAAATTAAAAAAATTGCTTAAAATATTAAAAAAATTCATTGAAAACATTAAAATATGAAAAATAAAAAAATAGAATTTTCTAAAAACTAGAACCAAACAAGCTGAATACTTTTCACTATTAATCTTATGAATCAAACATGACCTAATCTAATTAAAAAACCAAACAAGTTGTCAACATATTCCCAAAGTAGGAAATTTCTAAACATAAGACAACTCTAAAATGAAATGAATACATATAAATACGACACAACAAATTATTTAATATAGTTTTATTTCCAACCATTCCTATGGGACAAAAGAATAAGCTGGAAAAGTTTAGCCAAATCAACCTTGTCAATATTATTATTTAGACAAATTACATTGATAGTCCCTATACTTTTAACTATTATGTCATTTTAGTTTCTGTCATTTCAATTGACTTAATTTTGACATTATATTTTTTAATTTGTCTCAATTTGATCCAATTAATTACTCTGTCAACATTTTTCTCATCCGATGTAATTTGCCCTTATAATTTTAATCTCAAACTTACCCCCTAAACTTCAAGTTCAAGTGGAAATTCTCTTGCCAATATCTAAATCTTCTTCATTATATGAATGAATATCCATATATATTGTTAAGTTTTTGTTATTAGCAATTTTATTTGATAAAATTCCTTTCAGTTATAATTTTATTCGATTTTTTTTTTTTAAATTTCAGTGAGGTTATAAGTATTTAGATGCGAATCCAACTTGAATTGTGCCTATGTAGAGGAGTTCGTGATCTTAATCCTTTCATATTTGTCATTTCGCTGACTAAGTACGAGGATCGAACTAACGGGGGTCCAGCGGATAGCGCCATGGCGGGGTCCAGGGGCAGTGCTCCCAAAGCAAAAAGCAAAAAGCAAAAATGCAGTCAAAATTGTTTGACCGCTCGAGCAGTTATTTGTGCGCTCAAACGAAAAAACAGATCATCTAGTATTTTTGCAAAGCGCCTGAACTTCTAGGAAAAAAGTTTTACTGCTTGAGCAATAAAAGATGCGCTCGAGTAGTTAGCTTATATATTTCGCACCGCCTTTAGTCATATCGTTGCTCGAGCGGTCTGCACAATCTTATTTTCTATAAAGTACGTTGTTCGCTGTTTCTAGGTTTTGTACCGTCCAAATTTTCAGAAAAGAACAAGATGCAAAGTGTTTTATATTGGAGGGTACTTTATGAGTGTTTCATTGATGATTTAAGAGTAATCAATGAATCCGTAAACTTCATATCAACATCATTAAGGGTTTGTTTGATTTCCTTTATTCACAAAAGAGATAGTTGTTCTTTGGTGGATTTCAGAGAACTTGGGCCTGAAGTTTTGATGGATTCCAGAGTGGCTCATCGTTGTGGATTTGATATCGGCGTTGTGGATTCAACGTTGGGTAAGACAAATCTGAGGTGAAGACGGTGGTAGAAGAGGCACATTGTAGACGTCCCCGAACGCATCCCGGGGGGGAACCCCGTTCTGGTTCGATATTGGGTCTACTACAGTTCGATGGACTCAAATGTCACGGTTCTCAATCTTGAACCAAAGAGTCCAAATCCGGCAAATCGTTTTGAGAAAAACAGATTTTTGAAAGAAGTGCCAAACATGGACTGCTTTGCCAGATAACAGAGTCGCCACCTAAATATTTTTTTTAAAATGGGAAATTTAGGAAACCCTGACTCGGTGCCAAAAGGCCACGTGTCCGTCATCACCAAAGTTGGCTCGGGAACTTGGGTACGATTGGGGAAGGTCACATCGTGAGCACCCCCTCTCGCCCGGTCAAAGACCGGCCTCTACTAACCATGATATCAGATTTTGAAAACATTGTATGTTCTTATTCCGGTTATTAGCCTAGGTTACTATGTGATGCGCACAGCATACAAGTATAGACTGAATCGCCTGAATTGGAACTAAACATTTCATGTTTGTTTGTTTGAAAATGGTTTGATGGTGCTACCCGTAGGTAGGCTAAGACGCGGATTTGCCACCCTCGGGTGGGCTTAGAAAATATGATTTTGCCACTATCTAGTGGGCTTAAAACAAACATTTGATGAATTGCTCCAATTCAAATAACTCAACCTCCATCCACAGGCATTCAAGGCAGTTATATCACATAAGCACATAGCCTCATGGTAAGCATGCTATCATGGCAACACTCACACGCATGGAAGAATGCTAAAGCATAAAACTCACCTAGTACTCCAAGCCAAAACAGGAACCGATTAGAAATCATGCATGGATCCTAAGTATGCAGAATGCCTAATGCAACACATGCAAAATGCAACTATAGCAGGCTCGGCTATTCTAAAGATGGCATGTGAAATGCTACAACTATCACGTATTCAATTTGGAATTGAAATACAGATGCAGTTTGTATGATGCGCGAGCCCGGTGCATGTAAAACAGATGAATGATGCAAACATGCTGTCATACTGTATGCTAATTGAAATATGCCCTATATCTAACCATCGTAAGCGGGTAAATAAAAGGGAGAAAGAAGTGGGGGTTGGAAGACATACATCACACTCACCCACACTTATTACAATTATGCCCTCGCGCAGAGGGTCCGAATAAATAATACAGTCCGAATATTACAGTCCAAATAAATATACAGATTCTAATTAATTAACAAATTAATTACAAAAAAAGTAAAACTGGCATGCAAGCCAGGGACTGCCTTGCTTCTGATGGATAATGCATGTTGGGCTGCCTGGCGTGGAAATCCACTGGGATGCCCCAATTAGCCTCTGTTTGCACCTTTCTCGAAATGCGTGCCGAACTCCGAAAATTTGTTGATTCTTGATTTTGCTGCAACAGAGAGCAGAAAAAGGGCATAGCAATGTATTTCACAGATATATGCATGCCTCGATCCTCGTGCCACCAATCACGCATCTTGATGCATGTTGGCCGAGGAATCGGATTGCACAACTCAATATCAGATGAATGCAGATGGATGCTACAACAAAACCTAACTCCATCATGGGTAATCCGGAGTGTCGGTGACTTGGGAATTGAGACCCGTTCTGTCACTCGGAGTACGAAACGTGCCTCGTTTCCCGTGCAATATGCATGATATGCATGAAATGCAACTAAGATACAACCTAGCATGCATAATGCTATGAAAATGGGATGAAAGTGAGACGCCTCGAAAAGCGTACACGCGGGCACGCAAACCGAGGCGATGGCATGAAATGCAAATCGGATAAAACCAAAGTGCCTCGAAATACGTGCACACGGGCACGCAAACCGAGGCGATGATAAAATGGGAAATCGGGTAAAACCGAAATGCCTCGAAATGCGTGCACACGGGCACGCAAACCGAGGCGATGATGTAAAATGCAAATCGGATAAAACCGAAGTGCCTCGAAATGCGTGCACACAGGCACGCAAACCGAGGCAATGATGTGAAATGCAAATCGGATAAAATCGAAGTGCCTCGAAATGCGTGCACACAGGCACGCAAACCGAGGCAATGCCAAAATGGAATGAAATGGCATACGGAATGCCACGATGGGCTTACACCAACATGGGAGAGCCTCAGCTCACTCACATAGGAGGCCGTCGGATAAGAATGAAGTGCCTCGAAATACGTGCACACAGGCACGCAAACCGAGGCAATGATAAAATGAGATGGAAATGCAAATTGGGCTTATACTAACATGAGTGGACCTCAGCCACACTCACATCAGATGCCGTCGGATAAAACAGAGGTGCCTCGAAGTGCGTGCCGACGGGCACGCAAACCGAGGCATGGTCCGAAGGCACGAAATGGCACGGGATGCGAATTGGGCTTACGCTAACATGAGAGGGCCTCGGCCACACTCACATAAGCTGCCGGTAGATGAAAATGAAGCGCCTCGAAATGCGTGCACACGGGCACGCAAACCGAGGCATGGCCCGAAGGCATGAAAATGATATACAAATGAGACATGGCAAATGACACAAGGAAAATGCAAATTTCAGCAGCCAAAATGATGCAAAACAGCCCCCGAGTTATAGTAAAATTACACCCGATGCCCGAAATGTTATGCTATGCACCCGAAATGACTTATAGCTATGCCAAATATGCAGAATATGGACATGAAGTGTAAAGACAGATGCTAGGCAGCCCCTAAACTAGCATTTTTTCAGTATGAAGAATGGCCAAACAATTAACACAAGTACGGCAAAAACAGCATGCAAGATTGGGGGAAAAATGGGGAATATTGAAGCAAGTAGTATGTACAATGCTCAAACCAAAAAAATCAGTTCTACAACATTACAGAGGGACTAAAAACATGTACATTTACAAGAGATGACATCCCGCAAAATCAGTGTGTAGATATGCTAAACATGGCATGCAAAATGAAGCTAATAAAGGCTACAACATGAGGTACCATAAGCAATTACCAAACCACTTTGGACTCTCAACAAAACATGAAGAAAAGACCATTTTAAGACACTTTCTAAGCCTGATGAAGGCTGAAATCCGAAGCTAAACAAGCCTAACAAAGCATGCAATTTTACGGAAAATACGGAGGATTACAAAACAAGTACCAAAACCAATCATCAAATGGCCTAAGACCCTTAACAAAGCATGAATAATGGACCAAAATAAGGCACTCTCTAGGCCTGATGAAGGCTGAAATCCGAAGCATGGTGAGCTTAAAAAAGCATGCAAAATGGGATTGGAACAAGAATTCAAAGCAAGTGATGTGTAGAGCAAGAAAACCAGGTTGAGCCCTTCTTCAATGTTGAAGAGGGGCTCAAAATAAGCACAATATCAGTATGTTTCATGCTCCAACTCAGATTATAAATAGGCCAAAACAATCATGCAATTTTACGGTAAAATGGAAGAATTTCAAAGGAAGTGCATGATAGAGAAGCCAAACATGATGGATCCCTCCTTCAATATTGAAGAGGGGCTCAAGATAAGCCCATTAACAGTTTACATCAGTCTCGAAATCAGATTACTCATAAGGAAAATAAAGCATGCAAAACAATGGCCTAAAGAGTGATATTGAAGGAAGTATATTATGGAGACACCAAATGAGGTTGAGCCCTTCTACAAAGTTGTAGAGGGGCTCAAAATAAGCCCAAAACCAGTAGGGGTCAGAGCCCAAAACAAAAAGGAAATAGGGTAAAGAAATGACTCAATAAAATGCAAGAAAAAGGGATTTAGGAACTTACCCTTGAAGACAAGTCTTTTGCCTCTTCTTGCCTTGATGAAAGTTGCTTCTAAGCCTCTGAAGAACACTCCCTTGCTACTGGAATGGAGGTGGTGATGGTGGAGCTTAGGGTTGATGAAGGAATTAGCTAGGAAGCTTGAAGGTTTTTAAGTTCTTGACTATGAAAATGGAGGTTAGGGAAGATGAAGCCTTGAGAGAAAATGTTCCAACCCTAGGGAAGGAGGAGGGCAGCCCTTCAAAAAGGCAAGAAAAGGTGTAAAAGGGGAGGGAAAAGCACCCAAGCTTTCCCTCCCAAAATATCCCCCGGATGCCCGGGATATTTTGAAAAAATATCCGGACAGCTGGAAAGGGCTGGAAAGCAGAAAGCTGGTCGGCCAGGTAACTTTCTGGGAGGTGGCCGGCCGGCCACCCCACCTGGTCGGCCAGCCACTCACCCTGGCCGGCCGGCCATGGCCCAAAAATGAAGAGAAAAATTGCTGGCCGACCACCATGCAATGGTGTCCTCCCAGATGTGTAGAATAAGGCCCCAAGGTCGGAATCTGGCAACTCTGAAGCAGGAGTCACAACATAGGACTTGAAGGAGAGGCTCAAAAATGAAATCCACAATTTCTGGCCGACCACCAACTTTTAGGGTCCGCCCATATGTGTGGAACAAGGTTCCAAGGTTGGAAATCAGCAACACTGAAACAGGAGTCACAACATAGGACTTGAAGGAGAGGCTCAAAAATGAAATCCACAAATGCTGGCCGACCAGTAGTTTTTAGGGTCCTCCCATGTCCCCTGATCACAGATATGCAGCTTTGGTTGGAAGAAAATATCCCCAGGGTGTTCAACATTGGCCCGGAAGTGAGCAAAACGGGCGCCGGAGGAGCGAAACTGGTTATCTGGGATAATTGCTGGCCTCCCACCCCCAGTGATCTTCCTGGTGTTGAAACAGAGGTACCTGCCAAAATTGAACAAAAACTAATGAGAAATGAACGTTCGGGGCCCAAACCGCGAGGTTCGGGGTCCCGAAAATGGGCTGCAGGCACCGAAAGTGGCATACGGCAGCGAAGTGGGTATCTGCGACCCCAGTGTCCCTCGGAATGACAATACAGAGGTTCCTGCCAAAAACCGGAGAAAACCGATGCAAAATGAATGCTCGGGGCCCAAATCACGCAGTTCGGGGTCCCGAAAACCGGCTACAGGCACCGAAAGTGGCATTTGGCCACGAAGTGGGCATCTGATGCCCCAGTGTTCCTCGGTATGATAAAACAGAGGCACTAGCCAAAAACTGAAGAAATCGGAGATGGTTGGGCGGTCCCGAACCGAGGCACACGGCCTGACGGTTCCGAAAACCGGGAACCGGGCTCCGAAATGGGCAAAATGGCCTACGGCCACGAAATGTAGCTCACGGCCACCGGGAGATAGTCTACAGGACCACTCCCTTCCCGCAGGAAAGAAAACAGAGAAAACCGAGTCTAGTTCGCAAACCGAGACAAGGCACAGAAGAGAGTTCGGAAGTCCGAAGGCAGGGCGCACGGCCGCGACTCTGAGACTTCTGAACGAGCACAGTATGCAACATCACCGAGCGCTCAACCGGTGACGTCTGAGTCTTAAGGTCGGTCAAAAATGGGGTGTCTACAGTTGCCCCTCTTTGACAGAACTCGGAAGTCACAAGTGACGGGAGTGAATGTCAAAGCCCAGAAACGACCCATTTTTGACAAGGCCGAAGACTTAGACAATCAGACAAGATGAACAGAAATGTGTGCCCGCAGGCAAGGGCAAAATGCAAAATGATAGGCACGGAGCCAGGTGATCATGCAAGTGCAGCAAGCTGTAATGAAGCAAGTATTGACAAATAGATGCAACAGTTTTAAGCAAGAATGCAAAGCAACAACTACATTTCATGCAGTTAGGAATGCAGAGAATTATTCAATTCTCGTCGCGTCTCACACGGAGAAGATACGATACCTGCGCGATTCGTCTGGTCGCACCAGCCTCAAATGAACCGTACATACAATATCGTGCGTTTGTTGCGAAACAACGAGCTGGGAAACGCGCATTTCGGCGAAGACAACTCGATCGCGGCCTCTGATTCACCTCTCGGAGAGGTTACAACATGTTTAAAAAGGATACACTCTGATTTTGATGAGTAATGATGAGACACATGTCAGAAATTGCAGCTAAAGTTCCGGTGGAGCAATTCGGCGCCAGAAAGTGCGCTTTTCTTGAACTTTTTCAGGTCCCGGGAACTCCGATTTTCCTAAAAATTTGCAGAGAGGTAGGGGAGGGGGTGGGGAGCATGGTCGGCCAGCTCTCTTCCCTAGGAGAGGCCATCGGCCAGGGGCAAAAAGTGAAGGGGCCGGCCAGCCAGGTTAGGTGGCTGGCCGGCCATCTGCCCAAAGTAGGGGCATTTTGGTCATTTTTGCTATTTCTATATATATGCACCTCCATAGCCTCCGAAATCACACCCAAGGCTGCAAAACTTCATTCTCTTGCTCTCTAAACCATTTTCTCCTTCAAATTTGCATTTTATACGCTCCCCCCGGCCTTCCACGCAAGTTGTTTTCGCGAAATCCTTCAGTTTTAAGCACTTTGAGCCGACTGAATTTTGATTCCGGGACTTCTCTTCTCATTTTCACCACTTGAGGTAAGTTTGTCTCAATATTTGGAAAATTTTCCCGGGAGTTGACTTTTGTTGACTTTTTGTTTCCCGAGAGTTGACTTTTTGTTGACTTTTTTCAATTTTGGCCCATTTTGCTCATTTTTGCTCCTCTTCGCAGATTTGTCGACATGGCAGGTCATTTTCCTCACGGAGGGGGTTTCCCGGGCGCCGGAGATGATTTTGACATTATGACATTACCCCCGAGGGTCCGCCCTTTCATTCCCGATCGATACGCCCCAGCGGTGCATAGGCTTCCGCGAGCCGTCTTCCGTCATTTCACGGATTTCAACGATCGGGTACCCGGGGATCTTCTTCTGCGAGAGCCGGAGCATCACCTCTCCCACGATGCAGAGGTATTTTACTTTATTTCCTGTATCTTTCGTGCATTTTGTACCCTGGCCATGCTTAGACACACGGTTTAGCTTATGACATAGTACTTTACTTGCATCCCGAGCATGTGACTTAGCCACTTGAATTTCATGAACGCACAGCTCATCGCCTGATTGTGAACGCATAGTACACATTAGGATGGAATTGAACACACGGCTCAAACATTGATTCACCGAACACACAGCCCGAAGTTGAAAATGAGCACACAGCACATACTGACTAAGAGTAGAACACACAGTCCCAAATTCTGATTTACTGAACACGCAGCCCAGATTTGAAGTGAACGCACAACCCACTGATTAAGAGTAGAACACACAGCCCTAAACTCTGCTTTACTGAACACGCAGCCCAGATTTGAAGTGAACACGCAGCCCACTGAATAAGAGTAGAACACACAGCCCTAAACTCTGATTTACTGAACACGCAGCCCATATTTGAAGTGAACGCACAGCCCACTGATTAAGAGTAGAACACACAGCCCTAAACTCTGATTTACTGAACACGCAGCCCAGATTTGAAGCGAACACACAGCCCACTGATTAAGAGTAGAACACACAGCCCTAAACTCTGATTTACTGAACACACAGCCCAGATTTGAAGCGAACACACAGCCCACTGATTAAGAGTAGAACACACAGCCCTAAACTCTGATTTACTGAACACACAGCCCAGATTTGAAGCGAACACACAGCCCACTGATTAAGAGTAGAACACACAGCCCTAAACTCTGATTTACTGAACACACAGCCCAGATTTGAAGTGAACGCATAGCCCACTGATTAAGAGTAGAACACACAGCCCTAAACTCTGATTTACTGAACACACAGCCCAGATTTGAAGTGAACGCACAGCCCACTGATTAAGAGTAGAACACACAGCCCTAAACTCTGATTTACTGAACACACAGCCCAGATTTGAAGTGAACGCACAGCCCACTGATTAAGAGTAGAACACACAGCCCTAAACTCTGATTTACTGAACACACAGCCCAGATTTGAAGTGAACACGCAGCCCACTGATTAGGAATTGAACACGCAGCCCAAAACACAGATTTACTGAACACGCAGCCCAGATTTGAAGTGAACACGCAGCCCACTTTCACTTCATTTGCACACAGCTCATTTTCATTTCATTTGCACACAGCTCATTTTCAATTCATTTGCACACAGCTCATTTTCAATTCATTTGCACACAGCTCATTTTCACTTCATTTGCAGGCTGGCGCTCGCACAGTACGAGGATATGGATCCACTGCCGCGAGGGAGTGGTATGCTGAGCTTCCGGAAGCTGTCCGGGACTTGGTTGACTTTGCAGGATTCAGACCATTCTGCAGAGGGTTATCTCACTGTCTCATCAGTAGGACATTATTTGCTGCTCTGGCGGAGAGATGGTGGGACACCACCAATTCTTTCCATTTCTCCGCTACCGGGGATATGACCATGACCCCATTGGACTTCGCTGTACTCACCGGCCTAGACTTAGGTGGTGCACCCATTCCCTACGACGAGGATATGGGTCAGTGGGAGGCTACTTGGATGCATTTATTGGGGGCACACCAGCCTGTAGACAGAGGTACCGGGAGGGTTCGGTATACTTGGTTTTCTTCCCACTTCCGGAGGCCAGAGATGGAGCCTGAGTCTCCCGAGGAGGTCGAGCAGTATACTCGTGGTTTCCTCATGTTCCTCTTTGGCACCACTCTGTTTGCCGATAGAGGGAACATGGTCGGGTTGTATCTACTGAGCGCTCTGGTAGACCTATCACAGGTCGTTCAGTATGATTGGGGCGGCGCTGGCCTGACTACCCTTTATTGTTACATGAGCGCAGTCTCTCGCACGCGGGGGGACTTACTCGGTGGCTACTGGAGAGCTTGGGAGGTACATTCTGTCCTCTTGATTTACATTTTTGCTCCTCATTACTTATTCACTGCACACACGGCGCGCTTTGCATTCTGTATTCTGCCTTTAGCATTTTGTACTCACATTCCGCAATGCTTTTCTCAGCTATGGGTATATGCATATTTCCCCACATTGGCTCCAGAGATGGAGGTGGCAGGACCTCCCATGACTCCATTGTCATTGATGTTTGAGGGCGAGCACCTATCGAGGCCTCGAGAGACTCTCTTCCATCTGCGACAGCACTTTGACACTGTTCGGGCGACAGAGGTACTTCAGAACTCTCAGTCCTTTTCATTTTCAGCTTTGATCTGCCTTGTATATTCTTGATTTCTGATTGATTTATACACTGGTTATCCACAGATCACCTGGCAGCCATGGGCAATCTTCGGCGATGATCTCGAAAATCAGTACCCCGGAGGGTCGATCAGTTCCCAGTATAGGTTCCTGCTCGAGGGACCAGTCGGCAGGGCCTGGTTCTTGGGGGAACGCTTTCAGCGTCAGGTGTGGGGGTATAATTCTCAGGACCCTCCTGCTGTACCTCCACCCACTATGCAGACTGCTGACAGGCTATCCACTGAGGAGGTCACTAGGGACATGCAGGGCAGTGATGCTTTATTATATCTCGTTGAGGGGAACTACGCCACCTATCGCCGCATATATCTGATGCCCCCCTTGACGGGAGTACGGGCTCCACCACTGAGGCCCACTGGCGCACCATCTTCGAGCCGCGCTCGTGCCACAGACATCCCCTCTTCTAGCAGGGCTGGTACATCTAGGGGTAGAGGTAGTTCGATTCCTCCAATCCCTCCGACTCTCGATCATCCTGGATGGCCAGATATGCCGACTGAGTTGACGAGTTGGCAGTATGGGACTACTTCTCCGGTCCCGATCCCTATGGAGCCTCCGATGCCTGGTCACAGATATGTCAGTGATCCTGACTCACCACCGGTATGTTCCACCATTCTTTTCATTTTCACGCAGACATTTTGGCAGTTGCTTATTTATTGATGACTTGAGCTTGTATCTGCAGCCACCTCGAGAGTACATAGACCAGATGCTCGGGGTAGTGGCCTCACTTGAGGGGATGGTTCTGCGTAGAGAGGCGCAGATGTCCATTATGGGCTTCCAGGTACCCTTCATCTTTCTTGCATTTATCATATTTCTGTTAAAATGCTAGTTTTGAGCATTCTGCTGCACTGATAGGCTGTGTAGAACACATCTGGCACACACCCCACCCACATACTGTACTTGCACCTGCTTTTAATGTTTGAACTGATGTATTGCACTTTTCATTTTCAGATGCCTCCCGTATATGCTTCGACACGGGGCGGGCCATCAGGGCAATCTCAGAGAGGTCGAGGTGCTAGACCGGCTCGAGGTACAGGGACTCGAGGAGCTGGGCCATCCAGGCCCTACCGAGGAGCTCGAGGAGCAGGGTCGTCACGCAGACGCAGGGCACCCATTGTCGAGGATGAGGAGGAGGAGGTCGCAGACCCTGTGTCAGAGACATCTCCTGGGGAGGGAGGCTCCGGTCTTGGTTCCGGGAGCGGAGACGAGCCTGAGGGAGATCCGGAGGACGACAACTCTGATCCGGATAGTAATGATGATGCAGAGGTTATCCCACAGAAGAGGATGAGAGGGCCTCCTCATTCCCGTTCTTGAGGATACTGATGTTATTTCCTGCTTTATTTTACTTTTTAGCTAGTAGTTTGTAGCACTTTGCACATTGTTAGGCAGTTTTATTTTCTGTAAAACTTGTACCTTTATTTTGTTGTAAAACATGATGGAATGAAACAGCTTTTGAAAAGATGTTGTATTTGAAATTCTTAGCATCGCATCGCATCACTTTGCACAAATGGAATTGAATGAAAATGTGCCTTGTGTATTCACCTGGTCAGGTAATGAACCGACGCAACAAATCAAAATAACTCGACTTACTAAGAAATAACAGAATCTTAGCAAGTTTACAACTCGATAAACAAAGTACAACAATATTAAAGACTCAATAAACGAGACTTAACAAAATTGTGTAATCAAAGAGTAACAACTCAAAACACAAAATGCGACAGCTCGACAAAACTTACAACTCGATAAACAAAACAACAACTCGATAAGCAAAAACACAACAAAACGTACTTCAGACGGACAATCTGGATGATGGAATGTATCGGAAACTGATAGAAATGGAGGCCTTCGACGTTCCCGATGCCTAGAAATGCTTCAAACTTCCTTCCGGAGGGTCAGACTTGCCCTCCAGAGGGGATAGAATATCCGGCTACATTTCCAGTTCGAGGTGCACAGCTGGCTCGACAGGGCGCAGCATGGAGAGTTAGAGAGCTTCTGGCCCCTGCCCCTGCTTTCAGTTGTACTTTGTCTGATGAATGTTGGGATTGGCTCAATGAAGAAGCACAGGTCGGGCCTAGGTCGGCATCAGAGGCTTCGACTAGCTCTGGAAGGGGGCGCAGGGACACCTGACTTGACTATGCCCCAGATTTATTGCTTTATTATTAGTACTTTCAAGTTTTCTTCATGAACGTAATAAAAAGCAACTTCAATTGTATGCAAGAGCAAAAGAACTCTGTTTTGAAATCAATGAAATCGAAGGTTGTGGTACTGAAAATTCTCCGTTTTGGTCCAAAAATGGTCTTAGCTGTGAAAAGATTAATTTGAACAAAGTCAACTTTTATTAAAACTTTTCAAAACTATTTTCGATATGGATCAGAACTGGACACACCTGAGATCTGTCACTGAGATGCACAACCCCGAATCCTAGCAACTGGAAAGTTGCCCCTAGTTTGAAGAGTGCCTCGGCAATTCATAGCAACGGAAAGTTGCCCCTAGTTCGGATAGCACTGTACCGGAGATCACGATAAATGCTGATGAATAGAGATGGCTGAGATGATCTAATAGACAAAGTTGATTGGGGAAAAGGTTGTGGCTGAACTTCAAGATGAAGCTGCCTACGTATCCCAAAGATGGGAATCAAGCCTTACGTAGTTCAGGCTTGGGTTCGCTCGGGTATTTTTACTCTCCTTTTGCGCTCTAACTTTTGCCAAGGCCGCCCTTTGCGGGTTTTCAACCTTGCGAGCTCAGTTTTTATAATTTTCAAATTTTCTATGCTCTGAATTTTGCCTAGGTCGCCCTTTCGGGTTTTCGGCCTAGTGAGCCTCTCAGGGGTAATATTTCTTCAACTTGTCCATGTTGATCGGTTGGGAAAACTCCAAGCCATCTAGATCCATCAGAACCACAGCTCCACCTGACCAGATTGACTTGATAATGTAGGGACCAGTCCAATTGGGTCTGAACTTGCCCCTTGGGTCGTGTATGGGAGCTCGGTTGTCTTTGAGTACCAAATCTCCTTCTTTCAAATTCCTGGACTTAACCTTCTTGTTAAAAGCCCGGGCGATTCTGCGTTGATAACCTTGAATGTGGTACAGTGCTTTCAGCCTTCTTTCATCGAAAAGCATGAGTTCCTCAAATCTGTTTTGTTGCCAATCCGCTTCGGCTATCTGGCACTCGGCCAATACTCGTAATGACGGGACCTCAATCTCAATAGGCAGAACGGCTTCCATCCCATAGACCAATGAGTACGGAGTCGCCCCAGTAGAAGTTCTGATCGAAGTCCTGTAGCCCCACAGAGCGAACGGCAGCTTATCTGGCCAGTCCCGATAGGTTTCCACCATCTTCTGTAGTATGCGCTTGATATTCTTGTTGGCGGCCTCAACTGCTCCGTTGGTTTGCGGCCGGTAAGTAGACGACTTATGAAAAGCCACATTGTATTTCTCCAACAAGTCGATCACCTCCTTCTTGAAGTGGGAACCATTGTCTGAAACGATCTCATTTGGGACTCCATAGCGACAGATGATGTTGTTTCTAATAAATTTTGCTACATGCGACGCCTTCAACACCGCATAAGATTGGGCCTCAACCCACTTTGTGAAATAATCTATCGCTACCAAGATGAACTCATGCCCGTTTGACCCCTTTGGCGTAACAGCTCCGATTACATCAATTCCCCAGACAGAAAACGGCCATGGCGAAGTCATGTTGTACAGCTTTGACGGCAGAATGTTCATGCGATTTGCATGAATCTGACACTTATGACATCGCCGGACGAAACCAATACAATCCTCCTCCATGGTGGACCAGTAATAACCTTGTCTAAGGATCTTCCGTGCCAACATTACCCCATTCATGTGTGCACCACATTCACCCCCGTGGATGGCTTCCATCAGACGCTTTGACTCTTCAGCATCAACGCACAGTTTATGCATTCCCAGATGACCCCGTTTGTACAGTTTACCTCCGCAGATGATGAACTGAACTGCCATTCTCCTGATTGCTCTTTTGTCTCTGGCATTCACCCCTGACGGGTACGCTTCTTTCTCCAAGAAATTCCAGATATCGTAATACCAGGGGTGTTCGTCCTGAACTTCATCTATAGCTGCAATCGACTCATAGGCAGGTGCAAATTTCTGGTCAATGATGACTGGACGCATTCGGACTCCACACGGGATGTCTATCATAGATGATAGAGTTTCTAAGGCGTCTGCGAACTTGTTGTTCTCTCTTTGTAGATGAGTAAAACTTAACTTTTCGAACCGAGGAATCAGCAAATCCAAGGTTTGGTGATACATCATCATATTTTCCTCTTTTACTTTCCAGTCTCCTTTAGCTTGAGACACAACAAGGTTCGAATCTCCAATGACGTCCAATCGTCTTGCCCCTAGTTCTAGGGCTGCTTCTAAACCAGCAATGCACGCCTCATATTCTGCTTCGTTGTTCGAGACTTTGAACCGGAGTTTGAAGGCTAGAGGGATACGGGAATCATCGGGTGCTATCAACAACACTCCTATCCCATACCCATGTTGATTTGACGCTCCGTCAAAGTACATCGTCCAGGCTTCATCGTCGATATGCAAAATTGATTCATCCGGGAATAGGTACTCAACTGCTTCATCCCCCTCAACCGGGTGGTCGGCAAGGAACTCTGCCACTGCTCTTCCTTTCACTGACTTGCGCGTCACATATGTGAGATCAAATTCGGAGAGCAACAGCAACCAACGGGCTAGCCTACCTGTAAGCGCTGGTTTCTCGAAGAGATATTTGATGGGATTTAGTCGTGAAACCAACATTACAGAGTGAGCTAACAGGTAGTGCCGCAGCTTCCTGGTAGCCCATACCAGAGCTAAGCAAGCCTTTTCCAGTGGTGTATATCGGGCCTCGTACTCCAGCATCTTCTTGCTCAAATAATAGATGGCTTTCTCCACCTTGTCTTCCGATTCTTGTGCAAGCATGCAGCCCATCGTGGTCTCAGTCACTGATAGGTACAAAATCAACGGTTTCCCTGGTTCTGCTGGTGATAAAACGGGTGGGTTCTGTAGATACTCTTTGATCTGTTCGAATGCAGCTTGGCATCGGCCGTCCCATTGGAACTTCTTTCCTTTCTTCAGGAGGCCAAAAAGTGGTTCACAAGTCAAGGTTAGTTTTGAAATAAACCGTCTTATGAATTGCACTTTACCCAGAAAGCCTCGCACCTCCTTTTCAGTCCTTGGTGGTGGCATTTCTAAGATGGCCTTGATTTTGGAAGGGTCGACCTCGATACCCCTTTGTGTAATCAGAAACCCCAGCATTTTCCCCGCTGTGACACCAAACGTACATTTCTGAGGGTTTAGCCGCAACCGGAATTCCCTGATCCTTTGAAAAAACTTGTGCAAGGCGGTGTAGTGGCCCTCTCTTTCCTTGGACTTGACAATCATGTCGTCCACATACACCTCAACCTCTTTGTGGATCATATCATGTAGTATTGTGGTCGCGGCCCGTTGATAAGTAGCTCCAGCGTTCTTCAACCCAAACGGCATTACCCGGTAGCAGTATGTTCCCCACGGGGTGGTGAATGCAGTCTTTTCTCTGTCCTCTGGCGCTATCACTATCTGATTGTATCCTGAGAAGCCATCCATGAATGAGAGCAATGCATGCCCTGCTGTGAAATCCACTAACTCATCGATGTGCGGTAAGGGGAAGTCGTCCTTCGGACTCGCTCTGTTCAAATCCCTGAAGTCTACACACACCCGGATCCTGCCATCTTTCTTTGGCACCGGAACAATGTTGGCCAACCAAGTCGGATATTCAGATACCAGCAGGAAGCCTGCGTCAATTTGCTTGGTGACCTCTTCCTTAATCTTAAGAGCCCAATCCGGGCGGATCCTTCTGAGCTTCTGCTTGACAGGTCGGGCCTCGGGGTCAAGGGGATCCGATGCTGTACAATCTCAGGATCGATTCCAGGCATGTCTTCGTAGGACCACGCGAAAACATCTTTGAAATCTTTTAATAAAGCGACTAAGCGCTCGCGTTCCTCCGAAGACAACGTGGACCCGATCTGGACCAGCCGCGGGTCCTCCTCAGTACCAATATTCACAGAAATGATTTCATCCATTAATGGCTTAACAAATCTCTCTTGCTCTTGCTCAATTAGACGTTGTAAAACCGGAGGAACTTCGTCCTCGTCGTTTTGATCAAAATTTTGAAAGTCTGAATTAATGCAATAAATTAGGGGCACAGAAAAGTACTCGGGAACCACAGACAGTTCATTCTCATTAAGTTCATCCAAATCGTCCGATTCATCGGTTACAACAGACTCAAATGAAAAGGAAAAAGACGACCTGGACAGGACTCTGGCATCCGGGTTAACATCCCCAGGAGTACCAGACTCAGACTCAGTCGAGCTGGAACCTGATTCCGACTCACAGGACTCGGTGGAATCAGATTCCGGCTCACTACCTGACCCGGAACTGCTGGACAAAAATCCCTCATCGTACTGCCAAGTGAGAGAGGGTGCGATGGATGCATCCAAGATAGCTGCTGGTTGGCTCGCAGCCGTTTCATCCTCAATCATGGACACCACGACGTTATCTCCCAAGCACTCTTGGTCGATCGGAGGATCTGAGAGGAGACATGCCAGTGCTACCCCCATTTCCAATTCTGTGCCCTCAGGCTCTGCTGCCTTATTCTGCTCAACCTCAGTTGTTGGGTCTGTCTGCTCTGCGGCAACGTCATCCCCGGACAGTTGCAGGTCGAAGAAGATTTCGAAACCTGGTACGCGCTTCCTCTCCGCGTTGAACCATGGCTCTGGGAAGCCGCAAAACGGAAAGTCTTCCCCCTCCCGGACGAAGCGTCCGTTCAGGGTACCCCAGATGGGCCTGTGCATTAAATCAAAAGGCTTCCCAGCCTGATTCGCTCTGGCTCTGCCGGCCATTTCCTTTCCTTTCCTCGTCCAATCTTCTTTGGTGGGCAGATAACCCAGTCCAAAGGTATGTGGGTTATGTGGCACTTCGGCCAATGTTGCGACTCCTTTCCTGCCGCTTCTTCCCAATCCCATCCCGGGAATATGTTGTAGCTTGTTCATGAGGTAGACAGATTGAGCGCTGACATACACACCCTCATTCACAGCCATAATGTTTTGCACCACCTGGGCCTCTGCCAAAGTAAATCCCGATATGAACATATCTTCCATGCCGTGTTCAATCTCCAGAACTGGCGTAGATACCTCTGGAGGCGGGTGGATTGATGAGTTTCCAAACACAATGGCTACTCCCTTTCCATAGGGGTACTTCACCATTTGATGTAGAGTAGATGATACAGCCTTTACTTGATGCAACCAAGGTCGCCCCAAAAGCATGTTGAAGGATGCAGGGACCTCCAAGACATGAAAATCTATTTCCTGTTGTCCGGGCCCGACCTTGGTTTGGATTTTTACTGTCCCCAGGACATCTCTGCTCGTATTGTCGTAGGCTCTGATTACTTGAGAGGTCGGTGTAAAGTCTGCAGGCTTCAACCCAATTGCATACGCCGTTCTGGCTGGGCAGACATTGATAGCGGACCCGGTATCCACGAGTACCACCGGAATCCATTTGTCCCTGCATTCTACAGAGATGTAGAGGGGTTTGTTATGATCCACGCCCTCAGGCGGCAATTCCTTATCCGAAAAGGTCAATGCCGGGGAACCTCCTCCCGGAAAGACCAGCCCAACTAGTTGTTCTGGCGTAGTTTCGATGGAGAGTTTGGCCTTATCCATAGCAGATAGAACGGCCTGCTTGTGCACCCTTGAAGCCATAAGCAGTCCCCAGATGGAGATGTCTGCTTGTATTTTCTTTAGCTGCCTCAGTACAGCCTCTTCTTCAACTTGCTTCTCTCTCTGCTTCTCCGCCTCTTTATCTTTCCCTGATGCTTCGGGTTGATCAAGGTGTGGGGGCTTGAAATAACGCCCGCTTCTAGTCATATGATCCACCTCTTCGAGGTACCAGGTGCTGTCTGGTTGGCCACCTGCCCAGTCTTCATCTGTGTGGGCGAGATACAAGTCGTCATCTTCCCACCACATCCCATTAGCATCTAACAGGCACCTGTCTGGTTCCGGCAGATTCGTACTCTCGGTACTATCTTCCCACATGCTCACAACATGTTCAGTCTTCGTGCTCGCAGCACTTTCAACTTCCTCATGATTCTTTGCTTTTCGGATCCTCTCAGAATCCCATTTCCTCTCTTGTTCCTCCCGTGTCAATACGGTTTGTTGTTCAATTTTCAAGATGTTTTGGTCCTGAGCGAAATTATTTATACCGGCGCTCTCCGGCAATTCAATCGGACTCTCGGCCCTTCCGGTCACACATGGTACAATATCTGGCTGATCATCCAACCACCCGATGACTTCTGCTGACTCCTCGTATTCAAACCAGTTGATCGTTGGATCTGCTGATTCTTGGTCGTTGTAGAATTGGAGGTTGGCAAAGTCCTCCTCCACCGTTGTCAAATCATCCCCTGCTGGTTCAAGTTTATCCCCCCTGACCATACACAGTTCAGTCTTCTCCGGCAGCCCCACACTCAGCTTAGGCTGACCCATTGGCAAGATATATCCACTCGGATCATAAGCTCTGCCAGCTAGATTCTCAGACCCTTCCGTCCCAGACTCAACAATTTTGCTCTCCTCAGAAGCCTGCCCAGTTCCATTTTCGGTGGTCACCACCTTTGGCTTGGATGGGGTTGTGAAGGTGTCAACATGCACAAGTTAGTGCTGTCAGGAAGGATCACCTCCGGCTTGGGTAGGTGGGAGGGAGTTATATAGATACTGGGATCGTAAGACACGTCCCCAGTTTGGATGAGATTGATTCTTTTGGGTGGATCTTGGTTATGTGCTGGGAGTGGGTTGGTTGTGACATTGGGGCTCTGGGGAGGTAGGATGATGTTTTTGTCAATGAGATCCTGAATCTCATGACGCAGCCGGTAGCACTGGTCTGTATCATGACCATGCTGCTGATGGTACTTGCAATATTTGGCTGGGTTGTGGGAAGGGGGGAGTGGATTTGGTGGGGGCCTCGGTTCCAAGGGTTTCAGATGCCCTTTTCTGACTAGAACCCCGAGGACTTTGGACAAAGGCATATGTAGAGGGGAGAAGTTTCGTTGACCCCTGGTTTGGTATCTTGAAGCTTGGTTACTGCTCCCAGATGCATCAGAAAAAGGTGAGGCCGCTGCGGACCTTGGTTGGGGAGGAGGAGTGGTGGTGACCATACCGACCTCCGAAGTCCTTGTATTGGCAGAGCCGCTCGGGCCCGCGTTGTTATTCCGGTTGAAGGTCCTTCGGGGCTGCTCCCGATCCTGGTCAATCAACCCTTGCTTCATAGCATCCTCTATTTGCACCCCCATATCATGTAAATCTGCGAAGGTGGGGAAGGGAACCACAATCATCTTCTGCATAAGCCTTGGTTGGAGATTGCGCACAATCATCCGAATTTGATCTTTATCAGTCGGCCTCAAGGTCATCATCGATGCCTTGGCTCTCCACCGGGTGACAAAATCAGAGAAGGTCTCTTTCTGTTCCTGCCTTGTTGTCTCGAGATCACGAGTTGTGACCTCGATTTGCGTGTTGTACGAATATTGTGCAAGGAAGGCCTCAGCCATCTCATCCCAGTTTGTTTTCACATCATCTTCCAGCTTTGCGTACCAAGTGGATGCCACACCCGATAAAGTTCGACCGAACAGAGAAAGCTTTTGCGGTCGGGTCAGGCCCATTGGTCTCAAGATGTCCGAAAATAGCCGGAGGTGAACCATGGGGTCTCCAGATCCATCGAAGCGATCGATCTGGGGCATCTTAAATCGGTCCGGCAGTGTTACGGCCACATCAGTATAGCCGTCTTCAATATCTGGGATGGCCTTCACCCCTTGAGATTTCTTGAAGAGTTTTTCCAACTTGCTCAATTTCAGAGCTGTCTGGTCCACTTCGAACTCAAATGGAGAGTCCGGATGGTTGGGTGTAAGGTTTTTAGACAGTTGTGGTAGAAGCGGGGGCGGAGCCAGCCCCGTTGGAAGACTCGTGTCGTCCTGAGTGTTTTGGAAGTTTGGCGGAGCGTTCTGTGGATTTGGGAGGGTGTTCTGGGTGTTCTGGGTATTCTGAGGATTTGGAGGAGCATTCTGACCAATAGGCATCTGTTCAGGCAGTGGAGCCGCTGGTGGAGGGGGAATCTGGTGTGAAGCAGACGCTGCGTTCTGCTGTTGTAATCTGGTGATCAGTTCAGACTGCTGGGCCATGACAGCGGCCTGCTGTTTAGAAAAGTCCGCTTGGCGGATAGCATCATCTTGCATTTGCTTCATGCTTTCATTCATCTGGCGTATCATCGCCTCCATAGCTGATGTAGTTTGTTGTTCCATCTGAATAACTGGCAAGTGTATCTCTACAGCAGAAACAGAGATCTCAACCCTACTGTCTGTCACTAAAGTAGACTGCTGTTCTGGTGATCTGTGTTCTGACACGCTGTGCCTCATCGGCCTTCTTCTGTTGACTGGGGGTAATGAGTAGAACACTGGATGTCCGTCAACTAGATCCTCGGATCGGTTGAGTCGGCGACCTCGTGTCCAGAGTGCTTGGGAAGTATCGACTGGCTCGGAAGCAATCGTGCTACAAACCTGCCCTAGCAAAAAGATAATAAAGCAAAAAGGAAATAAATGACCAGAAAAACGGGCAGCATAACAGCTTAAATTAAATACACACAACACACAGTCGGGCATACAACACGCAGTTTTGATAAGCTGGAAATATACTGTCCTCAACCACTGATCACTGTTCCTGTATCACTGTTTCCCAAAACTGAATCCGATATCCGCAGACAACTGATTCCCAGATACTGAATGATGCCCGCAGGCCTGATGCCCAAACTCAACTGATACATGCATTCCTGTAGAGACGCACTCTAAAGCACATAACAGATAAGTGAGAGCCAAAACACCCCTATGTTGGGGTAGGGTTTCCCTGTCCTATTTTGTCAGGAGCTAGGGTTTCACTACGCACGCAGCGGCTTCAAACAACCTATAAACGGGTAAGCAACCTGTCCTAGTTTGGAATGGTCACTATGGATCCGAATATGCACTAGGTCGAATGGTCAAAGAGGGTGCCCCGGTAAACCGGGGTTTGTGTTCCCATGCTGTCAGAGCCCAGAGCCGATCAGCCTTACGGACATGACTTGACAAGACAAGCCTCCGGCAAATCGTTCGGGAATGGCATATGGCAAACACAGTGTCCTAGGCGCACCAATGCAAATGCAATGCAAAGAAACACATAAGTGTAGTAAAAAACAGATATCATGAGTTCGAGTCAAGTTCTCTAACTCCCCAGCAGAGTCGCCAGAAACTGTAGACGTCCCCGAACGCATCCCGGGGGGGAACCCCGTTCTGGTTCGATATTGGGTCTACTACAGTTCGATGGACTCAAATGTCACGGTTCTCAATCTTGAACCAAAGAGTCCAAATCCGGCAAATCGTTTTGAGAAAAACAGATTTTTGAAAGAAGTGCCAAACATGGACTGCTTTGCCAGATAACAGAGTCGCCACCTAAATATTTTTTTTAAAATGGGAAATTTAGGAAACCCTGACTCGGTGCCAAAAGGCCACGTGTCCGTCATCACCAAAGTTGGCTCGGGAACTTGGGTACGATTGGGGAAGGTCACATCGTGAGCACCCCCTCTCGCCCGGTCAAAGACCGGCTTCTACTAACCATGATATCAGATTTTGAAAACATTGTATGTTCTTATTCCGGTTATTAGCCTAGGTTACTATGTGATGCGCACAGCATACAAGTATAGACTGAATCGCCTGAATTGGAACTAAACATTTCATGTTTGTTTGTTTGAAAATGGTTTGATGGTGCTACCCGTAGGTAGGCTAAGACGCGGATTTGCCACCCTCGGGTGGGCTTAGAAAATATGATTTTGCCACTATCTAGTGGGCTTAAAACAAACATTTGATAAATTGCTCCAATTCAAATAACTCAACCTCCACCCACAGGCATTCAAGGCAGTTATATCACATAAGCACATAGCCTCATGGTAAGCATGCTATCATGGCAACACTCACACGCATGGAAGAATGCTAAAGCATAAAACTCACCTAGTACTCCAAGCCAAAACAGGAACCGATTAGAAATCATGCATGGATCCTAAGTATGCAGAATGCCTAATGCAACACATGCAAAATGCAACTATAGCAGGCTCGGCTATTCTAAAGATGGCATGTGAAATGCTACAACTATCACGTATTCAATTTGGAATTGAAATACAGATGCAGTTTGTATGATGCGCCGAGCCCGGTGCATGTAAAACAGATGAATGATGCAAACATGCTGTCATACTGTATGCTAATTGAAATATGCCCTATATCTAACCATCGTAAGCGGGTAAATAAAAGGGAGAAAGAAGTGGGGGTTGGAAGACATACATCACACTCACCCACACTTATTACAATTATGCCCTCGCGCAGAGGGTCCGAATAAATAATACAGTCCGAATATTACAGTCCAAATAAATATACAGATTCTAATTAATTAACAAATTAATTACAAAAAAAGTAAAACTGGCATGCAAGCCAGGGACTGCCTTGCTTCTGATGGATAATGCATGTTGGGCTGCCTGGCGTGGAAATCCACTGGGATGCCCCAATTAGCCTCTGTTTGCACCTTTCTCGAAATGCGTGCGAACTCCGAAAATTTGTTGATTCTTGATTTTGCTGCAACAGAGAGCAGAAAAAGGACATAGCAATGTATTTCACAGATATATGCATGCCTCGATCCTCGTGCCACCAATCACGCATCTTGATGCATGATGGCCGAGGAATCGGATTGCACAACTCAATATCAGATGAATGCAGATGGATGCTACAACAAAACCTAACTCCATCATGGGTAATCCGGAGTGTCGGTGACTTGGGAATTGAGACCCGTTCCGTCACTCGGAGTACGAAACGTGCCTCGTTTCCCGTGCAATATGCATGATATGCATGAAATGCAACTAAGATACAACCTAGCATGCACAATGCTATGAAAATGGGATGAAAGTGAGACGCCTCGAAAAGCGTGCACGCGGGCACGCAAACCGAGGCGATGGCATGAAATGCAAATCGGATAAAACCGAAGTGCCTCGAAATGCGTGCACACGGGCACGCAAACCGAGGCGATGATAAAATGGGAAATCGGGTAAAATCGAAATGCCTCGAAATGCGTGCACACGGGCACGCAAACCGAGGCGATGATGTAAAATGCAAATCGGATAAAACCGAAGTGCCTCGAAATGCGTGCACACAGGCACGCAAATCGAGGCAATGATGTGAAATGCAAATCGGATAAAACCGAAGTGCCTCGAAATGCGTGCACACAGGCACGCAAACCGAGGCAATGCCAAAATGGAATGAAATGGCATACGGAATGCCACGATGGGCTTACACCAACATGGGAGAGCCTCAGCTCACTCACATAGGAGGCCGTCGGATAAGAATGAAGTGCCTCGAAATACGTGCACACAGGCACGCAAACCGAGGCAATGATAAAATGAGATGGAAATGCAAATTGGGCTTATACTAACATGAGTGGACCTCAGCCACACTCACATCAGATGCCGTCGGATAAAACAGAGGTGCCTCGAAGTGCGTGCCGACGGGCACGCAAACCGAGGCATGGTCCGAAGGCACGAAATGGCACGGGATGCGAATTGGGCTTACGCTAACATGAGAGGGCCTCGGCCACACTCACATAAGCTGCCGGTAGATGAAAATGAAGCGCCTCGAAATGCGTGCACACGGGCACGCAAACCGAGGCATGGCCCGAAGGCATGAAAATGATATACAAATGAGACATGGCAAATGACACAAGGAAAATGCAAATTTCAGCAGCCAAAATGATGCAAAACAGCCCCCGAGTTATAGTAAAATTACACCCGATGCCCGAAATGTTATGCTATGCACCCGAAATGACTTATAGCTATGCCAAATATGCAGAATATGGACATGAAGTGTAAAGACAGATGCTAGGAAGCCCCTAAACTAGCATTTTTTCAGTATGAAGAATGGCCAAACAATTAACACAAGTACGGCAAAAACAGCATGCAAGATTGGGGGAAAAATGGGGAATATTGAAGCAAGTAGTATGTACAATGCTCAAACCAAAAAAATCAGTTCTACAACATTACAGAGGGACTAAAAAATGTACATTTACAAGAGATGACATCCCCCAAAATCAGTGTGTAGATATGCTAAACATGGCATGCAAAATGAAGCTAATAAAGGCTACAACATGAGGTACCATAAGCAATTACCAAACCACTTTGGACTCTCAACAAAAATGAAGAAAAGACCATTTTAAGACACTTTCTAAGCCTGATGAAGGCTGAAATCCGAAGCTAAACAAGCCTAACAAAGCATGCAATTTTACGGAAAATACGGAGGATTACAAAACAAGTACCAAAACCAATCATCAAATGGCCTAAGACCCTTAACAAAGCATGAATAATGGACCAAAATAAGGCACTCTCTAGGCCTGATGAAGGCTGAAATCCGAAGCATGGTGAGCTTAAAAAAGCATGCAAAATGGGATTGGAACAAGAATTCAAAGCAAGTGATGTGTAGAGCAAGAAAACCAGGTTGAGCCCTTCTTCAATGTTGAAGAGGGGCTCAAAATAAGCACAATATCAGTATGTTTCATGCTCCAACTCAGATTATAAATAGGCCAAAACAATCATGCAATTTTACGGTAAAATGGAAGAATTTCAAAGGAAGTGCATGATAGAGAAGCCAAACATGATGGATCCCTCCTTCAATATTGAAGAGGGGCTCAAGATAAGCCCATTAACAGTTTACATCAGTCTCGAAATCAGATTACTCATAAGGCAAATAAAGCATGCAAAACAATGGCCTAAAGAGTGATATTGAAGGAAGTATATTATGGAGACACCAAATGAGGTTGAGCCCTTCTACAAAGTTGTAGAGGGGCTCAAAATAAGCCCAAAACCAGTAGGGGTCAGAGCCCAAAACAAAAAGAAAATAGGGTAAAGAAATGACTCAAGAAAATGCAAGAAAAAGGGATTTAGGAACTTACCCTTGAAGACAAGTCTTTTGCCTCTTCTTGCCTTGATGAAAGTTGCTTCTAAGCCTCTGAAGAACACTCCCTTGCTACTGGAATGGAGGTGGTGATGGTGGAGCTTAGGGTTGATGAAGGAATTAGCTAGGAAGCTTGAAGGTTTTTGAAGTTCTTGACTATGAAAATGGAGGTTAGGGAAGATGAAGCCTTGAGAGAAAATGTTCCAACCCTAGGGAAGGAGGAGGGCAGCCCTTCAAAAAGGCAAGAAAAGGTGTAAAAGGGGAGGGAAAAGCACCCAAGCTTTCCCTCCCAAAATATCCCCCGGATGCCCGGGATATTTTGAAAAAATATCCGGACAGCTGGAAAGGGCTGGAAAGCAGAAAGCTGGTCGGCCAGGTAACTTTCTGGGAGGTGGCCGGCCGGCCACCCCACCTGGTCGGCCAGCCACTCACCCTGGCCGGCCGGCCATGGCCCAAAAATGAAGAGAAAAATTGCTGGCCGACCACCATGCAATGGTGTCCTCCCAGATGTGTAGAATAAGGCCCCAAGGTCGGAATCTGGCAACTCTGAAGCAGGAGTCACAACATAGGACTTGAAGGAGAGGCTCAAAAATGAAATCCACAATTTCTGGCCGACCACCAACTTTTAGGGTCCTCCCATATGTGTGGAACAAGGTTCCAAGGTTGGAAATCAGCAACACTGAAACAGGAGTCACAACATAGGACTTGAAGGAGAGGCTCAAAAATGAAATCCACAAATGCTGGCCGACCAGTAGTTTTTAGGGTCCTCCCATGTCCCCTGATCACAGATATGCAGCTTTGGTTGGAAGAAAATATCCCCAGGGTGTTCAACATTGGCCCGGAAGTGAGCAAAACGGGCGCCGGAGGAGCGAAACTGGTTATCTGGGATAATTGCTGGCCTCCCACCCCCAGTGATCTTCCTGGTGTTGAAACAGAGGTACCTGCCAAAATTGAACAAAAACTAATGAGAAATGAACGTTCGGGGCCCAAACCGCGAGGTTCGGGGTCCCGAAAATGGGCTGCAGGCACCGAAAGTGGCATACGGCAGCGAAGTGGGTATCTGCGACCCCAGTGTCCCTCGGAATGACAATACAGAGGTTCCTGCCAAAAACCAGAGAAAACCGATGCAAAATGAATGCTCGGGGCCCAAATCACGCAGTTTGGGGTCCCGAAAACCGGCTACAGGCACCGAAAGTGGCATTTGGCCACGAAGTGGGCATCTGAGGCCCCAGTGTTCCTCGATATGATAAAACAGAGGCACTAGCCAAAAACCGAAGAAATCAGAGATGGTTGGGCGGTCCCGAACCGAGGCACACGGCCTGACGGTTCCGAAAACCGGGAACCGGGCTCCGAAATGGGCAAAATGGCCTACGGCCACGAAATGTAGCTCACGGCCACCGGGAGATAGTCTACAGGACCACTCCCTTCCCGCAGGAAAGAAAACAGAGAAAACCGAGTCTGGTTCGCAAACCGAGACAAGGCACAGAAGAGAGTTCGGAAGTCCGGAGGCAGGGCGCACGGCCGCGACTCTGAGACTTCTGAACGAGCACAGTATGCAACATCACCGAGCGCTCAACCGGTGACGTCTGAGTCTTAAGGTCGGTCAAAAATGGGGTGTCTACACACATAGGGTCGATTTAATTCGGGTATGGATTTGTTAGGTAATTGAGGGTACACTTGTGTAATTAGTTTTTGTCTTTTTAGTAGATTGTTTTGTGACTTTGGCCCGTGATTTTTTTCTATCATAATTGGAGGCATTCTAATTGTGATATTTCCACGTTAAATTGTTGTGTCAATTTGTCTTTAATTGTTTGATTGAAATTGCTATTTACTGTTTAAAATTGATACATAATCACAAATCAATATATCGGGATTTTTAGATTTTTCATATATGAACATAGCTCAACTCTTTTTGAAATTGTAAGGTGATGTTTGGATCTCATTTGCACATCACAATTCTAAAAATCATGAATCTTTTAAGACAAACAAGTAGATGGATCATAATATTTGAAAATTTATCATTTTTCATAATAAAAAAAATCCTAATTGAACATAGCCTAAAATCCGTGAACAACTTTTTTGCCTATCAATATTTGTATGCATAAATAAAACACAGCTCATTTCTTTTAGAAACCCTAAAAGTTAGCCCTTCGATGTTCACCATCTTTTCATGCTCCATTCACCCCCATTTTATTTGCTTATCATCTTTTGATGTTCTCACAATTTTATGAGGAGTGTATGATTCTTATGTGAGACTCTTCTATTTTCTATTAAAAAATTAGACTGTATTTATTATATGGGGTACTTACCAATTAGTCCTATTCACTAGACTTATTTACCTACAGGTCCTAACTAATAAATTTAACACTATAAAAATAAGAGAGTGGTAAATTTATCACTAAAAAATTATTCATAAAAAAAGAGACTGATAAATTTATCACTATAAAATTATTCATAAAAAAAAAAGACTGATAAATTTGTCTTTATCACTTAATAAATTATATCAAATAGGACTTAATGGGTAATAAGTCTCAAAGTAGGACCTATTGGGTAATAAGTCTCCCAAATAGGACATATTGGTAGTTTACCCTTATTATATCTAGATCACATGCCTTCTTGCGGCTAGTTTACCTAATAAAACAATGTGGCAAAGAACGGTTGAACCCCCAACAAGGACATAATTGTGTTAAAAAAAAAAAAAGAAGAGGGGGGTGACCAAAAAAAAAAAAATTGTAGTATGGTAGCATGATATTCTAAGTTATCAAATATTTATGAAAAAAAAAAAAAAATTAAAAATATAAAAATCGATCATGATTTTGTGATTGTGTAGATTCTCAAAATTTACATAAAAAATATAAGATTGCCCCTGCTAGATAGCAAAAAATGGTTATTAGATTTGAAGGACCAATGAGCTAGCAATATTAAATATATAAAAATATATATATTTTTTTGATTATTGTTAAAAAAGAAACTTTATTGATAAAGATTCAAGTATTAAGTACAAACAAAATACATCAATAAAAAAAAGAAAAGTATAAAAATATCATAATGAATTAAATCATTCCGACTAAATTGTCACCAAAAAAACCCATTCAGTCATTTGGTTCATGTTAATATATAAAAATCTTAATATTATTGGTTCAGGTTAATGACAACAATTAATAGCAAGAATTTTTTTTTTTAAAAATCTCAAAACAACTTTTACTCGCCCAAAGTTTTTTTAATATATATGTTTTACATTTTTTTAACACTTTTTGCATATATACTGATATTGATGATGTGAAAGGCTGTCTGTCATCAGTATTCTTCAACATTATTTGTGATGTCAATATTTAAAAAAATTCTGTTCTTCTTAAAAGAAACAAACGATTACCTAGTTTTGATAATCAACCAAGCTTTGATAATCAACATTGTGTCAGAAAAAATTAAAATATAAAATCCAGTATAGTTAATTAATCAAGTTAGGGGTTGAGACCGCCACAAGCACTACACCTTTTCCTTCCTACCTACCATGTAATAAAAATAAATAAATAAACAAACAAACAAACGTAGATGAGTTTATACAAAGTAATAATAATGGTAGTGGCACCATCATCATTTCATGCATTATTATTATTATATTATATTATATTATTTTTATTTTTATTTTTTTAAGGTCCGAGTATGATGCTTGCCCATTTAAACATTTTTTTTTTACTAACAGATATGGGTTTATATGATAGAGGGTGATTCTATTTGTATTAAAAAAATCATTTAATATGTCAAATTTTTTAGTATTTTTTATTAAATTATATAGGGTTATAATTTACTCTTAGGCCCTGTTTGGTAGAGCTGTAAAAAAGTGCTTATAGCTTATACCTAAACAGCTTATAGCTTATAACTTTCAGCTTAAGTTGATTTCCAACTTATTCTTAAAGCATCTCCTGCCCCACTCAAAGAATAAGTTGATTTCTGACTTCTAAAAAGCTATAAGCTATAAGCTATAAGCTAAACCAAACATATCAAAATAGCTTAAATTAAGCTGAAAGTTGAAATAAGCTATAATTAAGCTCTGCCAAACAGGCACTAAGTATATTTTTTCCAAATTACTTTTCAAGATAAAACCATAATTTATTATACACCGAAATAACAAATAAATCAAAAATCCTAAATTACACCATTTAAAAAAAAATTAAAAACCCTTAAGTAGATTTCTTAAACAAATCTTTCATACCTGTGCAAACTCTTCAACACCCTTGACTTGTTGAAATCTCTTAGCATCAATAAAAAAAGTAGATAAACATAAAAAAAAATATAAAATAAAAAGGTAGATGAAATGTTGTTTTGAGTTTTCATTACCAAACAATACACATTCAACACAATCAATATCACAATTGGTTTTCATTCTACATATTGATAAACAAAGCAAAAGAAACATAAAGATAATGAGTGAATCGTTTACTAATCAATCAAGCAGCAAACTCGGTTTCTTTCTGTGCTCCTCAACCATCTTCTCCAGCTAATCCTTTTACCCCAACGATCTGAATATACATATAATTGAGTGATAGATTGTTTGAAAAAATTCTTTTGATTATTATTTATTATTTGATTTTGTTCAAACTTTCTTCTATTTACAAATAACAACACAATAAAAAATAATGATGTTGATGGTAATGGTGATGAAGAAGATGAAGATAAAATAATTGGAACTTAGAGAATAATATAAAGAATACGAATAATTGATTAGGATGTACCATGAAAAAAATAAAATATTATATTTTATGATTTAATATTTTTTGTTTTTATTAGTAAATTTACATTAAAGTATACTTGGAACTAAAATTTTAAATTTTTAATTAAGCGTACAGAGTTATTATTTGAGTACAAATAGAATCACCCTAGAACTAATGATGATCTGGGCTTAACTTTCAACTCCAGTTCTCCAACCCAACTTAATTTGTTTAACCAGTCAACAAAGATTGAAGGGGGATTTTATTTGAATCTAAAATATGTCTCAGTACCCTTAATTTAAATTTATAAATTTTAATTCCTATTATATCGTAATATGAATTTACTAATAAGGATAACTCATATTAAACTTCAAAATAAAATATATATATATATTTTTTCTCATGGTACACCATAATCAGTTATTCCTATTCAAATCTTTATATCTTCTTCCCTAAGAGATTAAAGTTATTTCTTCTTCTTCTTCTTCTTCTTCTTCTTCTTCTTTTCTTCTTCTTCTTCCTCCCTCCAAAACTCTAATCCACCATATTAAAACTCACTCTCATTATCAACATCATTATTTTTTATTATTTTGAAACCCTAAATCCTAGAAGAAAGTTTGAACAAAATTAAACAATGGATGAGAGTAATAATCAAAATAGTTTTTTAAAACAATTCATCAAAAAGGTGGTAAGTATTCATATAAAGGGGTTTCACAATTTTTGTAGAGCATCATCAATTATTTTCTATATCGTGCTTTGATAAAAATTAAAGGGTCCAATAGTTAGATTAACAATAACATATTATTGGTGTTGTTCTTATTTTATCATTTAAATAGTACATTATTTGAGAATTACTCTTTCTTATTAGTGCCTAATGTTTATGTACTTATAAATTTGATTTTTATTTTTCCACGAACATTCTTGTGAATAATTTATAATGTAAAATTTTTTTTTCCCCCTGTATTTGAGAATTATTTTCTGTATTGAAAAGTTTTTGAAATAATTTAGTTTTTTTAGTTTGTTTATTATTTATTATTTGGATTTACCTTGAGGGTAATTTGGAAAAAATAATAAGATGTAATAAGAGTAAAATAAAATAATAATTAAACAAGATATACTTAAAAATTTGGAATACTTAATGATCTTTTTGGGTGTAAATAGAATCCCCCACTGATCCATTACATTCATTGGATTAAAGCCCAATACTAACTAAGTCTGGGCCTGAAAAGCCTCTGGACTCAACCCCGTGTAGATGTGTTGCCCATTTATATTGTGTTTGGTTGAGGAATTTGGGAAGTGATTTAGAAAAACAAAGGGAAAATATGTATAAAACTATGTGAAATATAAGTATATTTTATTCACATTTCACCTATTTTTTCTTTTTTTCTTTTCAAATTTCTTCTCAAATTTTTCAACCAAACACAGCATTAAACGTTTTTATTAACAGAGATGGGTATATAGAACTAATGATTAATCTGGGCTTAGCCTTCCGGCCCAGTTCTTAACCCAACAGTTTAATTTAATTTTATTTAACGAGTTATCAAGATTGATCCATTATATTCATTGGGCCCAATACTAACTAGGTCTGGGCCTGAGAAGCCTTTGGACTCTAACCCAAACATAAAAAGGGCCCAGTACAAAATCCAAAAAAAAAAAAAAACCCTAAACCCCCCAAAACCCTGCTCTCATAAAAATATCTACATACCTCCTCGTCCTCCTCCTCCTCCTCCTTGTCAGAGTATACGCAATTGGAAATTCACACAAAGGTACGTTCTTTTTGAATTGATTTAATTTTTTGTATCGAATGTATCACATTCACTTCACTGAATCAAAGCTTAGAATCTCTATGTGAGACAAAGAAGCACAATCGAAGGCTTGCAGGTGGGTTTACAAAAGCCTGTGTAGCTCAAAAACTGTGCAACACAAAACACTCACTCACCCTCCTGATAATATGATGACGTTCTCTTGTGAAATGATTCTTTTGCCCGAGGATTTGTCTCAGGATGGTGAACATTTGTACTACTCTCTCTGGTATGCTTAGATTTCTTTGTTTCTTTTAATGCTTCATGTTCTTTTGTTTTGAGTGAAAATTGAATGTATTATTGTGGAATTTTTTTGGTGGAATAGAGAAAGTAAGTAAATTTTTACCCATTTGTAAGGATGGAGATTTTTGGGATTTAATTGGGGAAAATATGAGATAAATAGGAAGTGGGAAAACTAATTGGAGACATTTTTTGCTGTTTTGAGAAGACTAGTAATGTTGAGTCCATGACAAAGATTATGGTGAGATATCTGTTAATACCAACAGGGTTCCAAGGAAGAAAAAGGAAAACAGGAGACACGCTTACTTCACTTACCAAGAAAAACTTTTTTGGATTATGTTCTGTTTTATAAAATGGATCCTACAAAAATGCGTCTTTTTTATGTTTGGTTGTCTTCTTTTGTGACCTGGACTTCTGCGTGTAATGCTTAATTTTGTTTTAGTTCTAGCTAGGATCAAATGGGACACTTTGTATGTGTGCTAGTACACATCCATTTCTTTTTTGGAGCTATAAAATTTAAATCACTCTGAATCAAAATATTTCATACTGCTTTTGAACCTTTGTTGTATCATAACAGCGTGTTTGGATAAAGATTATGTGATTTTTCTTTATCACGTCGAGTGATTTGATAATTTGAACTTGGAATTTTGCTCCAATTACACACTATATTGAGCAAACAAAGAATGATAAGAACTCTACCAAGTAATCACCTTTTTAACATCTTGGTTTTGAACTTGTATTTATTCAGAATTTGAAGATGATAACTGTATTTTATTACTAGTTACATGTTGAAGTACAAAATTTGGTTTGAAGAGCATAATCCCTTTGATTGAAATCCATGTTTTGATAGGAATTTTCAGATCAAGTCAAGAAAATGTCGAACCCAAAGGTTTTCTTTGACATACTGATAGGAAAGATGAAAGCAGGAAGAGTAGTAATGGAACTATTTGCTGACATCACTCCCAAGACTGCTGAGAATTTCCGTGCCCTTTGCACTGGGGAGAAAGGGATTGGTATATCAGGGAAGCCATTACACTATAAGGGATCCGCATTCCACCGCATTATCCCCAGCTTCATGTGTCAAGGCGGAGATTTCACAAATGGTAATGGGACCGGTGGTGAATCGATCTATGGGGCGAAATTTGCGGATGAGAACTTCAAGGTGAAGCATACAGGGCCCGGTGTTCTATCAATGGCAAATGCCGGACCCAACACTAATGGGTCCCAATTCTTTATCTGTACTGAGAAGACAACATGGCTTGATGGCAAACATGTGGTGTTTGGGAAGGTTGTGGATGGATACAGTGTGGTGAAGGAGATGGAGAAGGTGGGTTCAGGTAGTGGGAAGACTTCGGCAACGGTTGTGATTGAAGATTGTGGTCAGGTAACGGAGAATTGATGACTGGGGAACTGATGGAAGCTGAAGTTGTGAAGGAGAATGAAAATGTTGGTAGACAAATGATGATAAATTGGGTTGTCATTCATTACAGGCTTTTTTTGCAGCTACTTACTAGTATGTCTCTGAATAATTGTACAACCCACAAACAGTGTTTGCAGTTAATGTAATTTAGAATTCACTTGTTAATGAGTATTACAGCCTCTTATTGCTAAAGATGCTATGGTTTGTCATCACAATTATTTGATTTTTAATTTTTTTTTTTTTAAACTTGATTTCAAGCAAGTTGTAGACTTTGGCTTCAAATATACTGTGTGTGCTGTGTTGGGAGGCCAAAGAAGAAGCAAATAAGCAGAGTCAACATAGTCCTCCGAGAGATCCACGCTGCTGGTATCAGGTTTTTGTCAACCTTGATTTCCATTGCTGAAATCCCCCTCTCCTTGGAGCTTCTTAAAATTTTCTCAATGCACAATTTTTTTTAATTTTTTTTTATTTGTTCGGAAATCAACTTTTCAATAAAAATTTGTATTTTAGCTGTACCTTGGGTTCAAAAATTGATTTTCGAACCATAAGGTTGCGTTTGGTAGAGTTTTGTAAATATGATTTGAGAGTATGAGTTGTATTTTGAGTTTGTGAGTTGTGAAATTATGATTTGAGTGTAGAAAATTTGTTTGATTATGGTTTTTGAATAGAGTGTTGAATTGAGTTTTGAATTGAGTTTTGAAAGTTTGATTTGACATGTGAAGTAAGAAAATTTGTTTGGTTATTAGTTTTGGAAAGATTTTTCAAAATTTAATTCAAATTACTATAACTCATAACAAAACACACTACTTTCACACTATTGAAAATTTTGATTAATACTCATAACCAAACTCTTTTTAAAATTCAATTAAAAAAATTTATTATTAACAAAAAATAACATTAATCAATTTTTTAATTGAAAATACTACAAAGGAAATAATTTTTTTTCAAAATAAATATTCAAAAAATTTAAATCATAAATATTTAAATAATTTAAATAATCTAAAAAACTTAATAAGTAAAAAATTAAAATAAATATTCAAAAAATTTAAATTGTAAAAATTTAAATAATTTAAATATTCAAAAAATTTAAATAATTTAAAATGTTAATATTTTAAATTTAAAAACAACTCTACACTCAAATCGTAACCAAACATATAAAACAAAACTCAATTAAGAAATTATTTTTAAACCTTATAACCAAATACATAATTCGAAACTCCATACTACTTTCATAACTCTGCACTCAAATCGTAACTAAATACATAACAAAAAAATTAAAATATTTAAAAATATTTTTATAAAATAGGGTTTGAATTTATTTTTATAAAATATTTTAAAATTTAAAAAATTAAAATCGTAATATTTTGAAATTAAAATATTTAAAAATATTCAAAAAATTAAAAAATTAAAAAAATCGTAACATGTTTAAATATTAAAATATTTAAAATCTTAACAAAATTAAAATATTTTTAAAATATTGATTTGAATTGAGTTTTGAAAAGAGTTTTGAATTATGTGTTTGATTATGAGTTTTGAAAAGTAATAATTATATTTTGAATTGAGTTTTGAGAAATGGGTGTAAAATTATGATTTGAAAACTCAAAACAAACAACACACTCAAATCAATGGGTGAAACTATAATTTGAGAGGCTTACCAAATGGAGTCTAAGTTTTTGTTTGGAAGTTGACTTTTTAACCATGTAAGTTTTGTTTGGAAATCAATTTGTGTGGAATTAATACTACTATTTCCTTGGATTGCCAGGATATAAGCCCGGTTTGTTTTTAGAGGTAGAATGGAGGAAATTCACAGTGAAGGGATTGCTAGTGAAGGGATTAAGTAAAATTATGTTTGTTTTGATGATAATTGTTAGTGTAGGAATTATTAAATTATTTTTATATAAAATAATAAAACAAATAAAAAATATAAAAAATTAAATACTAATGTTAAAAAAAATGCCCAACATGTAAAAAATAAAAAAAAATAAAAAAATTTCTAGTCCGGCGGACTATTTTTCTAATACCACCTCCATTTCCTCCATTCCAATCTCCCTTCCAACCTCCATCTTAATCCCCTCTTCTATCTCAATCTCTTCTTCCTCTCAATCCCTTCTCTAACTTTACAAACAAACACAATACTAACCCAAGGGGTTGTGGCATTGTGGTAAGGCCTTGGGGTTTAAACCCTAAGGTCACAAGTTCAAGTTCCCCCCTTGGGCCAATCTCCTGGGCGTAGCACTGTTGGTTAGGAGGTTGGACCTCAAGTTGTCTAGTCAGCACTTGGTGTGGGTTCAATGCTCCTCCGCCGTGCGAGTCCTGACTTACCGGAGCTTGCCTTGTGAGGTCGGGACAAGCTTCCAGGTTATAGTCTCTTGCTTGGAACGGCCAACAGGACACCCTGATGATCTCCTCAAGGGGCGCTGCCTTGGACCTGCGGGAGAGTGGGAGGATTTTCCTATAACAAAAAAAAAAAAAAAAAAAAACACAAAACTAAATGAGTCCCACCTTCATTCTAATTCTATTGCACCCTCTATACCTCAAAATAAACGGAGCCTAAGTGGGTTCTAGGTAAACCCGACGAACACGGCACCCGACTAATGTGGCGTTTTCTGTCACAAAGCTATAACGACAGTTGGAATTTAGATAAAAGTGGTAAGAACTTTAATAGTTCTAAGGACCAAAGTTAAAGAAAATAGAGGTGCAAGTGTAATTTACCGTCACATAAATAAATATAGGACAAATTATACTTCATACTTTATGACATATAAACTATGGATTGTTGTCTTTACCCCCTTCTAATTAAAAATTGTTAAATTTTAACCGTCTGATAGTCTAATTTGTTTTAATATCAAATTTTTGTAAATAGTTTTTGACGAAAGGATAATAGAAAAGTGTCATATAAGCTATACATATTAATTTTGGAGAAAATTGATGAAAATTTCACTCTAATAGTTGTTTAAGGCATTAGGTTCAGTAATTTTTTTTTTTTTTTTGTTGGTGAGAGATCTACGTTTTGTGAAATAGTTTGATGAGAAGTCCTGAATGACATTTTATTTCCAATTTTACCCATAGACTTTTTTTTATTTGTTTGACTTTTTGTTGACTTTCTGTTCAAATTTATATCTATGTCAAATTATTTTCTATCTTTTCATATTTTTTTGTCTATCTGTTAAAATTTTTTATCTATCCATTCAATTTTTTTGTCTATTTGTTCAAATTTTTTTCTGTGTAAATTTTCTATCTGTTCAAATGTTTTTGTGTAAATTTTCTATCTATCCAAATTTTATGTGTACAAATTTTCTATCTGTCCAAATTTTTTATGTGCAAGTTTTCCATTTCCTCATTATCATCATCTAATCAACACTCTCTCCCTATCTGCTGCATTGTGTTTCATCACCATCATCAAAAAAAAAGATCTTAGATCCAAAAAAGATCCAATAGATCCAAAAAAAAATTCCTAGTATCTGTTGGATACATACAACACCAATAACAATTTCCATCTTCATTTTTCTGTTATCAAACCCAAGTACATACAAATATATATATAGAGAGAGAGACTTTGATTTTGATTATTCTTTGATTCAGAATGCATTCACACGTAGCTTCCTCTCAAAACCAAAGACGATGAAAGAAAATATCATCACGATTCCAAAATATGGAACAAATTCAATTACTATAAACAAGTATGATTCGACGCACAAAACCAGCAATACTTATTGATATCAAATTCGGTACACAAATCTCAACCGAACTTTCTTCATCCTCTACAAAGTTCCGAAGTGATAACTCTTCAATTTCGCCGAACAAATCTTTAGATTCCTAATCGCCCAGCAATAATCGATCCCCAAAATCTCAAGATTCGGATACCCAAAAATCAAACCTAAAACTATTTGATCGAAGACTATCAATTTGAGAGAATGAATCGCATTGTTGATAAATTTGATGGGATCGAGAGGTAACAATCGCAGAGCTTCAAAACCCTAACTCGGCTGTCATTGCCGAAAGGTAAATCATATAAGGCTCTGAATCTGAGTCCGTTGTTGTTGTTGTCATCATCGTCGTGGTAGATTCGATCGATGAAGAAGTCGAGATCAAGCTTGAAGGCGAGGTATATATATACATACATATATACGGAGACGGTGGCGATGGGGTGTCTTAGGAAGTCTACTTCTTTTTCAATTACTATCTAAATCAATGTAGGAAGTTTATGTTATTTTTCTTATATAAGGATGCTTATTGTAATAGTTTTGAGGAGGAATTTAATAATATCAAGAGTTTAGGTGGTTAATTTCTAATTCAAAGGATTGTTGGTGGCTGATCTCCAATCAAAGGATCAAATTCAAGGCTTAGGACCCTATCATCTTGTATCAGAGCATTCGATCTTTGAACTTTCATCTCATCTTGTTCTGCCATTCATTATCATCAACATGATTGTTAAGGAACTTAAAGAACAAGTTGTTGCTCTTATTATTAGGATGGATGTGATGTCTACTAATATGCAAGAGTTGATACGTTATAGACAAACCAATAATACCATTCTTCAAAATATCCAAGTGTTGCGCAATGTGAAGCTCACCTTCCCCAACCTGGCATCAATCTTAATCCACCTGGACAATGTGACGATGATGATTGGATTGGTGGTCCAAATTTTAAGGGTCGAACTTTCCGAATTGATTTTCCAAAATTTAACGGTACTGATCCTAAATGGTGGTTATTTCAAGGTGAACAATATCAAGAACTTAATGGTGTTTTAGACGCATAGATAGTTCCTTTGGTTGTCGTGCACCTTCAAAGCGATGTTATTTCTTGGTATTGTTGGATTAAAATATCCCTTGGGTTTTGACTTGGTAGCAATTTTCTCGAGCCATATGCACCCGTTTTAGTTCTTGACAACACATTGATCTTTGTAGTTCATTAGCCAAACTGTCTCAGATTGGCATTGTTCGTCAATTTATTACGGAGTTTGAGCGACTTGATAATATGGTTCTAGGTTTGCTTGAGTAGCATCAAATTAGTAATTTTCTTTCTGGACTTCGTGCCGACATAAGGGCTGGTGTTCGTTTGCTTTGTCCAATGAGTCTAATTGAGACCTTTGAATTAGCACTTGGCTAAGAGGATGCAATTATAGTAACCATCACACATAATATGACCAAGACTATTTCTCGTCCATCTTTTTCATGGCCTTCTAACATATCTTATGTACCTAAGCCTGTTAACCAATTGCTATCCTTACCTACTGGTGTTAAACGTTTGTCATGGACTGAACAGAAGGAATGACGTGAGAAGGGTCTTTGTTTTAATTGCGATGAGATTTATAAGCCTGGTCATCAATGCCAAAAGCCATAATTATCACTCTTAGAAGGTGAACCGGAGGTCGAAGTTGAGGACTTTGAATCTGAAACCGTAGTTGGTGGTGTTCCAGAACCCCCAACTTCTAAAATTTTGTTATATGCTCTTTGTAACAAGCCCGCGGGGGGACCTCGCTACAGCTCAGACTCGAATTGTGTTACGGTTCTTAATCTTGAACCAAAGAGTCCAAATTCGGCAAATCGTTTTGAGAAAACAGATTTTTTTTTTGAAAGAAGTGCCAAACATGGACTGCTTTGCCAGATACAGAGTCACCACCTAAATATTTTATTTTTGGGAAATTTAGGAAACCCTGACTCGTTTGCCTAAGGCCACGTGTTCGTCATCACCAAAGTTGCCTCGGCTCGGGAACTTGGGTACGATTGGGGAAGGTCACTTCGTGAGCACCCCCGCTCGCCCGATCAAAGATCGGCCTCTACTAATCATGATATCTATTTTTGAAAACATTGTGTGTTCTTATTCCGGTTATTAGCCTAGGTTACTATGTGATGCGCACAGCATACAAGTATAGACTGAGTCGTCTGAATTGGAACAAAACACTTCATGTTTGTTTGTGAAAATGGTTTGCTACTCGCAAGTAGGCTTAAAATGCGAATTTTGCCACCCTCGGGTGGGCTTAGAAAACATGATTTTGCCACTGTCTAGTGGGCTTAAAACAAACGTTTGATGAATTGCTCCAATCCAAATAACCCAACCTTCACCCACAGGCATTCAAGCAGTTATATCACATAAGCACATAGCCTCATGGTAAGCATGCTATTCATGGCAGTCACTCATACGCATGCAAGGATGCTAAAGCATAAAACTCACCGAGTACTCCAAGCCAAAACAAAAACCGATTAGAAATCCATGCATGATCCTAAATATACAGAAATGCCTAATGCAACACATGCAAAAATGCAACTATAGCAGGCTCAGCTATTCTAAACATGGCATATGAAATGCAACAGTTATCAAGTATTCAATTTGGAATTGAAATACAAATGCAGTTAGTATGATGCGCCGAGCCCGGTGCGTGCAAGACAGATGAATGAATGCAACATGCTATCATACTGTATGCTCATTGAAACATGCCCTAATCTAACCATCATAAGCGGATAAATAAAAGGGGAGAAAGACGTGGGGTTGGAAGACATACATCACACACACGCACACTTATTACAATTATGCCCTCGCGCAGAGGGTCCAAATAAATAGTACAGTCCAAATAATACAGTCCAAATAAATTAACGAATTAACTAAGAAAACAATAAATTGGCGTGCAAGCCAGGGGCTGCCTTGATTCTTCTTCAGGTGGCGAATGATGCATGTCCGGGTTGCCTTTGTGCGGAAATCCATGACGATGCCCTGATTAGCCTCTGTTTTGCATTAGTTTTTTGGAAAGCGCGCCAAGCCCCGGAAGGCTGCTGATTCTTGATTTGCTGCAACAGAGAGCAGGAAAGGGGCATGGCAATGTATTTTCACAAATGTATGCATGCCTCGATCCTCGTGCCACTAATCACGCATCTCGATGCATGATGGCCGAGGAATCGAATTGCACAACTCGATATGGAATGAATGCATATGAGAACTCAACTAAAACCTAACTCCATCATGGGTTATCTGGAGTGTCGGTGACTGGGGAATTGAAACACGTTCCGTCACTCGGAGTACGGAACGCACCTCGTTTCCCGTGCTCGGGCTAACTCCTATCCCGAAACACAATGCAATACGCATGATATGCATGAATGCAACTAAGATACAACCTAACATGCACAATGCTATGGAATGGCATAGACAATGCACGAGGTAACATGGCATACACAATGCGCTAACATACAATCCTAGCATACACAACGCTATGGAATGAAATGGCATACACAATGCGATATGGACTTACACTAACACAAGTGGACCTCAGCCACACTCACATAAGAGGCCATTAGATGAAAATGAGACACTCGAAATGCGTGCACACGTGCACGCAAACCGAGGACCGACCCTAAGGCACGAAATGCCACTCTAACAAGACATAGCAAAACATGGAATATAACATACTAGTAAGCAAATTTCAGAGGCGAAAAGGATGCAAAACAGCCCCGAAAGATGGCAAAATGACACCCGATGCATGGAATAGGTCCCGAAACATGAAATTAGGCATACGAAATGACCTATGACTATGCAATGCATGCATTATTCGAACATGGGATGTGAAGACAGAATCAAGACAGCCCAAAAATAAGCATATTTACAGTTCTAAGCAAAGCCAAACAGCGAACGAAAATGGGGCTAAACTAGCATGCAAAAATGGCCCCGAAAGCAAGATAATGAAGCAAGTGACAGCTGCTGACCCTAAATAGAGAAGGTCCCTTCTACAATGTTGAAGAGGGGCCCAAAATATGGTACTTTAAAGTTTACCACAAGCCAAAAAAAAAAAAAAAACACAAGTATGGCAAAACTCATGCAAAAAGTGGGCCTAAAGGAGGACAAAGAAGTAAGTGATGCATGCTGGCCCCAAACAGATGAAGGTCCTTCAACAAAGTTGAAGAGGGACCTAAGATATGACTTTTTACAGTTGATGGTCAAACCCAAAACAGTGTACAAGTATGCTCAAAATACTATGCAAGATAAGGCCAAAAAGAGAGCTATAATACAAAGTATAAAAAGGATGCTTCAAAAAGCAAAAGACCCTCAATGAAACATGAAGAGGGGGTCAAAATAAGGCCATTTTTAGTTCGGACCAGAGTCCAAAAACAGAAGCACAAGAGGCTAACAAATCATGCAAAAATGGGGCCAAAAGAGGGATACAAAGGCAAGTGACAAAAAGAGGCCCCAAACAGTGATGATCCCTTCAAAAATGTTGAAGAAGGGCTCAAAATAAGCTAATTCACAGTTTAAAACATGCCTCAAAACAGTTTACATATAGGCCAAAAACAACATGCAAGAAAATGGCATACAAGGGAGGTAATGAAGCAAGTGCAACAAGGAGGCCCTAAACAGTGAGAGGCCCTTAATAAAACATGGAAAATGGATCAAAATAAGCCTATTTCTAGTTAGGGTCGGAGCCCAAATATGCAAGCACAAAGGGCTAAGATATTGAACAAAATAAAGCCAAAAGGAAGGGAAATGTGCTTACCCTTGTAGCCTAGTCTTTGACAGCTTCTTGGCACAAGAAATGGTGCTTCCTAAGCTCTGGAAAGCTACTCCAAGTGGCTGGAATGGAGGTGGTGGTGTAGAAAAGGTTGTAGGACTTGGATGTTTTGGAGGGTTGAAGTGAGGGAGAGAGGGAAGTGCAATACAAGGCTCCAAGGGAATTTTTCTAACCCTTCAAACACAGTTGGGAGGCTGTTTATATAGGAAAAATAGGGGGAGAAAAAGGGGGGAAAAATGGGGGGGAAATGAATTCAAGTTTTCCCCCAAAAAGTTGGCCCCCCGGATACAAAATCTAGGGGGAAAAGGAGGGTACATTTGGACTGAACAGGATGCAAGGAGCAAGGCCGGCTGGTTATTGGGCTTGCAAGTGGCCGGCCGGCTTTCCCCATGGCCGGCCGGCCAGGGGTCAAAAAGGCCAAGTGTAATTAGTGGCCGGCCACCACAAATTGATGGCCTCCCATGTGTTCTCAACACAACCCTGTGGTCAAAAACTGGAAACAGTGAACCAGGAGAGAGAACAACCCACTTTTCAAAGGGGTTCAAAAGGTTCAAACACAATTACTGGCCAGCCACCAAATATTGGTGGCCACCCAGGTGTGTACAACACAAATAAGGGGGTTAGGGTTGAAGAAAATGGCCCTAAGGGTGGTCAACATTGGCTTCCGAGTGAGAAAAAATGGGTGACGGAGGGCGATGAAGGAATATAACTAGTTGCTGAAACAATTACCGGCCTCCCACCCTTCTACGACCTTCCTGGTGATGAAACAGAGGTCCCTGCCAAAAATTAACGCAAACCGATGCAAAATGAAGGTTCGGGGGCCGAAACGCGCAGCCCGGGGCCCCGAAAACCGACTGTTAGGCACCGGGAGTGGTGTTCGACCACGAAGTTGGTCTCTCGGACCATAGTGTCCCTCAAAAGGGAGTAAATAAGATGCATGCCAAAAACCGGAGCAAACGGAGGTGGTTAGGCGGTCCCGAACCGAGGCACTCGGCCTGACGGCTCTGAAAACCGGGAACCGGGCTCCGAAATGGGCAAAATGGCCTACGACCACAAAATGTAGCCCGCGGCCACTGAGAGATGATCTATGAGACCTCTCCCTCCCTTTGGGAAGAGAAACAGAGAAAACCGAGCCTGGTTCGCAAACCGAGGGAAGGCACAGAAAAGCCCGGAAGTCCGGAGGCAAGGCTCACGGCTGAGACTCTGAAACCTCTGGACGAGCACGATATGCAACATCACCAAGCGCTCAATTGGTGACGTCTGATTCTTAAGGTCGGTCAAAAATGGGGTGTCTACAGTTGCCCCTCTTTGACAGAACTTGAAAGTCATAAGTGACGGGAGTGAATGTCAAAGCCCAGAGACGACCCATTTTTGACAAGGCCGAAGACTTAGACAAACAGGCGAGATAAACAAAGATGTGCCCGCAGGCAAAGGGGCAAAATGCAAAATGATATACACAAGGCCAAATGTAACTTGATGTTCATGCAAGCGCAACAAGCTGTAATGAAGCAAATATTCGCAAACAGATGCAACAGTTTTAAGCAAGAATGCAAAGCAACAACTACATTTCATGCAGTTAGGAATGCGGAGAATTATTCAATTCTCGTCACGTCTCACACGGAGAAGATACGATACCTGCGCGATTCGTCTGGTCACACCAGCTTCAAATGAACCGTACATACAATATCGTGCCTGCAAAAGAGAGAAACTCAACAAGCACAACATGCTAACAACATATGTTCAATGCGATATCGAAAGTTCGACAAGCGCGGTGTCGGTGGGTGAGTGCATTGCAATGCGAGAAAGGAGTGTGCGTGATAACGCAAGCTTAAACACAGAGGCGTGGTAATATCAAAGAGACGTGCATAACAATGCAAGTATGTTCATGAGAATGCAAGTTAGATGCACAATAATGCAGAACAAACGCAAATCAGGATGCGTGTTCGTCACAAGACGGCGAGCAAGGAAATGCGCGTTTCGGCGAGAGTGACTCGATCGCGGCCTCCGGTTCACCTCCCGGAGAGGTTACAACATGTTCAAAAAGAATACACCTTGATTTTGATGAGTAATGATGAGACACACGTCAGAAGTTGAAGTTGAAGTTCCGGCGGAGCGATTTCGCGACAGAAAGTGCATTTCTCTTGTACTTTTTCAGGTCCCGGGGACTCCAATTTTTCTCAAAATTTGCAGAGACCTTGGGGGAGGGGGTGTGGAGAACACCACCGGCCAGTTTTATTTCCCAGGGGAGGCCACCGGCCATTTTTTGAAAAGGAGATGGCCGGCCAGCTTGAAAAGGTGGCCGGCCGGCCACTTGTCCAAATCCGTGGGCATTTTTGTCTTTTCACCCTCTTTTCTTTAAATTCATTCGGCCAAACATTTTGAGCTCATAACCTCAGCTCCGAAATCATCTCCTCTACCTTCCCAAACCATTTTCCTCTTCAGATCTGAGCTCTATACGCGTTTTCCAACACCCCACGCAAGTTGTTTTCGCGAAAACTTTCAGTTTTAAGCACTTTGAACCGATTAAATTTTAATTTCGGTGCTTCTTTTCTCATTTTCGCCACTTGAGGTGAGTTTATCTCAACATTTGGAAGATTTTCTCGGGAGTTGACTTTTGTTGACTTTTTCATTTCCCGAGAGTTGACTTTTGTTGACTTTTTCTATTTTTTGCTCATTTTTGCTCCTTTTGCAGGTTTTCTGAAATGGCCGGTCATTTTCCACACGGTGGAGGTCCTGCGAATGCCGGAGGTGATCCCGATATCATGGCTCTGCCTCCGAGGGTTCGACCCTTCATACCCGAGAGGTATGCCCCGCTAGCACATATTCTTCCGCGAGCTGTTTTCCATCACTTCACAGACTTTGACGAGTAAGCACCCGGAGATCTGCTTCTGCGGGAGCCGAAGTATCACCTCTCTTATGAGGCACGAGAGGTATTTACTTCGTTTTTATCTTTTCTGCAACGTATTCTGCATTTTTCGTGCATGCTGTTTACATTCTGAACACACGATTCAATCACTTGAGTTTCTGAACACTTAGCCCATAAATTGATTGTGAACACACGGCACACACTGATTGAGAGTTGAACACGCAGCCCAAACACTGATCTTCTGAACACACAGCTCAAATTGAAGGTGAACACACGGCGCACACTGATTGAGTTTTGAACACACAGCCCAAACATTGATTTTCTGAACACACACTCCGAATTGAAGGTGAACACACGGCACACACTGATTGAGATTTGAACACGCAGCCCAAACACTGATTTTCTGAACACACAGCCCGAATCGAAGGTGAACACGTGGCACACACTGATTGAGATTTGAACACGCAGCCCAAACGTTGATTTTCTGAACACACAGTCCGAATTGAAGGTGAACACATGGCACACACTGATCGAGATTTGAACACGCAGCCCAAACACTGATTTTCTAAACACACAACCCAAGTTGAAGGTGAACACGCGGCACACACTGATTGAGAGTTGAACACGCAGTCCAAACACTGATCTTCTAAACACACAGCTCAAATTGAAGGTAAACACACGGCGCACACTGATTGAGTTTTGAACACACAGCCCAAACACCGATTTTCTGAACACACAGTCCGAAGTTAAAGGTGAACACGCGGCACACACTGATTGAGAGTTGAACATGTAGTCCAAACACTGATTTTCTGAACACACAGTCCGAACTAGAGGTGAACACATGGCACACACTGATTGAGAGTTGAACATGCAGCCCAAACACTGAATTCTAGCACGCAGCTTACACTTTGAAATCTTGAACACGCGGCTCATTCACTTTACTTTGCACGCAGCCCATTCATTTGCACACAGCTCATTCATTTCATTTGCACACAGCTCATTCATTTTATTGAAGCGTGTATTCATTCTGAATGCTGGTGACTTCTCACACTGTGCAGGGATACGGCTCTACCATGGCTAGAGATTGGTACGCCGAGCTCCCGGAGGCTGTCCAGGATTTGGTTGATTTGGCAGGGTTTGGGCCTTTCTGTACTGGTGTAGACGTCCCCGAACGCATCCCGGGGAAGGGAGTGCGAGTCCCCCCCGTTCTGGTTCGATATTGGGTCACTACAGTTTGAAGGACTCAAATGTCACGGTTCTCAATCTTGAACCAAAGAGTCCAAATCCGGCAAATCGTCTTGAAAACAGATTTAAAGAAGTGCCAAACATGGACTGCTTTGCCAGATATAGAGTCGCCACCTAAATGTAATTTAAATAGGAAATTTAGGAAACCCTGACTCGGTGCCAAAGGCCACGTGTCCGTCATCACCAAAGTTGCCTCGGCTCGGGAACTTGGGTACGATTGGGGAAGGTCACTTCGTGAGGACCCCCGCTCGCCCGGTCAAAGACCGGCCTCTACTAACCATGATATCTGATTTTGAAAACATTGTATGCTCTTATTCCGGTTATTAGCCTAGGTAACTATGTGATGCGCACAGCATACAAGTATAGACTGAGTCGCCTGAATTAGAACAAAACATTTCATGTTTGTTTGTTTGAAAATGGTTTGATGGTGCTACCCGCAGGTAGGCTAAGACGTGGATTTGCCACCCTCGGGTGGGCTTAGAAAACATGATTTTGCCACTATCTAATGGGCTTAAAACAAACATTTGATGAATTGTCTCAATCTAAGTACCTCAACCTCCACCCACAGGCATTCAAGGCAGTTATATCACACAAGCACATAGCCTCATGGTAAGCATGCTATTCATGGCAACACTCACACGCATGCAAGGATGCTAAAGCATAAAACTCACCGAGTACTCCAAGCCAAAACAGAAACTTATTAGAAATCCATGCATGATCCTAGATACACAGAATGCCTAATGCAACACATGCAAAAATGTAAATTATAGCAGGCTCGACTATTCTAAACATGGCATATGGAATGCTACAACTAACACGTATTCAATTTGGAATTGAAATACAAATGCAGTTTGTATGATGCGCCGAGCCCGGTGCATGCAAAACAGATGAATGATGCAAACATGCTGTCATACTGTATGCTAATTGAAATATGCCCTATATCTAACCATCATAAGCAGGTAAATAAAAGGGAAGAAAGACGTGGGGTTGGAAGACATACATCACACTCACCCACACTTATTACAATTATGCCCTCGCACAGAGGGTCCGAATAAATAATACAGTCCCGAATGAAAGAATAATACAGTCCGAATAATACAGCTCGAATAATATACAAATTCTTAATTAATTAACGAATTAACTAAGAAAAACTGTAAACTGGCATGCAAGCCAGGGACTGCCTTGACTCTGCTCCGGATAATGAAATGATGCATTTTTGGGCTGCTTTGCGCGGAAATCCACTGGGATGCCCCAATTAGCCTCTGTTTGCAATGTTTCTCGAAATGCGTGCCAGACTTCGAAAAGTTGCTGATTCTTCATTTTGCTTCATTTTGCTGCAACAGAGAGCAGGAAAGGGGCATAGCAATGTATTTCACAAATATATGCATGCCTCGATCCTCGGGCCACCAATCACGCATATCGATGCATGATGGCCGAGGAGTCGAATTGCACAACTCAATATAGAATGAATGCATATGAATGCTACAACAAAACCTAACTCCATCATGGATAATCCGGAGTGTCGGTGACTTGGGAATTGAGACCCGTTCCGTCGCTCGGAGTACGAAACGTGCCTCGTTTCCCGTGCCCGGCTAACTCCTATCCCGAACACGATGCAATATGCATGATATGCATGAAATGCAGCTAATATGCAATCCTAACATACACAATGTCATGGAATGGCATGCACGCTGCACGAGGTAATACACAACCGGGCATACACAATGCTATGGATGAAATGGCATACGTAATGCAATAATGGGCTTACACCAACATGAGAGAGCCTCAGCCACACTCACATAGGAGGCCATTAGATGAAAACAAGATACCTCGAAGTGCGTGCCCGCGAACGGACCCTCGGGCACCGAAATGCCACCCTAATGAGACATGGCAAAGACATGGAATATGATATGCAAGCATGCAAAAATCAGTGGCAAAATGAGGGACAAAACAGCCCCGAAATGAGGCGAAATAATACCCGATGCATGAAATGATCCCGAAATGCGAAGATAATGCACGAAATGGCCTACAGCTATACAATACATGCATAATTGATACATGACATGAAAAATCAGAAGCAAGGCAGCCCCAAAACTCACATTTTTACAGTACAAAACAAGGTCAAACAGCAATCACAAGTAGGGCTAAAATGGCATACAAAAATGGCTCCGCAAGGGAGGCTATGAAGTAAGTGGTAGATGAAAAGCCCAAACAGAAAACTACCCTTCTACAACACTGAAGAGGGACTAAAAATATGAACATTTACAGTTTATGACAAGCCCCAAATCAGTATGAAAACATGCTCAAAATACAATGCAAGATATAGGCTACAAGAGGGTATAACATGAAGTAGGAAAAATATACATCAAACAGCCAAAGACCCTTAATGAAACATGTCAAGGGGGTCAAAATATGACTACTTTAAGTTCTGGTCATGGCCTAAAACAGAATCTAGATAAGCCTAAAAAAGCATACAAAAATGGGGGCCAAAGAGGGGTATAATGGTAAGTGCTACATGGAGGCCCCCAACAGTGTTGAGCCCTTCTACAATGTTGTAGAGGGACTCAAAATAAGACAACTCACAGTTTATATCATGCTCAAAAAAAGATCACACATAGGCTAGAAATATCATGAAAAATTATGGTATTTAAGAGGGTATTGAAGCAAGTACCAAATGGGGGGCTCAAACAGGGTTGAGCCCTTAAACAAACATGAATAATGGCTCAAAAAAATGACCCTTTTAGTTAGGGTCGGAGCCCAAAACAGTAATAAAATAGGCTAGAAGAATGGTGCAAAAAAGTGCTACAAAAGAGGGAGATTGACACTTACCCTTGAAGATCACTTCTTTGCTACCTCTTGGACCAAGGAATGTTGCTTCCTAGCTGATGGAAAGCTCCCCAAGCTTCTGGAAATGGAGTGGTGGTGGTGGTTCTTGGTAGTGATGGAGAGATGGTGCAAAACTTAGAGATTTTGAGAGGAAATGAGAGAGATGTGTATCTATGTGCTCAAAGCAAGTTTTCCCACCCTCTTAACAAAGCTGGAGCTGCTGTTATGTAAGCAAGAATGGAGGAGAAAGGAAGGGAAAATGTGTAGTCAAAAGGGATTAAGTTCCCTTCCTCTACAAAAGTCCCCCGAAATCAGATATTTTGGGAGAAAAAGCTATACAGCTGTAAAGCACACATCCCAAGGAACATGGCCGGCCACCTATTTTTGTTGCAGGTGGCCGGCCGGCCACCCCCTATGGCCGGCCGGCCAAGGGTCAAAAGGCTCAAGAAGATTTTCTGGCCGGCCACCAGAGAAAGGTGTCCTCCCAGGTCTCCTTATCACAACCCTGTGGTTCAAAATTGGCAACTCTAAAACAAGAGAGAGAATAGGCCACTTTTAGGAGGGGTTCAAAAGGTTCAATCTGAATTACTGGCCGGCCATAGACTTTTAGGGTCCTCCCATGTGTGTACAACACAAATATGTGGTTTGGGGTTGAAGAAAATGGCCCTAGGGTGGTCAACATTGGCTCGGAAGTGAGAAAAACGGGCGTCGGAGGGCGCCGGAGGAATATAACTGGTTGCTGAGACAATTGCTGGCCTCCCACCCTTCAGTGACCTTCCTGGTGATAAAACAGAGGTACCTGCCAAAAATGAACGAAAACCGATGCAAAACGAATGCTCGGGGGCCAAAACACGCAGTTCGGGGTCCCGAAAATAGGCTGTTAAGCACCGAAAGTGGCATTCGACCACGAAGTGGGTCTCTCAGACCTCAGTGTCCCTCAAAAGGGAGTAAATAAGATGTATGCCAAAAACCGGAGGAATCGGAGATGGTTAGACGGTCCCGAACTGAGGCACACGGCCTGACGGCTCCGAAAACCGGGAACCGGGCTCCGAAATGGGCAAAATGGCCTACGGCCACGAAATGTAGCCCACGGCCACTGAGAGATGGTCTACGGGACATCTCCCTTCCTTCAGGAAAAGAAATAGAGAAAACCAAGTCTGGTTCACAAACCGAGACAAGGTATAGAAGAGGGTTCGGAAGTCCGGAGGCAGGGCTCACGGCCGTGACTCTGAGACTTCTGAACGAGCACAATATGCAATATCACCGAGCGCTCCATCGGTGACGTCTGAGTCTTAAGATCGGTCAAAAATGGGGTGTCTACAGTTGCCCCTTTTTGACAGAACTCGGAAGTCACAAGTGACGGGAGTGAATGTCAAAGCCCAGAGACGACCCATTTTTGACAAGGCCGAAGACTTAGACAATCATACAAGATACACAGAGATATGTGCCCGCAGGCGTGCCCGCAGGCAGGGGGCAAAATGCAAAGCGATATGCACGGAGCCAGATGTAACTTAATGATCATGCAAGTGCAGCAAGCTGTAATGAAGCAAGTATTCGCAAATAGATGCAACAGTTTTAAGCAAGAATGCAAAGCAACAACTACATTTCATGCAGTTAGGAATGCGGAGAATTATTCAATTCTCGTCGCGTCTCACACGGAGAAGATACGATACTTGCGCGATTCGTCTGGTCGCACCAGCCTCAAATGAACCATACATACAATATCGTGCCTGCAAAAGAGAGAAATTTAACAAGAACAATATGCTAACAACATATATTCAATGTGATTCCTGTGATTCCGAAAGTTTGATACACGCAGTGTCGGCGAGTGATTGCATCGCAATGCGAGAAAGGAACGTGCGTGACAACGCATGCTCAAGCACAGAGGTATGGTACACCAAGAAAACATGCATGACAATGCAAAATGCTCATGAGAATGCAAGTTATGTGCACAACAATGCAAAACGAGCATAAATCAGGGTGCCCGTTTGTTGCGAAACAACGAATAAGGAAACGCGCATTTCGGCGAAGGCGACTCGATCGCGGCCTCTGGTTTACCTCCCGGAGAGGTTATAACATGCTCAAAAAGGATACACTCTGATTTTGATGAGTAATGATGAGACACATGTCAGAAATTGCAGCTGAAGTTTCGGCGGAGCAATTTCGCGCCAGAAAGTACACTTTTCTTGAACTTTTTCAGGTCCCGGGAACTCCAATCTTCCTCAAAATTTGCAGAGAGCTAGGTGAGCATGTGGGGGACATGGCTGGCCAGTTATTTTCCCAAGGGGAGGCCACCGGCCAGTTTCCAAAAAGCAAATGGCCGGCCAGCTAGAAAAGGTGGCCGGCCGGCCGGCCAGCCACCTGCCTAAAACAGTGGACAGTTTGGTCTTTTCACCTCATTTTCTTTATATTCTCTCATCCATTCACTTCGAGCTCACACCCACAGCTGCGAAAACTTCTCCTCTTGCTTCCCAAACCATTTTCTCCTTCAGATTTGCACTTTATACGTGCTTTTCAACCTCCCACGCAAGTTGTTTTCGCAAAAACATTCGATTTTAAGCTCTTTGGACCGATTAAATTTTGATTTCGGGGCTTCTTTTCTTATTTTCACCACTTGAGGTAAGTTTGTCTCAATATTTGGAAGATTTTCTCGGGAGTTGACTTTTGTTGACTTTTCCATTTCCCGAGAGTTGACTTTTGTTGACTTTTTCCAATTTTGGCTCATTTTTGCTCATTTTGCAGATTTTTCGAAATGGCGGGTAATTTCCCTCATGGTGGAGGTCCTCCAGGTGCCGGGGATGATTTCGATATCATGACGCTGCCCCCGAGGGTCCGACCCTTTATTCCCGAGAGATACGCCCCGTCGGTGCACATTCTTCCGCGGGCCATTTTTCGTCATTTTACTGACTTCAATGATCGGGCACCCGGAGATCTACTTCTACGAGAGCCGGAGCATCACCTTTCTTACGAGGCACGAGAGGTATTTTACTTCATTTTCTGTATTTTTCGTGCATTTCATACCTTTGCCATGCTTGAACACACAGTTTAGCTTATGACATAGTACTTTGCTTGCATCCTGAACATGTGGCTTAAACACCTGAATTTCTGAACACTAGGCTCATTGATTGATTGTGAACGCACGGTACACACTAGTTAAGAATTGAACACACAGCTCAAACACTGATTTGTCGAACACATAGCCCGAATTTGAAGGTGAACACACAGCACACACTGACTAAGAGTAGAACACACAGTCCCAAACTCTGATTTTCTGAACACACAGTCCAAGTTGATGGTGAACACACAGCACACACTCTGATTTTCTGAACACACAGTCCAAGTTGATGGTGAACACACAGCACACACTCTGATTTTCTGAACACACAGTCCAAGTTGATGGTGAACACACGGCACACACTGATTGAGAGTAGAACACGCAGTCCCAACTCTGATTTTCTGAACACACAGTTCAAGTTGATGGTGAACACATGGCACACACTGATTGAGAGTAGAACACGCAGTCCCAAACTCTGATTTTCTGAACACATAGTCCAAGTTGATGGTGAACACACAGCCCACTGATTTTCTGAACACACAGTTCAAGTTAATGGTGAACACACGGCACACTGCTTGAGAGTAGAACACGCAGCCCCAAACTCTAATTTTCTGAACACACAGTTCAAGTTAATGGTGAACACACGGCACACACTAATTGAGAGTAGAACACGCAGCCCCAAACTCTGATTTTCTGAACACACAGTTCAAGTTAATGGTGAACACACGGCACACACTGATTGAGAGTAGAACACGCAGCCCAAAACACTGATTTTCTGAACACACAGTCCAGCCCAGATTAAGCGAACACCAGCCCACTGATTAAGATTTGAACACGCAGCCCAAACCTGATTTTCTGAAACACACAGCCCAGATTAAAGCGAACACGCAGCCCACTGATTAAGATTTGAACACGCAGCCAAAACACTGATTTTCTGAACACACAGCCAGATTAAAGCGAACACGCAGCCCACTGATTAAGATTTGAACACGCAGCCCAACCACTGATTTTCTGACACACAGCCCAGATTAAGCGAACACGCACCACTGATTAAGATTTGAACACGCAGCCCAAAACACTGATTTTCTGAACACACAGCCCAGACATTTGAGATGAACACGCAGCCCATATTTTGATATCGAACACAGCTTATTTACTTGCGTTTGCATACGGCTCATTCATTTCATTTGCACACGGCTCATTCATTTCATTTGCACACGGCTTGTTCATTTCATTTGCACACGGCTTGTTCATTTCATACTGACACATGCATTCATTCTGAATGCAGGTTGGCTCTCGTACCGTACGAGGATACGGCTCCACTGCTGCGAGAGAGTGGTATACCGAGCTCCCGGAGGCTGTCCGGGATTTGGTTGATTTAGCAGGGTTCGGGGCCTTCTGCATGGGGTTATCACATTGTCCTGCCAGTAGGACACTGTTAGCCGCTTTGGTGGAGAGATGGTGGGACACCACCAATTCCTTCCATTTTTCTGCCACCGGGGAACTGACCATGACCCCGCTAGGCTTTGCTGTACTTACCGGTCTGGACATAGGAGGTTGGCCCATTCCTTATGACGAGGATATGGGCGAATGGGAGGCCGCTTGGGTACATCTGTTGGGGGTCCGCCCGCCTGTGGACAGAGCTTCTGGGAGAGTCCGGTACACTTGGTTCTCTTCCCGTTTTTGGAGGGCGGAGATGGAGCCCGAGTCTCCTGAGGAGGTTGAGCAGTACGCCCGCGGTTTCCTTATGTTCCTCTTTGGCACCACTCTGTTTGCTGATAGGGGGAACACTGTCGGGTTGTATCTTTTGAGTGCCCTAGTGGACCTATCACAGGTCAGTCGGTACGACTGGGGTGGCGCCGGCCTGGCTACCCTCTATTGCTATATGAGCGCGGCCTCTCGCGGGCGGGGAGACTTACTCGGCGGCTATTGGAGAGCCTGGGAGGTACGTTCTGTCCTCTTGATTTACATTTCTGCTCCTCATTACTTGTTCATTGCACACACGGCGCACTTTACATTCTGTATTTTGCCCTCAGCACTTTGTATTTACATTCCGCACTGCTTTTCTCAGCTATGGGTCTACGTATATTTTCCGACGTTAGCCCAGAGATGGAGGTGGCAGGGCCCCTTATGACCCCGTTTCATTGGTATTCGAGGGCCAGCACCGACCAGACCTCGAGAGACTCTCTCTCTACCTGCGACAGTATTTTGACACTGTTCGGACGACAGAGGTATTTCAGAACTCTCAGTTCTCTTCCATTTTCATCTTTGATTTGCCCTGTATATTCCCGATTTCTGATTGATTTATGCATTGGTTATCCGCAGATTACGTGGCAGCCCTGGGCGATCTTGGGCGATGGTCTCCGATTTCAGTATCCTGGAGGATCGGGTAACTCCCAGTGCAGGTTCCTGCTTAAAGGACCGGTTGGTAGAGCATGGTTCCTGGGGGAACGCTTTCTGCGTCAGGTGTGGGGATACACTTCTCAGGACCCTCCTGCCGCACCTCCAGCCACTATGCGGACTGCTGATAGACTCTCTACCCAGGAGGTCGTTAGTGCTATGCAGGGCACCGATGCTTTGCTACACCTTACGGACGGGGACTACGCCACTTATCGTCACACATATCTGATGCCTCCCTTGACGGGAGTGCGTGCTCCGTCACTGAGGCCTGCTGATGTACCATCTTCGAGTCGGGCTCGTGCTACGGATATCCCCTCCTCCAGCAGGGCTGGTACGTCTCGAGGTAGGGGTGGGTCGATTCCCCCGATCCCTCCGACTCTTCATCATCCTGGGTGGCCAGACATGCCGACCGAGTTGACGAGTTGGCGATTTGGGACTCCTTACCAGGTCTCGCTGGAGCCTCCTCTTCCTGACCACAGATATGTCAGAGATCCTGATTCACCCCCGGTATGTTTTACAGCTTTGATTTATCAGTCAGATACTTGGACATTCATTCCCTCACTGATAGTTTTGCATTTGTATCTGTAGCCTCCAGTTGAGTACATGGATGAGATGCTTGGGATGCTGGCCACATTTGAGGGCATGATCCTACGGAGAGAGGCACAGATGGCCATTATGGGCGTGCAGGTATTGTCCATCTTTCCTGTATTTAGCATATTTCTGATGACATACTGGTTTTGAACATTCTGCTGTATTGATAGGCTGTGTAGAGCACATCTGACATACACCCTACTCACATATTGTACTTGCATCTGCTTTTCATATTTGAACTGATGTATTGAACTCTTCACTTTCAGATGCCTCCTGTATAGCACCGCACCGCCCGGGCCAGCCACCCGGCCTTCTCAGAGAGGTCGAGGTGCTGGGCCATCTGGGCCCTTTCGAGGAGCTGGGCCATCCAGGCCTTCTCAGGGAGCAGGGCCATCTAGGCCTTTCCGAGGAGCTCGAGGAGCGGGGTCGTCTCGCAGACGTAGGGCACATGTTATAGAGGCAGAGCCTGATGAGGAGGAGGAGGAGGTCGCAGATCGTGAGTCAGAGACATCTGCTGAGGAGGGGGGCTCCGGCCTTGGTTCCGGGAGTGGAGGCGAGGCTGAGGGGGATCCTGAGGATGACAGCTCCGACCCGGATGGTGATGATGGTGCAGAGGTTGTCCCGCAGAAGAGGATGAGGGGGCCCCCTCATTCCCGCTCCCGAGGATATTGATGCTATTTCCTCTGCTTTATTTACTTTTTGCTAGTAGTTTGTAGCACTTTGCACATTTTTAGGCAGTTTTATTTTCTGTAAAACTTGTACCTTTATTTGTTGTAAAACATGATGGAATGAAACAGCTTTTGAAAAGGTGTTTGTATTTGAAACTCTTAGCATCGCATCGCATCATTTTGCACAAAAATGGAATTGAATGGGAATGTGCCTTGTGTATTTACCGGGTCAGGTAATGAACCGACGCAACAAATCAAACAACTCGACTCACTAAGAAATAACAGAATCTTAGCAAGTTTACAACTCGATAAGCAAAATACAACAATGTTAACGACTCGATAAACAAGACTTAACAAAATTGCGTAAACAAAAAGTAACAACTCAAAACACAAAATGCGACAGCTCGACAAAACTTACAACTCGATAAACAAAGCAACAACTCGATAAGCAAAATACAACAAAGCGTACTTCGGACGGACGATCTGGATGATGGAACGCATCCGAAACTGAGAGAAATGGAGGCCTTCGACATCCCCGATGCATAGAAATGCCTCAAACTTCCTTCCGGAGGGCAAAACAGGACCAATGCATGGCCGGCCACATTTTGCATCTGGGGGACTGAAAGGTGGCCGGCCGGCCCACCTTTCCTGCAACTCCTAGAATTCTGACACTTGTCCTCGAATAGTGTTACCCCCCCTATATAAGCTCCAACTTTGGAACTCTTTCATTTCATCACTGCTTTGCACAAAAATGGAGGCATTTCTCGTAGAAAATCTCACATCTTGGATCTCTTCTTTAGATGGCTCGGAAAAGTTGAACTTCCGGGTTTTCGGCTTGAATGCACTATTCACGCTGGGCCGGACTCCACTGCACCTTCCTTTCCTCCATGCCGCGGTGAGATTTTGGAACCCGGTGACGCATGTCTTCAGCTTCGGAGGGCAAGAGGTATGTCCCACTTTCGAAGATTTTCAAGTCTTGATGGAGTCTGAACGCTCAGAGAGATCTTGCCTCAGTCTCGTTTTGGCCACGCCCAAGCTTTAGGGCGGATGTGCGGTCTCAACGCGCATGATGCTCGATCTCTGATTGTAACGGAATGTTGGATATCCCGAGCCTGATTTACCGATTCTCTGATGCTGGTGACCGCAGCGACCATCATTGGCAAGGTTTCCGACAACATGCCCTCTGCTTGTGCATGCTATCTCATTTTCTGTTTGTCTCGGGCTCCGGAGGAGCTAGCATCCGTTTGATTGAAGTCGCTCAAGGCTTGAGGGAAGGAAGAGCTGCATCGCCATGACATTGGCCGAGACACTGATGGGCTTGGATGCTTTCTATCGCCGGGAGACACTAGATTTGCAGGGAGTCCACTACTGCTGCAGGTAATGTTTCCCACCCATCTCACATATGTATTTGCTCACATCACTCGGCCCTCAGGCTCGGTTTTTCTCACAAAACCCTCATCTTACTTTTCTCTCATCGCACATCTCTCTATTCTTTATTCTCTCATTTTTCATCCCTCCCCAGATATGGTTGATGGATAAATTGCAAGTTGTGGACTCTTGCCCTGCTTACTCAGCCCGCGGCTACTTCTTTCGACAACGCCTAGTTGACGCCCTTGATGAGGGATGGTGGTTTGAATGGATGTGCAATTTGTCTGCTGAACGCATTGCTTGGCGCTGTCCTTGGCTTAACCTTCCGGCGATGAGCTATAGCATGTTTCAGCATACGGGGATCCGATTGATCGGCTTGACTCACTGCGTATTCTATTTCCCATTCCGTATTCTGCGTCAGTTTGGTCATGATCAGACTTGCCCTCCGGAGGGGATTGAGTATCCGGCTGTCACTTTCCCGGTCCGAGGTGCACACCTTGCCCGACATACTAGGCCTGGAGGACTAGAGAGCTCCTGCCCCCTGCCCCTACTTTCAGTTGCACTTTGTCTGACGAGTGCTGGGATTGGCTCAATGAGGAGGCACAGATTGGGCCTAGGTTGGCATCAGAGGCTTCGACTAGCTCTGGGAGGGGGCGCAGGGACACCTGACTTGACTATGCCCCAGATTTATTGCTTTATTAGTACTTTCAAGTTTTCTTTATGAGTGTAATAAAAAGCAACCTCAATTGTATGCAAGAGCAAGAGAACTCTGTTTTGAAATCAATGAAATTGAAGGTTGTGGTACTGAAAATTCTCCGCTTTGGTCCAAAAATGGTCTTAGTTGTAAAAAGATTAATTTTGAGCAAAGTCAACTTTTATTAAAACTTTTCAAAACTATTTTCGATATGGATCAGAACTGGACACGCCTGAGATCTGTCACTGAGATGCACAACCCCGGATCCTAGCAACTGGAAAGTTGCCCCTAGTTTGAATGGTACCGCAGCACTTCATTGCAACGGAAAGTTGCCCCTAGTCTGAATAGCACTGTACCGGAGATCACGATAAATGCTGATGAATAGAGATGACTGAGATGATCAAATGGACAAAGTTGATCGGGGAAAAGATTGTGGCTGAACTTCAGGATGAAGCTGCCTACGTATCCCAAAGATGGGAATCAAGCCTTACGTAGTTCAGGCTTAGGTTCGCTCGGGTATTTTCACTCTCCTTTTGCGCTCTAACTTTTGCCAAGGCCGCCCTTTGCGGGTTTTCAACCTTGCGAGCTCAGTTTTTATAATTTCAAATTTTCTATGCTCTGAGTTTTGCCTAGGTCGCCCTTTCGGGTTTTCGGCCTAGCGAGCCTCTCAGGGGTAGTATTTCTTCAACTTGTCCATGTTGATCGGTTGGGAAAACTCTAAGCCATCTAGATCCATCAGAACCACAGCTCCACCAGACCAGATTGACTTGATGATGTAGGGACCAGTCCAATTAGGTCTGAACTTGCCCCTTGGGTCGTGGATGGGAGCTCGGTTGTCTTTGAGCACCAAATCTCCTTCTTTTAAATTCCTGGACTTAACCTTCTTGTTAAAAGCCCGGGCGATTCTGCGTTGATAACTTGGATGTGTACAGTGCTTTCAGCCTTCTTTCATCGAAAGCATAGAGTTCCTCAAATCTGCTCTGCTGCCAATCCGCTTCGGCTATTTGACACTCGGCCAATACTCGTAATGACGGACCTCAATCTCAATAGGTAGAACGGCCTCCATCCATAAACCAATGAATACGGAGTCGCCCCAGTAGAAGTTCTGATTGAAGTCCGGTAGCCCCACAGAGCGAACGGCAGCTTATCTGGCCAGTCCCGGTAGGTTTCCACCATCTTCTGTAGTATGCGCTTGATATTCTTGTTGGCGGCCTCAACGCTCCATTGGTTTGCGGCCGTAGGTAGACGACTTATGAAAAGCCACATTGTATTTCTCCAACAAATCAATCACCTCCTTCTTGAAGTGGGAACCATTGTCTGAAATTATTTCATTTGGGACCCCGTAGCGACAGATGATGTTGTTTCTGATAAATTTTGCTACGTGCGAAGCCTTCAACACCGCATAAGATTGGGCCTCAACCCACTTTGTGAAATAATCTATCGCTACCAAGATGAACTCATGCCCATTCCCCCTTCGGCGTAACAGCTCCGATTACATCAATTCCCCAGACTGAAAACGGCCATGGCGAAGTCATGTTGTACAGCTTTGACGGCGGATGTTCATGCGATTTGCATGAATTGACACTTGTGACATCGCCGGACGAAACTAATACAATCCTCCTCCATGGTGGACCAGTAATAACCCTGTCTGAGAATCTTCCGTGCCAACATTACCCCATTCATGTGTGCACCACATTCTCCCCGTGGATGGCTTCCATCAGACGCTTTGACTCTTCGGCATCAACGCACAGTTTATGCATTCCCAGATGACCCCGTTTATACAGTTTACCCCCGCAGATGATGAACTGAACTGCCATTCTCCTCCTGATTGCCCTTTTGTCTTTGGCATTTACCCCTGGCGGGTATGTTTCTTTCTCCAAGAAGTTCCAGATGTCGTAATACCAGGGTGTTCGTCCTGAACTTCATCTATGGCTGCAATCGACTCATAGGCAGGTGCAAATTTCTGGTCATGATGACTGGACGCATTCGGACTCCACACGGGATGTCTATCATAGATGATAGAGTTGCTAAAGAATCTGCGAACCTGTTGTTCTCTCTTAGTAGATGAGTAAAACTTAGCTTCTCAAACCGAGGAATCAGCAAATCCAAGGTTTGGTGATACATCATCATCTTTTCCTCTTTTACTTTCCAGTCTCCTTTAGCTTGAGACACAACAAGGTTCGAGTCCCCAATGACGTCCAACCGTCTTGCCCCTAGTTCCAGGGCTGCTTCTAGACCAGCCATATACACCCTCGTATTCTGCTTCATTGTTCGAGACTTTGAATCGGAGTTTGAAGGCTAGAGGGATACGGGAATTGTCGGGTGCTATCAGCAACACTCCTATCCCATACCCATGTTGATTTGACGCTCCGTCAAAGTACATCGTCCAAGTTTCGTCGATATGCAGAATTGATTCATCCGGGAACAGGTACTCAACTGCTTCATCCCCCTCAACCGGGTGGTCGGCAAGGAACTCTGCCACTGCTCTTCCTTTCACTGACTTGCGTGTCACGTACGTGAGATCAAATTCGGAGAGCAACAGCAACCAACGAGCTAGCCTACCCGTAAGTGCTGGTTTCTCGAAAGAGATATTTGATGGGATCAAGTCGTGAAACCAACATTACAGAGTGAGCTAACAGGTAGTGCCGCAGCTTCCTGGTAGCCCATACCAGAGCTAAGCAAGCCTTTTCCAGCGTGTATATCGGGTCTCATACTCCAGCATCTTCTTGCTGAAATAGTAGATGGCTCTCTCCACCTTATCTTCTGATTCTTGTGCAAGCATGCAGCCCATTGTAGTTTCAGTTCACTGACAATACAAAATCAACGGTTTCCCCGTTCTGGTGGCGATAACACGGGCGGGTTCTGTAGATATTCTTTAATCTGTTCAAATGCAGCTTGACATCGGCCGCCGTCCCATTGGAATTTCTTTCCTTTCTTCAGGAGGCCAAAAAGTGGTTCACAAGTCAAGGTTAATTTTGAAATAAACCGTCTTATGAATTGCACTTTACCCAAAAGCCTCGCACCTCCTTTTCAGTCCTTGGTGGTGGCATTTCTAAGATGGCCTTGATTTGGAAGGATCGACCTCGATGCCTCTTTGTGTAATCAGAAACCCCAGCATTTTTCCCGCTGTAACACCAAATGTACATTTCTGAGGGTTTAGCCGCAACCGAAATTCCCTGATCCTTTGGAAAAACTTATGCAAGGCGGTGTAGTGGCCCCTCTCTTTCTTG
>JAPPVO010000002.1:209096321-209134320 GCA_030407325.1 Camellia japonica | reverse complement strand
TTGGGTCGTTTTGTAGACAGGTTGCCACACTGTAACCCGTAGGCCAACCAACCACCAGTTTTTACCATCTAACCACCCAACTTTTCAAACCACTCTGGTTGGTTTGGGTAGGTGTGGTTTGGTTTTTTTTTTTTTTTTTTTTTTTTTTTAGCACACCCATAATTAACTCAATGCACAAGGAGAAATAAAATCTTACGTTTAGGTGTTTCACAGACATTAGTGCTCCAAGAATTAGATAAAGGTATTGTTAGTTGTTTAATCTCTCTCTCTCTCTCTCTCTCTCTCTCTCTCTCTCTCACACACACACACACACACACACAGAATCACACATGCAACAAGACAGCAGAAGGTAAGTGTTGTCCTTTAGTTCATACAGATGATTGTTTCAACTAAGATTACAATTTACAATTGAAACACTAACCTGTACTGGGCCTGCAGCTTTCAAGGGTCCACCAATACCACCCCCAATGATATGGCCATCAGTACTCGAGAGGCAAACACTCAACCCACCAGTTCTCCCTCCGAGCTCAGTACGGATATAAGATCCAGAAAGTGATAGGATGTCAAACCGTCCCTGAGATTGAAGTAAGCAATAGAATTACAATATATCAAAAAAAAATTGTTGAAAGGACTGCAAAACCACATTTCAGTGCATCAAGTTGTCTTGCAGAATAATCTCAAAAAGGTGGAAATCTAAGCAAAGGGAGAAGCCAGTGTTTTAGCAAAAGATAGTTGCTTTATCTGAAAGGTCAGTTCTCCGCCTCACCATTTATTGTTCTTTCAATTTTGATGATTTGGTGGAATAAAGACATCAAATGAATGTGGGAGATTTCAATTTCGACAGAACATGTAAAACCTTGTAAGGTTAATCAAATGGGTTTACACATTTAAGCTTTGCAAGAGAAAACATGGCAAAGAATGTCTCATTGATTTTTTTTTAATCCATCGCTTAGGTCTCCAGTCCATGTGTTGTGGTAGTAGGGGAAAGCGATAGACTACGGATGTGCTTGAAATAAAAGGCAAGAGAAAAGAAAGAAAATGATTTAGGTGTTGAGCAAGAAACCTCACTCTTCTTAACCTAGGGTTTTGTGGAGTTTCATAAGGGGTACAACCAATGTTTCCTAGAATGGGGAAGTGTATGTTCTCAGAAGCTTTGATTCAAATAAGAAGTCAAGGCACCTTTGGAGTTGTGTAATTTGTGCAGTATTGTGGGTTTTATGATTGGAGAGAAATGCAAGAGTCTTTAAGACAAATCAGATGATATTGGTGGCTTATGGGAAAATTTCTATTATTTGACTTCTTTTTGGGCATTGGTTTCAGCACCTTTCAAAGGAATTGTTTTGTTTCTTATTAGTAGTAATTTGAGGGTGTGTTTTGGAAATATTTTTTTGGTCTCTTTGTCTTCAGAGGATTTCTTGTCCTCCATGTTTTTATTTGTATATTATATCTCTTTCTTTATTAATAATATTTCTTTTTTCGTTGTTGATTAAAAACTAAAATTAAAAATAAAAAAAATGAAAAAAAACTAATAGCAGAAGTGATAGGGCAAGAAGAGTAAATGGCCTGGACAGCCAACCACTTTTGTTATAATGATCAAATATAAATATGGAGTTCCGAAAATAACATGTTTGACCTATGAGCAAGCTTAAGGAAATAAATAAAGAAGAGGAAGAAGTAAAAGATAAATTCCTCTTCATATCTCAATTTCTTGCTTCACTCAATTGATGATGTATCCTTTTGAAGTGTCAGCAAAAATAACTGATTAAAAACTACCTCATATGTAATGTTGCCTCCAGATGTTGCTGGCTGGCGCAGACACGGATTAGAGATGGAACCAGATGCAGACAGAATACAGATCTCACGCTTGGTTTGTTGCATGAACAACATAATCTTCTGGTATGTGTCCTATAGAATGCATATATATTTTGTTAGGACTACATGTTTATAACTAGAAGAAAATAGTCTGATTTAGAAGAACAAAAAGAAAATCCTAATAGGCATCAGCACAACAATCAAGATACGTAACATACTGATATATCATCACTTGCAACCAAAAAAACTTAGTAGAGAAACCAGTCTATAACAGCAGAAACATAGTCAAATTATCATTAGCACAAAAACCTTACAGCCAAAACTGAATCATACCAAGCCAAATCGACCATAACCCAAGCCCTTGCCCTGCAATTGGACCTTTGGAATTTTCAGCGACCAGATCTTAGAAACTCATGCAAACTTAAGCTTCTAAAACCAAACCAATGTTATCCCTTTTTATTAAAAAAACTATGAATTTCCTAGTGATCAAAACCCACCTCAAACCCAAGATGTAGGATGCACCATCCAAATTTCCTAGTGCTGTTCTACATTATACATCGCCTCTTGAATCTTTTTATTAGGATTTAATTTAATATCAGTTTTTCATTTCTTATATAAAACAATAGAAAGAAAAATTTCATTGCGATCCAATTTAGAGGATGTACAATCTGTGAAAGTCTTGTAACTAAAGGCAGTGTGAAAGAAAAGCATCATCACATGATCACAAACTTTGCAATAAAAATTTCAGCCAGTCAACAATTGTTCTCCGAAATGTAAGAGAATATTACATTGAAGGGAGTAGAAAAAGAAGATTTAGCCTGCAAAACTCGTTAACTCATTACTGAATAAACGGGGTACTGAGGGAAAGTTCCGTCATTAGTTTTCCATAAAAATGCTGAAGAGTGCAATCTAAGATACCAACCAAAAGAAGAAGGATATTACTCCATATAACTTCCTAAGGATAAGCAGATTAGATTCCAGCAAAAAAACGAAATTCTAAAAGGTAGCAATAAAAATTACAATAAGGCTTAATTTCCAAAAAGATAATGTAACAATAAAAATTCTAGAATGTAGCAGACTTCCACCTCTCTTTTTTAAGTTTTTTTTCCTTTAAAGGTTGTGTATAAAGAGTTGCAGTAAACCACTGCAGTGCTTAAGTTTGAGTCAGTTGTTCTTGTATTCCACAATTGCTTAATATATAATATATACTGCAAATGAGGCAAAACAAGCAAGGAAGCAGGAAATAAAATGAAACAATAACTGAGATGTAATTTCAGGTCAACAGTCCAAAACATATGGAACAATCACAGCACGCACAAGAGAATGCCTAGTGACAATAACAATTAATTCCATATAAGTGACAATTTTTTTTATGACAATATTAAATTTAAGGATGTGCAAGCATACTTCTCCAGCAGCTACAGAAATAATATGTGGAGTAAAACCTTGCCCCGCATTACCTGCATCACCCAGGTAGATGTAAATGCATCAAATAAGTATTTACATATGTATCTCTCAACGACAACAGATTGATATGAACTTAGACATTATTGTAAAACAATAAAAAGTTCCACAACACAAGGGATGATATTGTACATAAAATTGTGTATTGAAAATATAATTGCAATAATTCTTTCAAAGAAAACTAGGTATGGAAAGCTACTCTTAATCAACCAAATGGACAAACAGGTTTAGAAATATGAAGCACTTCAGAGAAGCAGCTATAGAAGATATGCCTGCATCTTACAAGAATGAGATGAGCAGATTTAATCATCAAATCATATTTATAAAAAGTTATCCGCAGATGTTCATTTCTATAAGCAGTGAAAGACATCAATGAAGAAATAAGATATCCACATTTCTTTGTAAAAATCGCATTGCGTGTAACACTTCTAACATGGGTAACAGAGCGTGTCTACACCATGCAATAAGTCAATTTTATGCAATGTTCACTGGAATGTAACCAAATCAAACCAAACCAAACCTTAAGTCCCATCAAATGGGGTCGGGTTCATGAATCCTTCTAACATGGGTAACAGAGCGTGTCTACACCATGCAATAAGTCAATTTTATGCAATGTTCACTGGAATGTAACCAAACCAAACCTTAAGTCCCATCAAATGGGGTCGGGTTCATGAATCCTTCTTCTCTACTCGACTTTATCAAGGTCCATTTGGTTAATCAAATTAAGAAATTCATATCTCTATTTACTACACTAGCTCACGTCAATCTAGGTCTGCCCCTTCCCCTAACACTTCCATCTGCCGTCACTGTATAACATCTCTTCACTACTGCCTCTGTTGATTTCCGTTATATATAACCAAACCATCTCAATCTATTCTCTCTCAACTTATTTTCTATCGGTACTAATCCTACCCATTCACGAATATACTCATTTCTAACTCTATATTTTCTAACCTTGCCACACATCTACCTTAACATCCTCATTTCAGTAACACTCACATTGCCCGTATGTTACACTTTTGTGGCAAAAAACTCGGTTTCTTGTACCAAAGGTTGTTGATAGGTCACAGTAGATAGATAAGATAAGACAGTGATACATGGTCTTTGCAAGCTACTCCGGTTAAGACATTGTTGACAAAATTGAATTTAGACTCTAGGATCCAATTAGACTGTACTCTGGAATATCACAGTTAATAATATTTCCCAAGATCAAGTACTAGATGTAAAACATTGTAAGATAAGACTAAACATATTGAGATGAACAAAAGTCATATTCTCTGTGAGATTTGGGATCAACCCTAATGTTCTCTCCTCCTCTTCTGGTGTCACTTTCCTCTTTTGCCTTGATCTTCCATCATATTTACCTCAGATCTAGTCCAACTGCACACCATAAACCTAGTCATAACTCATGATGCAATAATTGCAAAATCAAGGTCAAAACAAAAATGAGGAAGAGAACGAGGTACTAGAGCTCGAGTGATTTTTTATTTTCATTTATCTACTTGGACAATTGAATTAAAAATAGTTAATTTTTTTTAAAAGAAATTCTTTTAATGCCTGTGCACTTGGGGGAGGGACATAAATTGATTACATGCCAGTCACATGACTACTTAAGTGACATGACAAGTTGAGCTATCGCATCATGACATGTTAGCAAGTGAATGCTTAGGTTGAATTATGGATTAGAGCCCTATAAATGTGCAAGTCTAAGAAATGGGAGGTATTTTTTTAGTGAAAATCGTTGGTTAAAAGGATTTTCAGTAAAGCTTGTTGTGCACCAAAAATTCAAACTCATCTTGTATCAAGATATCCAGCATAGAATTGGCAACCAAATTTCTGGTTCAAAAGTCCACCAAACCCAACCATCTAGGGCTTCAGTTTTATCAAAAGATTACAAATTTAGAAAGTGCATTATAAAATGCTTGTAAACTCTATCCAAAAGCATTAAAGGACTCCATAAGTCATTGAACCAAACCCTCAAAGGACTTGAAGTTATTGATTCCTCAACTATTAAGGGCAAACGCACCAAAATCATCATAATCAAGAAATCCCGTAAAAGCAAGAAGAAAACAAAAGTTCAAGAAGTTTTTTTGTTACATTTTTTTTTTTTTTTTTGTGCCGAGCGATTTACATGCACTTGCACAGCAACATCTCAAACATACTCTATCTAAAAATAATTAAAAACACCATCACAAACATACTCGTGACCAGGTGGCAGCAGATACTACTTGAGCAGTTGATATTGGACAAGATTATAAACTGCTTAATCAACAGGGGAAAAAAACACCTTCTGCAGGCAAATAGAATGCAAATTCACATGCCTTTATTATCTTAAGCTTCACATATTCAGAATATTTCAAAACCCACCAAGGGTAACCGACTAGGTCATTTGAATGGAATATATATTGGAAAGGACCATTGTTGGCAAAATAATTTGAAAACAACCATTTAGAAAATGGCAGACCATGAAACACTAGAGAATTGACAAGGCATATTGATTATGCCTAGGGTGTGGCAGCAGCATAACAAAACGAGGGGCTTCATGAACATAATAAATGTCTCTTCCTCAATTGTATGCAAACATAGATGCCCATATTTTCATCCTGAATTCAATACATTAGGCAGTAAAAGGGATTCAAAAATCCACCAAGGGTAACAAAATAGGATTTAACTTGGTCCTATATATATATATTGGATAAAATTGGCTGTATATATTTTTAACTACATTAAAACCATGCTGATAAAGCCAAATCACATACCAATACTACTACCCAAATAAATGTTTATCAAAAAATAGAGACCAATAGGGTTGGATGAGACACTCCCTTATCAAATTATCAGGCATATGCCTAGGTAGGTTCGAGTCTGCCTCTGCCAGTGCAGTTTCTCTTATCACATTCATCACATACCGATTATAAAAATAATACCCAAATAATTGATTTGCCACATTGGCAACACTTGGTTACCTTTTGCACAAACACATGAGCATATAACCACTTGAATCTAAAAAACTAGGCATGGAAGTAACAAAACAAATTGAAAGGTTCCATACATAAGGCCCTTGTGAAATCAAGTAAAGATCGAGTCTTTAAAGCAGACTACAGAAGATTGCAACACAAACAAACAAACAAAAAGTTCGTACACAATGTATCCCCAAATATTACATGCAAACACAAAATCAACCCCAAAAAAAAAAAAAAAGCCCTCTTCACATAAAATTACAGAAACAGAAAATCTCTGAAAGGACACAATTTACACAAATTTGTACATGCAACAAAACAAAACACAACAGAACACTGAAACCACTGCCAAATCAAGGAATTAGAGAAAAAAAATTAGGGTTTAAAGAGACCCACCAAGAGCAGCCAACTGGGATTTCTTCGAAGGAGAAGACAGAGACGAAGCACCAACGCCGCCTCCAAAGGGCTGTTCCTTCTTCTTCGTCAAATGCGACGACGACGACGGCGCTCTCTTCGCCGCCGCCGCCTGCTCCGGCGTGCCGTACTTTCTAGGTCTCCCTCTCTTCCTCCGCACGCTCTCTAACGGTGGCGTGACAGCCGATGGAACGGGGTTAGGGTACACCATGTGAGGGGCTCTGTTGTCGGCGTTTTGAAGGATTCCATTGGTGGGTGAAGTGGCGGCGGGGCTCTGGTGGTGCGGTGGCTGAGGCTGGTGGTGCTGTTGGTGGTGCTGGTGGTGCTGTTGGTGGTAGTAAGAGCTTAGTCCACTTTCATTCGGTTCCATTCGCGAGGAGAGAGAGAGAGGCAGAGAGAGAGAGAGAAGGGTATGTGTGTGGTGGAGGAGTACGGGAGATTTTTTTTTTTTCTTTTTCTTTTTCTTTTGGAGTTTTTGGTTTTTAGTTTTAGGTTTTTATTGTATTGTATTGGAGTGATGGGTTCTCAGCCCTTGGATTGGCATATCTCAAAATGCACACAAAGGATATATTCGCCGTTTAATTTCCAATAATTATTTTGAGATTTTGTTTTTTTTTTTTTTGCTTTTTTATGAAATTTTTTTTAGGGTATTCGAGTCAATAATCCAATCTTGTATTTTTTATACCTGAAGGTCCACAAGTAACTTTCAGAAATTTATTTCACACATTTATTATCTCTATACACATACTTAATGAAATTTTATTTTAATGACAATTGTGTCCTAAAATAAAACTATTACAATGGACATCAAAACACACCCACAATATTATATCATAATTTTTTCTATACACATCTTTTTAAAGCAAAAAAAATCTCAATACACTGTGATTTCTACTCTTTATTATATATATTTATATACATATCGTGCCATCTTACTTAGAGATTGTTGATTCTTGAAAAATTGATGTCTGGACTGATTAATGATAGATACATTAAGTGTATACATGCTTATAATCCGGTATTGTTGATTTTGGACTAAACACGATGGTCTTGCAATGGATCGAAATATATATACATATTGAGGAAACAAATACAGTGGTTGGCGAGGGCGAAATGGCATGGTAGTGAAAGCTAGGGTGCCTGAACCAACAAATTTACCCAAATGGAATGCCGAATTGGGGGGCACAGCAGCTTTAGAACCCAATTTCAATTCCTATGACAATTTATTGCTTGAAAAATCACTCTTTGCAATTGGTTGAATAACCAATACAGTTGGGATTTGATCAAAATTGATAGGAACTGCCTAGTCATCTTGCTAGTTATTCAATTGAAACACTCTAATTAATAACCCTAGTTTCACAAACCCATGAAGCACGACACTCAAAATGAGCAACAACACTCTTTCTTAGCTCAAAACAAAGCAAATTTCATCCCCAAAGCCTAGACCTAATTGTTGAGAAACCCAAGAGAGCAGTGAAATGGAAATGGAATTTGGTGAATGATATAAAATTCCATGAAAGTTGCAATTATTAATCAGTTTGGAACCCTCTGGTAGCAAAGAAATTGAGGTTATTGAGAAGAAGAAAAAGAGGATTGGTAAAAGGGATAAAGGTGTGTGGAAGGAGGATTTAAGTGGTATGCGTACAAGATATGAATTAGGGTATAATTGAAACATTAAGTGTGTGAAATGAGAAAAAAAATCGAAAATCAAATTAATATGTGTGTGTATTGAGAAATGATGTGCACTGAGATAAAGAGGTGTGTGAAAATAGAATTTCTCCGTAACTCTATTATGTCCATAAGAACAAGTTTTTATGAAATGACAAAAATACCCATGTATATATATGTACATGGTTCCCAACTCAAACCCTAAGCAAAATCATTTTCTCACTCTCTTTTTCTCTTTACTTCGCCGCTCATCAGGTACATTCATCGGCAATGATGACGCCATCACTCTTTGTTTCACTGCCTCTGTCTTCTTTAAGCAAAATTCTGGCCAGTTCACGAAGTCGCCTGCAATAAAGAAACTCCGATCTAACTAGATCATTGACAAGTCTGATATCGCCACCCTTGGGTCTTTATTTCTTTCTCTAAATCTTTACTTTATCTCTCTAGATCTGAGCGATCCACCACAGAGATAACAATGTATACATATTGTTCGTTCATAGCTTAGACACTACTAAAGATATTTATCTATGAAATATCTCTCTCTCTCAGTGATTCGTAGTTTTGTTGATCTTGTCAATTTCTTGTCCTTATAGTCTTCTCATGCAAGGTTGATGATCAAATTGTGTGATGGCGTCTGATTCTTTTTAGTTTGGGCTTGATGTCAATCCTAGTATAGAGCTATTAAATGACCTCCATGCTATTTTTCCATATTTTATACCTAGGCTAGATGGATAATTGCTTACATTATTATTATTATTATTATTAATCTTTTTATGTAAATGTACATTTTGAATTGAATAAACTGAAGAATGCCTCGATTTCACCATTCAGAAAAACCCTCTGTTTGCAAGTTTGATTGTAGGTTTTTGAATCACAAAGAAATAGAATTTAGTGTTTTTTTTTCCCCCTTTCCTTTTATTTTTTAATTTTTTATTTCTCAAGCTTTTGACTTGAAGATCTAAATATTTTGCTAGCATGGTAGGATGGATTCAGGAGATGAACAATAATGTTCAAAAATTCGCATAACCAATCTTGCTCTACCACCACGCCGTTGTCTGTGGTGGCTCTTGTGCTTGGTATATTTCTTAGATTTGAACAGATCACTCTTCAGATCTAGATCTTCTTCTTCTTCATCACCGTGGAGAAGTGGTTTGGAAATACTCTTCAGATCCTAGGAGACGCTAGTGATCCTTAGCTAGTCACCTGAAAAGATACAAACACTCTGGTCGGGGGTGCCGGAATTAGCACTTCCGACGGACAAGTCAGTTCAGACACTCAAGATAGCTTGTTTTCTAAGTTAAGTGAAGTGATTCTTACATACCTTTCTAAATCTGTGGTTCTTGTATTTATACTTGCTTTCTGGGCCTCGGGGCCTGAGCCTACTTTTATCCCACTCCTTTTATTTATTCGGAGCTACTGACCTCCGGCTATTCGGCCTTCATAGCATATTTGGCATCCTAGTCATGCAATACGAAGCCGAATAATATCTGATTTCTGGGGTACGCACCTTCCGACTCTTCTGTTTATTCGGCTCCCACATTTGCCCCCTAAGCACTTTACCAACGACAGTTGGCTAGAGTGCTTGGTTCTGAGTTTCGAAAAGTCAAAGCCAAAATTCGGCGGTCGGCCTCATGCGGATATCTAAGCGCACCCCTTTCAGTTGTCGTGTCGACTTCCCGCCCCCTCGTACGTGTCTATTTATTGCGATTTAAAATTTTGACATCCTTTCAAGTATGTATTTTATGACGCTCGTCGCTGGATTGCCTTTTGAATCGTCCCTGCAATTCTCTTTTCCGTTATCCTTTTTGTCTTTTGTAAGTTCTCTCCTTCCTTGCTTCGAAGACTCTTTCTGGTTTATTCCTTCCTTGGCATATTCTTATAAACTATAGGGTATGGCGAAACATTTAAAAGACCTTCTCTCGTCAGATCGAATTGCTGGCTTTAAACGCTATTTCTCCATTCCTGATGATGTCCGTCTGTCGCTTGTGGCAGACGGCACTCTTGATATAGAGAGGGAGGACAAAACCACGATTGTCTTTCCTCTTTTGTCAATCGCAGAGGGTGGAGTCTATTTTTCCCTTCACCCATTTCTTAGGGCTGCGCTTCGCCATTGGGGTTTAATCCCTTCCCAACCCAATGTAAATTTCTTTAGAATTATAATGGGGGTTATAGCGCTCAACCGTCGCCTTAGAATTAACCTTGGCATTCCAGCCATCCGGCATTGCTATGCCTTGGCTAAGTTTTCTGGTCGGCCGGGCATTTCTTCCTTAGGGCCAAGGATATCGACCATCAGCTAATTACTATGCTTTCCAGTTCTGGAAAACGAGTTGATGATGTTATGGTCGTTGTCCAGGGTAACTGGGAATTTGGCGAAGGGAAGGATCATGTCGACCCTATTCCTAGACGGAGGGGCGAGCCAGGTAGCCGATTGCCTTCTCGCTTTTATTATTTGTTCATTTTTGTTGTAAAGCCTCTTCTTTGAAATGTTACGGCTTGGCTTATGCAGGAAACGACTTGAAGAAAGTCCTGTCTTCAACTGACGACGCCATTCTTTCGGATATCAAAGTCGCGCTCAAGTATTTCGGCCGTCGAAGTCTTCAGAAACAAGGGAGGGCGGCCCACATTCTGCTTCGTTACGAGCTGACATATACGACCTTTTCGGCGGCAGAAAATATCCCGGTTCTGGAGGGTGAAGATTCTCTTATCGCTCTTATTTTGTCCGACTTCAAAAACTTGAGGCAGGTTGGTTTTAAAAGGTCTATTCGGAGCGGGATGTAGCTAATGTTGCCGAATCAGATCAGTCCGAAACCGAGTCTGACGAGGTATTGAATTCGGCCGATCCTCCATCCACTTCGAGCCGAGGGGATCTTTCACTTGACGGCGTTTTTCACGGCTTAGAGGATCTTCCCGCTGCAGGCTCCGAAGACATGGCCAGGTAAAGACTGACACAACTTGCCAGGAAGGCAAATGCGGAAAGGTTGGCCGCGCGGCGAAGAGCGGAGGCCCTTCCGTCTGAAGTACCACCCGCCACCGAATCTCAATTCTCCCTGCCTATTAGCGAATCAGAGTCCTTGCGCGTTGAGGTGGAGACGACAAAAAATCGGCATGCCGAATCTACTTTGATCTTGTAGGCCGGCCATGAAGTTCAGGAGGCAGAGAAACGCCCTGCCGAGTTTGAGGCCGGCTCAGAAGAACGAGGCGGCAAACGTCCTCGATTAGAGGGATCGAATGTGATCGTTCCTTTTGTCATTCAGCCGATGATAAAAAACATGCCGGTTTCTTCTGACGCTTCGGCGCTTAAAGATCCAGAAGTCGCATTCAGCTTGGCTACGTCCGTGTCGTTGCTGACTGACAGAGAGGCTTTCCAGGTGGAACCAGATCTGAATGCGACTGCACTAGCCGCCCAATCGGCACTTTTGGTACATATTCGGACTTTACTTCACTTAATCCAAATGCTGTTGAAGTTATGGTTTTAAATTCTTGTTTTGCAGACCGTCGGAAGGATAGCCGATATGGGTCGTCGCCATCGCGACGTCGTCAAACAGTTTGGTCGTTTACAAAAGGAAGTTGAGGACCAGAGGAGAAGGGCCGAGGTCGAAGCTTTGAGGGCGAACCAGGAAGCCTTAAGAGCCGAGGCCGAGATGGAGAGGGCTCGTAGCGCGGATCAATTAAGATTGAATGCCGAGAAGAAAGCGGACGCGAGCGAAGATGCGCTCAAATTGGCCCAGAAGGCGGTCTCCAAATTGGAGGCTGAGTTGGCTGAAATGAAGGTGGCGAAGGAAACGGCCGACTTGGAGTCTTCCAAAGTATTCGAGGCTGGGAAAAATGTTGGACTCGCCGAGTATTTGGACCAAGTCCCCAAGTTTGAAAATCGGGGATTCAAACATGGCTGGCACAAAGCCCTTGCTGCTGCTAAAGCTTCATTGATTATGCCAATACCATATGAGCAAGTAGATGTTGAGCCATTGGAGTCTGATTCCGATGGCTGATCTAGGCGACTGACATAGTTTTTAGGATGTCGAATGTATTTTTATAGTTTTGAATTTGGTATTTTTCATGTGTTGCTACAATCATACTTGTTTTGTTGTTAGGCATTTTCATGCGGGCTTGTAGTTTTTGTTTAGTAATTTGCGTATATAAAATTTCATGAGTTGTGCTCAACTTGCTAAGGAAAATGATGTTGATGAAAAATGTTGTTGATGAATGATATTGCTTTCGGTTATGGTTAGATCGGCTGCTTAGCTTAGGTATTTGGCTGACCAGATTAATAAATCTGCCCTTGCCTTCGCCAGGACGCGAGCTTGAGAAGCCGAATGGGCCTAGTTCGTGGGCTGGCTGAGGCACAGATTGGTCGGCGCTTGCGCTTGAAAACATGGCCGACCAGATTAGTAAATCTGTCGTTGCCTTCACCAGGGCGCGAGCTGAAGAAGCCGAATGGGCCTAGCTCGTGGGCTAGCTGAGGCACAGATTGGTCGGCGCTTGCACTTGAAAACATGGCTGACCAGATTAGTAAATTTGTCCTTGCCTTAGCCAGGGCGTGAGCTCGGGAAGCCGAATGGGCCTAGCTCGTGGGCTGGCTGAGGCACAGATTGGTCGGCGCTTGCGCTTGAAAACATGGCCGACCAAATTAGTAAATCTGTCGTTGCCTTCGCCAGGGCGCGAGCTGGGGAAGCCGAATGGGCCTAGCTCGTGGGCTGGCTGAGGCACAGATTGGTCGGCGTTTGCACTTGAAAACATGGCCGACCAGATTAGTAAATCTGTTCTTGCCTTAGCTAGGGTGCGAGCTCGGGAAGCCAAATGGGCCTAGCTCGTGGGCTGGCTGATACACAGATTGGTCGGCGCTTGCGCTTGAAAACATGGCCGACCAGATTAGTAAATCTGTCGTTGCCTTCGCCAGGGCGCGAGCTCGAGAAGCTGAATGGGCCTACCTCGTGGGCTGGCTGAGGCGCAGATTGGTCGGCGCTTGCGCTTGAAAACATGGCCGACCAGATTAGTAAATCTGCCATTACCTTAGCTAGGGCGCGAGCTGGGGAAGCCGAATGGGCCTAGCTCGTGGGCTGGCTGAGGCGCAGATTGGTCAGCGCTTGCACTTGAAAACATGGCCGACCAGATTAGTAAATCTGCCCTTGCCTTCGCCAGGGCGCTAGCTGTGGAAGCCGAATGGGGCTAGCTCGTGGGCTGGCTGAGGCACAGATTGATCGGCGCTTGCGCTTAAAAACATGGCTGACCAGATTAGTAAATCTGTCATTGCCTTAGCCTGACCAGATTAGTAAATGTGCCTTTGGTTTGAGAAGCCAAATGGGCCTAGCTCGTGGACTGGCTGAGGCGCAGATTGGTCGGCGCTTGCGCTTGAAAACATGGCCGACCAGATTAGTAAAGCTACCCTTGCCTTAGCCAAGTCGCGAGCTCGCGAAGCCGAATGGGCCTAACTCGTGGGCTGACTGAGGCACAGATTGGTTAGCGTTTGCGCTTGAAAACATGGCCGACCAGATTAGTAAATCTGTCCTTGCCTTAGCCTGACCAGATTAGTAAATGTGCCCTTGGTTTGAGAAGCCGAATGTGCCTAGCTCGTGGGCTGGCTGAGGCGCAGATTGGTTGGCGCTTGCGCTTGAAAACATGGCCGACCAAATTAGTAAATCTGCCCTTAGCCAGGGCACGAGTTTGCGAAGCCGAATGGGCCTAACTCGTGGGCTGGCTAATACACAAATTGGTCGACGCTTGCGCTTGAAAACATGGCCGACCAGATTAGTAAATCTGTCATTGCCTTAGCCTGACCAGATTAGTAAATGTGCCCTTGGTTTGAGAAGCCGAATGGATCGGACAATTGTCAACCGACTTTGACGTTTGGGATTACTGACGTTGCCTCGGAAGAGCTGCATACATTGAAGGATAAATGGGACGGGTGCAAGCCAGAGGCCCTACTTATTTCCATTCAGGCAACTTGGAAGGGACGAAGATTGGCTGAATTAGACACCGCAATGAGTCGCAGTAGCGAGCCTATGCGTACGGGAAGAAGAACGTCCAAGGATCGGGAAACACAGCAGCCCCTTACTCGTCGAAGCAGATCGCCCCGAGAGGACAGGCAACAACGGGGAAATTCTTCGCGCCCGCGACCGAGAATCGAGCCTGATGCGACGCCACGACGGTTGAATTTTGCGGTTTTTGTGAGGAATAGGCCAATGACGGAGGCGGATTCTATCATCAAAGACCCAGGTGTGGCAGTCGAGTTCGCTCGACAGATCTTCCTACCGGAAGTCCAACAATCGATAGTCGGACGTCAAGATTTCGAAGTATTTCGAAACGGTATACATGGGGCCGTGAAAGGATTATATACTACTTACGAAGTCGGCATGCGTCTACGGGAAGTGCGACGTGAGAGTGAGAAAAAGGACGAAAGGAATCGCAGTCTGGAGATTCGCGTGGAAAAGGCTGAGCGTAAGCTTCGGGAGCTGAAGAATGTTCAAACGAGCGCGTCGGTGGCGGCCGGTCAATCTAAATTGGTCGTTGAGGAGAGAGTGACCCAACGGACCTCGGGTTATGTAAAGGGGTTTCAGGACGGCCTGAAGGCCGGGATAGAGAAGACCAAACAAGACCTTGCCGAGGAGGTCTGCCGATGTGAAAATCGCGGATTTAAGCACGGCTAGATCAAGGCCCTTCAAACCGAGAAAGCTCTCGAAGCCGTGGGAATCGATTCGGCTGCGTCCCCGTATCATCGTCACTACTTACCCTATTCCGATTTTGAAATTGAGAAGAGCGACGATGAGGGTGCCGAATAAACAGACTTCGTGCCGAACAAATAGAAAATTTTTTATTTATTTATTTTCGACGTCTGTATTTGGTCTTGAAATGTTTAATTAAACGTATTATTTCAACTTACTGGCCAGTTTTGTGTTGCGTAGTGCAAATGTTTAAACATGCATTGACCGGCTCGAATTAAGAACAATTCTCATTAAATATTTATTTGGCCAATGAAGTGGTCTGAATACATCTCACAAGGGCTCCAAATCCGGAGACTTTTGGCCAATCGTGACATCCACAATGGGCGCTCCGAATTCGGAGTCTTAATCGGCCTTAAGAGGCTTATTCGGCCTTAAGGTGTCTTGTAATGACCCGGAACCGTACGTCACAATTATCAGTAATTAATTATGCTTTAGTATGATTTAATTGAAGAATATCTGTTTGAATTGGAAAAAAACATCTGTTGGAATGACAACTTCAGGACTAAAATTGACAACCATAATGGGTTCGGAAAACGAAATTGAACACGCCTATGAAATACCGTGAATTTTTAGAGTCATTTGAGAAGATAAATTGAGGACTAAATTTGTCTGATTCGCTAAGCTCCGTTTGGCTTGTAAGTTTTGGCACAATTCTATTTTTATGATATATAGATAAGGATAGAACTATGTTGACTCATTGACTCAACAAAAGAGAAGAAAAAATCTAGAAAAGAGAGAGAGTTCGGGAGAAAGAGGAAAGAAAGGGGAAGAAGGTAGAGAAAATGGGGAAATTAAGCTTAACTTGCTCAAATTAATTACTCTAGGTAAGGATCTTCTTCTATTTTCTTGAAATAAGGTAGAATCATTAACGATCTTATGATATGTAAATGAATTGAAAGGGAAATCATGTGAAATTTGAACATGCATGGCATGAATTTATGATTATTTGGCATATTTGAGAAAGAACCTCCATGGATGTTAGAAATGAAGCTTTTTATGTGCAAGTTCATGGTTTTCCAACTTAACTCATGGGTTGATCTTATGTATGATGAAATTAGGTTTGAATTGAAGTTGTAGTGTTTCATTTATGCTGTTGATCAAGTGTTTTGAGCCTTGGGTTCATAAGATTGGAAGTGGTTTTGGCAAAGGAGAGATTGAAGCTTGGAAGAAGAACCCAGAATTTCAGATTTTGCTTGGTCCGCTCGAGCGGCAGGAAGCCCGCTCGAGCGGGAAAATCAGCCTCCCAGCAGTTTGGAAAATCGTATGGGCCGCTCGAGCGGCCAAAGTGGCGCTCGAGCGGAGGACCTATTTTCAGGAAATTTTGGGAAGTTGAATTACATGATTTTCACATGTTATTTGCATCATTTGGCATTTCATGAACATGAAATTAAATAAGGGAAGAATACAATGACATGAATTATGTGATGTATTGATGATGTGTATTGAATAAATGTGTTATAATGTTGATAATTGTAGGTCAAGAGGCGAAGACCGTGCAACCGGTTTTGGAAACCCACTGTGAGTAACATTTCTGTAAAGATATGTTATTATGAACTATGTTCCAAGTGCTATGTTATGTATGATTTTGAAATGATAATGTCTTCTGTGAACGAATGTCCTAATTGCAAATCTAGTATGGCATCCATAGATAGTCCTAAGTGGACCAGTTTACGAGATCTCGGTATGTGTTTAATCGGTGTCCGGGACCGGTTACTCTAGTCGTTGGACAACAAATGTTATGTTCTGTGGAGTATGCCATTATGTATGTTCTATGATGATTATAATTATGATTATGATTGATTTATTACGGATTTATGAAAAGTTGGACTTCGTTCACTATCCCTTTTACTTTAATGTTACTTGTTGAGCTTTAGCTCATTGTTTGTATATATGTATTTATAGGTGAGCACTCTGGGAGCCAAGCCTAGGCGGAGTCCGAGCCGAGCCGCCGTTTTGAAGCCTACCCGGTGTTTTGGTGCCTCCGAGTTGGGGCTAGGCCTGGAAGGCTGTTAGGGAGCTTTGTTTTGGTTGTATATGAATTTTTGATTACATGTTATGTAATGTAGTGGGTAAATTAAAATTTTTGGTATGTAAATATACTTGTTCATATATATGCACAGCTCTTGTACTATAGTATTTAGTTTTCGCTTCTGCGAGCCCCGATTATTTATGTTTTGTATAGGAAGGCCTGTGGTAATCTAGGATTACTGGCCGGTTACGATGCCAAACTTTTAGGGGCGGGTTTGGGTCGTGACAGAATGGTATCAGAGCGCACGAGTTAATTTACCCACACACGTGTCCATAAGAGCTGTAGGGTGTTCTAGAAAGGAAATAGGGCATGGCATAAACATGTGTGCATGTGTGTGTGTGTTTTTGAATATATAAAGAGACAAGAACTGTAATGATGAGACAACAGAGGAACTATTATGTTGAGAATGAAATATTTTATCTACTATGGGTTCTAGAGACCAATGAAGAACACTAATGCAAGGTATGCAGATGAGACGGAATCTTCTAATGCTAGACTAGATCGGTTAGAAAGAATGGTGGAAGCTTTAACTGGGTTGGTAAGACAACAACAAGAACAAAACCAACAACAACAGAGACAACCATTTCCGCCTCCTCCACCACCACCTGTGCAAATGGAACCGATTAATAATGATGATGTTATCACTTTGACACAGAAATACAAGAAACTGAAACCGCCAGAGTTCGCAAGGGGAATTGAACCATTAAAAGCGGAGGTATGGGTACTTGAAATTGAAAAGATTTTTGAAGTGTTTCCGTGTACAGATGTCTATAAAGTTTTGTTAGCAACATTTACTCTGACAGAAGAAGCTCGAAGATGGTGGATGCTCGTACGAGGTGAGAATAGGGACTTAACATGGATCGATTCAACGAGATGTTTTATGAAAAATATTTTCCACAATGTATGCGAGATAGGAAGATATCAGAATTTGAACAGTTAAAGCAAGGCACTATGTCAGTAGCAGAATATGAGAGTAAATTTACTGAATTAGCTCGTTATGCTCCTCATATGGTTGATACGGAGTACAAGAAGGCAAGGAAGTTTGAGGGTGGATTGCATGTTGAGGTGCTTGACCGGGTGAATGTTTTGAAATTAGAAAAATATGTTGATGTACTTGACAGAGCTTTGATGGCTGAAACAAATATTATGGCTTTGAAGACATCTAAATTAACAACCATGACTGAAGCGGAAAGTAAGAAATTCAAGAAACAGAAAGTAGAAACAATTAGTGAATCCATGGGCTCCGTGAATGAAAATTTGACTTCAAAGTTTAGTGGCAACACAAAAAGGAAAAGTGGCAGTGTAGGTGTACTTACTTGTAGAGAGTGTGGGAAGCAGCATTGGGGTATTTGCCGCCGTGGATCTGGAACTTGCTTCAAATGTGGATAGAAATGACACTTAGCCAGGACTTGCCCACAAGCCTATCCAAATAATGATAGACCCATTACTAGTGGAGTTAACTCAACAGTGACGCCGAGAACAACCATAACGGCCACCCCCGAGGGGAATACTTTGAGGCAAGCAAGAGTTTACACCTTAGTTTCAGATAAGACGCAGAATACTGGCAAAGCGAAGACATGTATGATTTTACTACCTATTATTGTTAGCAATATTACCTATGCGATGGAAATATAGAACATATGACTATGACGGAACAATTTACCCTTGCTATTAATTGACTACGGAATAGTTACATCTATGCTTGAAATGGATCATCTATGATAGAGGACTGATAATGTACAACCGAGATTTCTGATAGTTAAGTTTGGAGGACCAAACTTCTTAAGTTGGGGAGAGTGTAATGACTCGGAACCATGCGTCGCAATTATCAGTAATTAATTATGCTTTAGTATGATTTAATTGAAGAATATCTGTTTGAATTGGAAAAAAACATCTGTTGGAATGACAACTTCGGGACTGAAATTGACAACCATAATGGGTTCAGAAAACGAAATTGAACACGCCTATGAAATACCGTGAATTTTTAGAGTCATTTGAGAAGATAAATTGAGGACTGAATTTTGTCTGATTCGCTAAGCTCCGTTTGGCTTGTAAGTTTTGGCACAATTCCATTTTTATGATATATAGATAAGGATAGAACTATGTTGACTCATTGACTCAACAAAAGAGAATAAAAAAATCTGGAAAAGAGAGAGAGAGAGAGAGAGAGAGAGTTCGGGAGAAAGAGGAAAGAAATGGGAAGAAGGTAGAGAAAAGGGGGAAATTAAGCTTAACTTGCTCAAATTGATTACTCTAGGTAAGGATCTTCTTCTATTTTCTTGAAATAAGGTAGAATCATTAACGATCTTATGATATGTAAATGAATTGAAAGGGAAATCATGTGAAATTTGAACATGCATGGCATGAATTTATGATTATTTGGCATATTTGAGAAAGAACCTCCATGGATGTTTAGAAATGAAGCTTTTTATGTGCAAGTTCGTGGTTTTCCAACTTAACTCATGGGTTGATCTTATGTATGATGAAATTGGGTTTGAATTGAAGTTGTAATGTTTCATTTATGCTGTTGATCAAGTGTTTTGAGCCTTGGGTTCATAAGATTGGAAGTGGTTTTGGCAAAGGAGAGATTGAAGCTTGGAAGAAGAACCCAGAATTTCGGATTTTGCTTGGTTCGCTCGAGCGGCAAGAAGCTCGCTCGAGCGGGAAAATCAGCCTCCCAGCAGTTTGGAAAATCGTATGGGCCGCTCGAGCGGCCAAAGTGGCGCTCGAGCGGAGGACCTATTTTCAGGAAATTTTGGGAAGTTGAATTACATGATTTTCACATGTTATTTGCATCTGGCATTTCATGAACATGAAATTAAATAAGGGAAGAATAGAATGACATGAATTATGTGATGTATTGATGATGTGTATTGAATAAATGTGTTATAATGTTGATAATTGCAGTCAAGAGGCGAAGACCGTGCAACCGGTTTTGGAAACCCACTGTGAGTAACATTCTGTAAAGATATGTTATTATGAACTATGTTCCAAGTGCTATGTTATGTATGATTTTGAAATGATAATGTCTTCTGTGAACGAATGTCCTAATTGCAAATCTAGTATGGCATCCATAGATAGTCCTAAGTGAACCAGTTTACGAGATCTCGGTATGTGTTTAATCGGTGTCCGGGACCGGTTACTCTAGTCGTTAGACGACAAATGTTATGTTCTGTGGAGTATGTCATTATGTATGTTCTATGATGATTATAATTATGATTATGATTGATTTATTACGGATTTATGAAAAGTTGGACTTCGTTCACTATCCCCTTTACTTTAATGTTACTTGCTGAGCTTTAGCTCATTGTTTGTATATATGTATTTATAGGTGAGCACTCTGGGAGTCAAGCCTAGGCAAAGTCCGAGCCGAGCCGCCATTTTGAAGCCTACTCGGTGTTTTGGTGCCTCCGAGTTGGGGCTAAGCCTGGAAGGCCGTTAGGGAGCTTTGTTTTGTTGTATATGAATTTTGATTACATGTTATGTAATGTAGTGGGTAAATTAACATTTTTGGCATGTAAATATATTTGTTCATATATATGCACAGCTCTTTGGACTATAGTATTTTAGTTTTCGCTTCCGCGAGCCCCGATTATTTATGTTTTGTACAGGAAGGCCTGTGGTAATCTAGGATTACTGGCTGGTTACGATGCCAAACTTTTAGGGGCGGGTTTGGGTTGTGACATGTCTTGCCCCAAAAGGGGGCTCCGAATCCAGAGACTATTTTGGCCAATCGTGATATCCACGAAGAGCGCTCCTAATCCGGAGACTTAATCGGCCCTAGGGTGTCGCGCACCGAAAGGGCGCTCCGAATCCAGAGACTTGATTTGGGCCAATCGTGACATCCACGAAGGGCGCTCCGAATCCGGAGACTATTTTGGCCAATCGTGATATCCACGAAGGGCGCTCCGAATCCGGAGACTTAATCGGCCCTAAGGTGTCGCGCACCGAAAGGGCGCTCCGAATCCGGAGATTTGATTTGGGCCAATCGTGACATCCACGAAGGGCGCTCCGAATCCAGAGACTATTTTGGCCAATCGTGATATCACGAAGGGCGCTCCGAATCCAGAGGCTTGATTTGGGCCAATCGTGACATCCACGAAGGGCGCTCCGAATCTAGAGACTATTTTGGCCAATCGTGATATCCACGAAAGGCGCTCCGAATCCGAAGACTTCATTTGGGCCAATCGTGACATCCACGAAGGGCGCTCAAAATTTGGAGACTATTTTAGCCAATCGTGATATCCACGAAGGGCGCTTCGAATCCGGAGACTTACTCGGCCCTAAGGTGCCATGCACCGAAAGGGCGCTCCGAATCCAGAGACTTGATTTCGGCCTTGGAAGGCTTATTTGGCCCTTAAAGGCTTGGGAGCGAGCTTGCGCAAAACGAGAAACTTTGCATTGCAACGGTGGAATATGTACAAGTATCAAGCCCACAAGTCGGGTCAATGATAGAATTTACATAAATGTGTTGAGTTCCAAGGCCGTGGTAGGCTTCTTCCTAACATGTCTGAGAGCCGATATGCCCCTGTTCCTGCGATGGATTCTATCTGATAAGGGTCGTCCCAGTTTGGACCCAATTTTCATCGGCTGGAAGTACCTTCTTTAAGACCAACTCTCCTAGCGTGTATTGGCGTATCTGAACTCGCTGATTATACGACTTGGTGAGCTGCTGCTGATACCGTGCCATGGATGCCAGGGCGCGGTCTCTTCATTCTTCGATTAGAATCAGATCCAGGGCAAGCATCATGTCGTTTCGGCCTGTATTAAAAACTTGCGATTTTAGAGTTGGGAGGCCGATTTCCAGGGGTAAGATTGCCTGGGTTCCAAAGCATAGAGCAAACGGCGTTTCTCTAGTGGATCTCCTCAGCGTGGTACGATGAGCCCACAATACACTCGGCAATTCTTCAACCCATTTGCCTTTTGCTTTTTCCAGCCTCTTTTTGATGTCGTCCAAGATGGATTTGTTAGAGGCTTCGGCTTGACCATTGCTTTGGGGGTAGGCCGGTGTAGAGAAATAAGGCCGAATGCCATACTTGCTGCATAACTCTCGATATACGCCACAATCGAACTGGGTGCCATTATCTGAGATGAGAGCTCTCAGAATGCCGAATCGCGTTATGATGTTTCTCCATACAAAGCGTTTAATGTCGGCCTCGTATATGTGTTAAAGCCTCCGCTTCGACCCATTTTGTGAAGTAATCTGTCTCGACGATTAAGAATCGCTTGTTCCCTGGGGCCCTCGGCAATGGTCCTACGATATCAAGTCCCCATTGAGCAAACGGCTAGGGGCTGGTGATAGAGTTCAACCCTTCGGCAAGCAGATGGGTTAATGGAGAGAACTTTTGGCACTGTTCGCATTTTTTTACATAACTCTCCACGTCAGCTCTCATTGTCGGCCAATAATATCCCTGTATTATAGCTCGATGGGCCAGGGAGCGTCCGCCAGAATGGGCACCACAACTGCCCTCATGTATCTCTGTCAGGAGCTTCTCCACTTTGTCGGGGGTGTACGCATTCCAAATATGGACCAGAGAGGGACTTTTATTAAAGCCCTCCTTGCGGATCCAGATAGTATCGCAGGGCTTTATTTCGCAGCTTGTGTGCTTTTTTTTTGTCCTCTGGGAGTTGTTCAGAAGAGAGGAATGCAACAATGGGGTCCAGCCAGCTTGGTGCAGATTCTATAACGTTGACATGGACTTTCTCCGAAGGGCCAATACTCGGCTCCGGGACGAAACCTACTTCAATGGTCCGTTTGATCTTAGAATTGATGGCGAAGGCTAGGCATGCCAAGGCATCCGCGTGTGTGTTCTGGTCGCATGTTATTTGGTTCAGTTTGTGATGGTCAAATTTTGCCAGTAAGGAGTTGGTCGTTCTCATGTAGGCCGCCATACGGTCGTTTCTTGCCACGTACTCCCCCTTTAGTTGATTGATTACCAATTTTGAATCACAGAACACAAGCAGACACCGAGCGCTGAGAAGGTGCGCATTCCGCAGACCGGCTAGAAGGGCTTCGTATTTGGCTTCGTTATTTGATGCTTCGACGCCAAGCTTGACGGCCTGCTCAATTACTGCGCCATCTAGAGACATGATTACAACTCTGGCGCCGCTGCCCCTTTGGTTAGACGATCCATCACAATATAATTGCCAAATATCCCCGATATAAATTCTCCAATTTGGCTTTGGTCGAACTTCGTTAGGTTTGAGGTTGGCAAGCTCGCCAGTGAATTCGGCAACAAAGTCGGCCAACACTTGCCCCTTGATTGCGGTTTTAGGTAAAAACTGAATGTCGTATTAGCCGAGTTCAAGAGCCCATTTTGAAGCACGTCCTAATGCTTCTGCACTCCGTAGTACTGATCGGATGGGATAATCTATTAGCACCCCAATGCTATGTCCTTGGAAGTAATGCATCAGTTTTCTTGCCGCCATGACTAGGGCTAAGATGAGTTTTTCGAGCGGAAGGTAGCGTGTTTCGGCGTCAACCATTGCCTTGCTCACATAATATACTGGCCGTTGCTCCCCCTCCTCGTCTTTTAACAGTACGGCACTGACGGCCCTATCGGAAACTGCCAGATATAGAATGAGCGGGTCACCAGCGGCGAGTGTTGTAAGAGAGGTACTGAGCGAAGGTAGGTCTTGAGTCCGTTGAAAGTTCTTTCGCATTCGGCGGACCATTCGAAAGCCTTACCCTACCGTAGTGTTTGAAAGAATTGTCGGCAGCGATCTGTAGACCGGCTGATGAACTTGTTGAGTGCAGAGGCCATCCCCATCAACTTTTGGACTTCCTTTACTAAACGGGGGGAGCCGAGTTCCAAGATTGCTGTGACTTGCCTCGGGTTGGCTTCGATTCCTCGGTGATTGACGATGTAACCCAGGAATTTGCCAGAGCTGATTCCGAACGCACACTTGGAAGCGTTCAGTTTCATTTTGTATTTGCGTAAGATGCTGAATGTCTTTTCTAGATCGGCTATATGATTCTGTTCTTCTTTAGACTTGACCACCATATCATCGATGTATACTTCCATAGTGTGGCCGAGTTGCTCTTTGAACATGGCGGTGACCAGTCTTTGGTAGGTTGCCCCTGCATTCTTCAGCCCAAAAGGCATAACTTTGTAGCAATAGGTTCCTCTTGGGGTGAGGAATGCAGTTTTTTCCTGGTCATCTGGATGCATGGTGATTTGATGGTAGCCTCTGTAAGCATCGAGGAAGCTCATGCGTTGATGACGCTGGTCGATTCTGGGTAGAGGAAAACAGTCTTTGGGGCAAGCTTTGTTCAGATCCGTGAAATCAACGCACACTTGCCAAGTCCCATTTTTCTTCTTCACCACCACTGTATTGGAGAGCCACGTAGGGTAAGTCACTTCTCTAATTGCCCCGACGTCAAGCAGTCTGTCGACCTCCTCAACAACGGCGGGAGTGTGCTCCGCGGCCGACCGTCGGCCTTTTTGAATGATCGGCTTACATTTGGGATCGACATTCAGATGGTGCTGTGAAACTGATGGGTCTATTCCCGGCATTTCGTAAGGAGTCCACGCAAAGACGTCGAGGTTGTTGAGCAAGAAAGAGATCAGCTGCTGCCTGGCGGCCTGATTAGAGAGGCGCCGATCATGAAGAACTTTTCTGGGCTTCCTTCGATGTCAACTAGGTCTAAATCTTCCGTGGCCTTCTCATTTGGATGCCGCCCAACGTCATCAAGGATCTCCCGATTCGAAACCTCAATGGAGTTCACTTGCAGTTCCTTTGGCGTCCTGGCGGCAAGGAGATAACATGCTTGTGACGATTTCTGGGATCCGCGGATTTGCTCTATACTGTGTTCTGTTGGGAAACGTAGCAGTTGATGATAGGTGCTTAGGACGGCCTACAAGGTATGCAACCACGATCGCCCCATGATGAGATTGTACGGCGATGACAGCCTGACGACCAAGAATTCCACATCCACCGTTCTGAAACCTGCTCGAATGGGTAAGTTTATCTTTCCCAACGGATACTCGGGATTGGCATGATGCGAATAGTGGATAAGGAGCCGGAGTCAGGTCTGACTCGTTGAATCCGAGTTTGGTGAAGGTTTTATAATACATAACCTCCGAAGTACTGCCCTGGTCGATAAGAACGCGTTCGACGGTGAACCGGTTTACGCGTAGCTCAATAACCAATAAATTGATGTGAGGGAGTGTTACGCCGATCAGATCAGAGTCGTCAAAGGTAATACTTGGCGTTTCTCAAAGCCGCTTTGCTGGCGTGAGTTGCTGTTGGGGACCTGGATATGATTGGATCGCATGCACGGCAGGGCTGGCTGCTGGCAGGCTGTATATCATGTGGACGGTGTCAGGCGGAAATGCATCATTCGGAAGGGCAAGTGTTTTGATCGCACTCCTCGGACGCATTGTTGGAGACGTTCGTCATTGCCAGCTCCTCAAGATGATCTGTTGAGGCATAGCGGCCGTGAGTTGTTTGCTGTCGGGCTCAAGATCGTCGATCATCTGCCCTCGGGGGTCGCACAGAAGCCTAGCGCACTGTTTGTTTGGATTTTGCTATTTCCGAGGCCAGATCGCGACGAAGGCGTTCGTTCTCAGCGATGGCGTTGTCCAATCTCTGTTTGGTTTGCCTAGCTTGTGCCATGGTCGCGTGTATTGTCTTTTGCGTTAGGTTTGAAGATGAGCAGAGGTCCAAGGCAAGTCTTGCTGCGATGGTTTTTGGTCCAAGCGAGTTTGCTGGAGTGAGGTCATCTCTCTGTGTGGTCTCGTCAGTAGCTATCGGAGGATCTTCAGTCACGCTTGCCATGGATGTATTTGAGTATTCCCACAGACGGCGCCAGTTGTGGAGAAGTGGTTTGGAAATACTCTTCAGATCCTGGGAGACGCTAGTGATCCTCAGCTAGTCACCTGAAAAGATACAAACACTCCGGTCGAGGGTGCCGGAATTAGCACTCCGACGGACAAGTCAGTTCAGACACTCAAGATAGTTTGTTTTCTAAGTTAAGTGAAGTGATTCTTACATACCTTTCTAAATTTGTTGTTCTAGTATTTATACTTGCTTTCTAGGCCTCGGGGCCTAAGCCTACTTTTATCCCACTCCCCTTTTATTTATTCGGAGCTACTGACCTCCGGCTATTCGGCCTTCATAGCGTATTCGACATCCTAGTCACGCAATACGAAGCTGAATAATATATGATTTCTGGGGTACGTACCTTCCGACTCTTCTGTTTATTCGGCTCCCACAATCACCATTTTTCTCTCTTTTTTTAGCATCATTTTTTCTCTTTCAATTCAACAGATAGTTGTAGTTATTTTGTTGTTGATGTTGATGATGTGTTGTTGTTGATGAAAATGAAAATAAAAATGAAACAGATTGAACAGATAAAAAGGAAATATTTGAATAGATAAAAAAATCAACAAATAAAAAAATTGAAAATTTTGAACAAATATAAAAAATTTTAACAGATAGAAATTTTAACAAATAAAAAATTCAATAGATAAAATAATTTCAACAGATAGTCAATGAAAGCAAACATATAAAAAAGGTCAAGGGATAAAATTGAAAACAAAATGTTTTCCAAGATTTATCACCAAACTATTTCACAAAGTATGGATCTTCTCATCAACAAAAATATCCCACCTAATACCTTATACCCTCCTTATATCGGATTTATCATCAATTAATCTCTTTCTTTTTTTTTTCTTTTTTTTTTTTTTCTAAATCACTAAAAAAGTAAATTATTTGTAAACAAATTTTTTTTTAAATGTTATAAATATTTTATTTTTTTAATTTTAACTAATATATAAAAAAAATTAGTAAGAAAAAATACAAAAATTGTATTTGAGTTTGAAAATTAAAGGAGGAGTGTTATGTACGTTTACAATTTATTGGTTTTAATATAATAATATAATAATATTTTTTATACGTACGGTATGTTTTTAATATTATTTTAAAATAAAAAAGTTATTATGGCGATAAGTAGTTGTTAACGGTAGTCGGTGGTGGTTAGAAGTGATTATCCATGATCAAATGTGATTCTTCATTATAAGAGATGCAATGGCTTGTACCAGTGGTCATAGGCTCCGTTTGGCAAGGAAGTTTGGGACTATTTTAGTCATAAAAGACAAAATAGATTATTTTAGTCACAACAAACAAAATATCATATCTAACCCATAATTATTACACTCTTCTCTCACAAAAAAAGTCAACCAAAAAGCCAAAAAGACCTTTCCAAACTAAATTTTTTAGCCCATGCTAAAATAGTTAAAAAAATTCAAAAAACTAAAAAGCCAATCCACTTCCTAAACGGAGGCATAAGTGAATGAGGTGGGTGGCGGTAACTAGTGACGGTGGCCTGAGTTTGTTGACAATGACAATCAAAATTAATGGTTGGAATGGAAGTAGGGATTGACTATTTTAAAAAGATGATTAAAGTCAGTTTTTAATTTTTATTTTTATTTTGTGTTATATTATTTTTCATATTTTTTTGTATGTTTTTTTAAAAAAAATCAAAAAAAAAAAAAAAAAAAAATTAGCTTTTAATCATTTTTCTAAAACAATCCAAAATTAATGGATGTGGGTAATGACCAACTAGAATGGGAGACAGAATAATTAGGATTTTGAGAAGTTTGTTAAAAATTACTTTTTTGATTTTTTTTTGCTTTTTTTTTTTAAAAAAATATAGATAATGTGACCTAAAATAGGTTAAAAGTTCTCAAATTGGCCCTTAATGAAATTGTTTTCAAAGCAAGTGAATGTAAATTTGTGGGTAGTTATATACAAACACAATTTTATATACAAAATGATGCGTCTCATTTTCAATAGAGGCTAAAAGTTACAAAATTAATGGATATTTATAAATATAAAAAAAAAAAATTGGGTGTTTAATTTCAAATTCAGGGTTAAAAAATTCAAAGTGAAGCCTTCAAAGTGATAATTTTGGGTGTTTTGTTTGTTTTGTTATATAAAACAAATAAGTTTTACTATTTTCAAATAGAGAAATTTATTTGTTCTAAAAGTAAAATTTTAATTGAATGCTAAAATTTATAACCTTCAGTGCCAAAAAAAAAAAAAAAACCTTCAACACCATTATCACCACAACACAATAATCTAACGGTGAAATTTTACTCAGTAAAAAAGGTTAGTGAAATTTTACTAAAGTGAATGAAATTTCACTGTTTCCAAGAAATTGACATTTCTAATAAGTGCTAAAAATTTCAAAATTGAAGATCAATTGCAAAATATAGGTAATTAATCACAAATTTAGGACTAAAAGTTTCAAATTGATAGGATTTCCAAAATGACCAAAAATTAAATTTATTTGTTTTAAAACAGTGAAATTTCATTGCTTTTGAATTTTGTTTGAAATACCTATTTCTTTGCTCTCACTCTCCACTGCTTAAAAAACATAAATATATAATTTTTGGGGGGAAAAATTAGTGATGCCTTTTGAGCTTATAGAATACTAGTATTTGCATATAAAAAAATATATTTGTCCAAATTATTGAATTAAGTTTTTTGAAAACTCAGTTTTTTGGTTTTCGTATTTTTTTGTTTTCAGTGAATATTTTTAAAATTTTAAATATTTTTTTACTTTTTTAGATGCACCTTACTTAGATATATCTAAAAAGTAAAAAATTTGTGAAAAAATATTTTAAAAATTTAATAAATACATAAAAATACAAAAAATGTACTGAATTCTCATTTTTTTTTTGTATTTTTGGTATTTAGTGAATTTTTAAAAGGTTTTTTTCACTAATTTTTTAGTTTTTAGGTATATTTATGTTAGGTATGTCAAAAAAGTAAAAAAAAATGCTTAAAATATTAAAAAAATTCAGTAAAAATAAAAAAATACGGAAACACAAGAAAGTAGAATTTTCTGAAAAGTGTTTTTGAAAAAACACAACCAAGCAATCCTATACCATTAATGAAAGAGCAAATACAAATCTTGATTGGGTCATTTAATTGAAAACCATTTCTTTGGATAAGTAATTCAAAACTACTTATTTTCTTTGCTGCTATTAGTTTTAACAATGGAATCAGCTTATGGTTTATTAAATGACATTAATTATCTTAATTGTTTGGATTGAAGGAGTATTCTTAAACCATGTAGGGACTTGCCGAGTGCACCCACATAACTCCCTAGGGAGTTTCCACAAATGGCGCCAAATGAAGCAGCTAACCCTCTCCGACTAGCACGATATTGTTCGTTTTGGAGTTAGGTGAAGCCAGTAGCTAACCCCTCACAGCTTTAAAAGGCCTCATACTAGTCTAAGGGAGTTAGTCCACTTATGTAGTGGAACTGTGATCTCTCATAGAGCGATGTGGGATGTGTGGACTTGCCGAGTGCACCCACATTAGTGTTCAACTATGCATCACGAAATAGTGTTTTGATAACATGAAATTGAATATAAAGGATTGGACGATGGTGTGGTTGATGTAGTTATTCAAATGAAGTTTTTAGTTAACGTTGATTTTGGATCATGACTCGTTGGTATAATAATATAAGAAATGAAAACAAATTTTCTGTACAATGGAAAACAGTGACAATGGGAGGCTGACCTTGGCGGTGGCGTACTGTAGTGGCAGCAACAATTGGCGAGGTGGGGGGAGGAGGGGATGATCCCTTTTAGGGTTCAAAATGCAGAGACAAACACTTTTTCTTGTATTGTGTTTTGGACTGGACACTCAGACTCAGATGGGTTGCTTACCCAAAACTACACATTAACCATATAAAGGAGGATATATGGCTCAATTGATGTTTAATCAAAATTTCTACAATAGCTTTTTTTGATATTATTATAGAAATAATTTTCATGCTTCTAAATCAATAAATTTTTTTATTTGCACCTCAAGTTTAATATTCAAAACCACACAATTTACTTGTATTCTATTGTGTTTTACATTTGAACATCAAAGAATGACTTTTTTTTCCCTTCAATTGTAAGATATTTTCCCAAACCCTTCAATAGGTAGCTTTAGAGAAAAGTGATTTGAAATATTTAAATATTGATGTGCCTGAGCAGAATTTCAAATATAGACACTCCTTCAGATGATTAACATAGGATTACAGAAGCGTGAAATTTAGCAGCCACAAATAGTAAAGTTATATTCAATGCTTGCATAACATTCCACTGAATTAAAAGAAAAATAATTGTAACATAGCCCTTCATGGACTTGCCTAATTTTACAGTATGTACTTGTGTCATCACCATTGTTCAGTGCAAGGTATTACCGCCACTGTTTGAGCTTTCTTTGCCCGACTCTTTGCCCTGAAACCTTAACTCGAGTGTTTAAACTCAAAACCCCTGTCCCAGCTCACAAGAGTTAAACATCATCATCAACTTCATTATTGTCAAAACAAACCACAGCAGTAAGAGTTGATAACCATGCCTCCAGCCCAATCTGAGCATTTTTCTTCCTTGTTAGTTCCATCTTGCCAACAGCCTGCTTGGGAACTCCACATTTCATTAGGACAACCTCAAGTGATTTAAATGTAGAATCATCAGGCTGAACAGAAGATTCCATCATCTCTTTAAAAATTCCCACGGCTTCTTTGAATCTCCCATCCGATGCATACAACCCTAGCACATGATTATAACTCAATAAATCAGTCAGAAGTCCCAATTCTCTCATCTTTTGTGCAATCTGAATAGCTTCCTCAAACCTCCCAAGTCTCTTGTACATACACAACATCATAGCATGTGAAAACTCATTTGCCTGTTCTTTTCTCTTGAGGTTCTCAAAAATATCTTCTGCTTGTTTAACCATAGATCGCTCGCTGTAGAGATCAATCATACAATTTGAAGAATATACATCAGCACCAACATCAAACGATTGTAGCATTTTGTATGTTTCCTCTGCTTCTTTCAAGTATCCAACTTTAGTATAAAGCTTAATCAAAGACGAATATATAACATTATTCATGGGTATGCTTGCCTCTTTCATTGCATCAACATAACTTAAAGCCTCTTTAACACTTCCAATATCAGCAAATGCGTTTATCAGTACACCGTAAACAACAACATCAGGGTGGACCTCAAATCGAACCATTTCTGCAAAAACTGCCTCTGCGGTTTTCAACTGACCCAACTTCACAAAGCTTGATATCACTGCACAATATGGGACGCAATCACTTACCAATCCTGCCTGTTGCATTTTCCTCACATAGAGCACCGCTAAGTGTGGCAGATCGGCACTAGCTAGCATTTGGACGAGAGAATTGTAACTACATTTGTCTGGAACCACATCGTGTTCCTCCATACTGTCTAATAATTGGCAAGCCTTATCATATCTCTTGTTGATTCCATAAGCTTTAATCATCACATTGAACTCAAGAACACTAGGCTTTTTATCCTCTTGGCAACTCATGAAAACTTTCTCAGCTTCATCAACATGCCCATGTTCCCCAAATGCATCAATGTTGGCAGAGTAGCACTCGGGACTCATATTCCCTTCAAGATGAAACCTCATGAACCATAACCATGATTTGTCAAGCATGCCAGCTCCTATATACATTCTAGTCAAAGCTGATTGGGTGAATTCATCAATCTGAAGACCCCTTTCATCCATCTCCAAAATGAGATCTTCAGCTTCACCAACCATGTGTCTTATTGAGAATGCATACAAGAGGGTGCGGTAACTCACAACGTCCGGCTCAATCAAAACCTCCTTCATATTTCTGAAGTACTTTGCTGCCATTTCAATATCATCATGCTTAGCATGAAGAAAAATAAGAATATTATACGTCCTAGTATCAGGTGAGCACCGGAGCTCCTCCATTCTGCGAATTAATGAAGCAACTTCCTCCAGCTGGCCCTGGTTACCACATATGTGAATCATTGTGTTGAAAGTCACAGTATTTGGCACAATCCCATCTTTTAGCATCCTTGCAAACGTTTCCGATGCTTCTTTAAGTTGCCCAGCCTTGCCAAATGTGTCTATCAGGGTATTATATGTGTATGAGCTCAAAGAAACATGTCCCCGAGAATCACTATTCATTGTGGTAGATATTGTTGGGGTGCTAGTTCTTCCCTCATCAAACGAAGATTTACCCAACGACCACTTTTTGAAGAACTGCTCGGCTTTTTCAAATTCCCCTGCCTTCTTGTATGTTTGAACAACAATCCCCATAGTCACCTCATCGGGTTCCATTCCTTGTTTGGTCATCAATTCCAACCAACGAAGCGCTTCATTCTTGAGCCCACCTTTGCTATAAACATCAATCAGTGTACCATAAGTAGAATTTATCGGCATAATGCTTCTCTTCTCCATCTCATCCCACAAACTCTCGACTAAGCTCCACCTCCGCGCTTTCCCAAGAATCCTAAGCATTATGTTGTAGTGAATCACATTCAACTCGTAACAACCTTTCCTCTTGAACCAATCAAAGATCTCCAACGCCCGTTCCCAACTCGATTGCTCCTTCAAAATTATAGTCCTCTCCTTGTTACTCAAACTCTCTTCCCACGGCCTCAACGCCTCATCCAAATCAATAACTGTTTCCAAAGCTTCCAAAATTGCTGGAATACACCCTCCGTAACGTAGCCATTTCGTCGAACACTTGGTATGCGTCTTCTCCACCACACCATTCCCATTAACAGGAGTCAATTTAACCATTGAAGCTCTCTTGTTATCGATTCTAGAACTACCCTTTGTGTTTTTTCCATCTGGGTTCTTGATAGAACCATGTGGATTTGAGCTAGGCTCGTGAAGATGGGTTTTTGGGTCATGGGTTTGCTTATAGACTCTGCTAAATCTCTTGACAGCTCCATTGGGATTCCTAGGAACTTCTTGATCTTGGTGTTTCTTGGTGGGTTTGAGATTGTTTGGCGGAGATACTGACACTAGTGGATTGTTGGGTGTGGAGGTTTTTATGGAATTCAATCTGTGGAAGCAATTGGTATCTATATGTTGGAGCTTCACCAACATTTTCCCTAATTGTTTAAAGCCTATCCACAGTTGCTCTGCTTTTTTCTACGCAAAACAAAGGTGACACATCAAATAGCCTATTTTTTTATTTTAATTTTTTTAATTTTTTTTAGACTAGATCAAATAGCCCTATCCACTTGGCCCAAAAACGTAAGCAAACTATAAAATAATAATAATAATAATAAATAAATAAATAAAAATAAATTATACTGACACCTCTTGAAATTTGATCTAATTATATCTCATCTCCTGACGTTTTGAAAATTATATTTCAACTCCTATGATTAATAATTCCATTTCACAAACCCTTACTTATGTAAAAAAATAACAACTCTTAGTAGAAAAATAGAATAAATTATATTGGAAAAAAAAAGTAGAGCAAAGGGAGAAAAAAAAAAAAAAAGATGAGGTAAAACAAAGCAAAAAAAGAAAAAGTGCATGAATTCAATATATTTATTCCATGTAAATAATTACAATGATAGGAGTTAGTGTAATTTTCTAAACATCAATGGTGGCATATATTAAATCCAAACTTTAAGAGGTGTAAGTGTAATTTATCCTCCCAAAACAAAGACTTAGGCCATGGTTTCGTTTTCACAATTTTATTTCAAAATTTTTTAAAAGGTAAAAATTAATTTAGTGAAAAAAGTAAAAAAATAAAAATAATTATCATTTTTATGTAATTTTATCTTTTGGGAGGCTAGTAATATTTTTAAAAGTATTTTTTTAATATTTATTTTTATCAAATTAGTTTTCATTTTTTCAAAAAAAAAAAAAAAAACCCAAACAAGGCCTTACTTTCCAATTCAATAATTGGACCGGAGAGTCTAAGTTTTGGAGTAATTATTGGGTACTTCTAGATCATGGTCACGTGATGCTCTAGAGATGTTGTGATTGGTAAAGAAGGTGAAATTTATAATTTTGTGTTAAGCGATAGGTGAACATGAAGGGATGCAATGTATAATAGCTAGTGAAGAATATACATGTGGCGCTCCAAAAACATCTAATAATTTTTCCTAATTTTGAGAGAGAGTGTGAGCTCACTTTGGACACACTTTAGTGAATTAAAAGGTTGGTCTTTTAATGTTTGTGAAGTAGATAATTTATGTAAAATATTAAATTTAATTATTATTTATTTTTTTATAAGATAAATTTGATTTAATCATATGCCTACTAATATTCGATATTTTTTTGCATGAATAATCTTTTGAAGAGACACTAAAAGATAAACAATTTTAATCATCAAAGTAAACCGACATAATAAAATTTAAATTTGAGATTATTGAGTTTTTAAATTATGAAAGTGTAAATGCACTTTATGCATTTTTGTGTGCGTTTGATTTATCTTTTTTTTTCAAGCCTTTTGTTTTTTTTTTGTCCAAATATGCATTTTTTCGTTTTTTAAAAAGTTAACATATCAATATATTCATCTTGCCTTAACATTGTTGTCTTAAAATTAATATCTTAATATATTCATGTCACGTACTTGTGTTAGTACTTCTTAATCCGTTACTTTTACAGTTGGTCGAAATTGAATATGATAGCTCTGAAAATATAGCAATATGTGCATGTTGGTCCACATCAAGAAAATTCAAGTCAAAAGGAAAATAAAACTAGGTATAAACCTAGAATCCATCCAGGATTCCTTAAAAACCACAAGAATCAATGAGGTTTTGGTTATGTGGTAAGACTTTTAAATTTTTCATTCAAAATTTAGGTTCGAATCTTCATAGTTGTTTGTTGGGATTAAATATATTTTTTTAGCGTTTAGAGCATGCCGGGGGCTTTAACTTTGGCCCTAACGTAAGTACGGTGAGATTCTCTACAGATGCGTTGTGAATGCTAAGAAGTAATACTCCCTAAAGGGTATATGGAGTAATCTATTTACATATCTATTTTCTTGCGACCAAAAAAAAAAAAAAAAACCCACAAGAACCATAACGAATAAACTATAAAATATGGAGAGTTCTATTATATACACTCTCATACCGTATACATTCTTAGTTATACTATTTTCTTCTTTAGTCATAATTAATTTTTTATTTAGTTATAATCAATTTTTTTATTTAGTTATGATATTATTTTGAGATATTTGATTATGACTTTTTTATGTTTTGTTAATTATAATTTAAAAAATATAAAATTATGTCTTTTATAATTATAAAATGCATATGGTAGGGGAAATCTTTCCCATAAAGTATTTTTCAAACTTCAAACATGTGGAGAGATGTATGCCTAATTTTCCTTTTTTGATAATGGGTAAATTACCAACACCCCTTCCAGATTTGACTAAAATATGAATTTTTTCCTGAGATTTGAGAAATTACATTCCGCCCCCTAAGATTTATATTTGCATAACAAATTGTCCCTTAAAGTTTATATTTGCATAACAAATTACCCCCTCATTTGTTATGCAAATATAAATTTCAGAGGGTAATTTGTAATTTTCCAAACCTCAAGAAAAAATCTCTATTTTAGTCAAATCTCGAGAGGGTGTTGGTAATTTGCCCTTTAATGAGGGTGTTTGTTTGGGCTTTTTTGAGCCAATTTATAGCTTCTAGCTTTCGAAAAGTTATTTTGGATTGTTTGGTTAAACTTATTTCAAACAGCTTCTGATTCTAACAATATATTTTAACTCAAAAAAGCTGATTCTGAGAAGCTGCTCATCCTTTGCTTCTGATTATTAGCTTTTGCTGTGGACATGTTAATTTACAGTTATACTCTTAGATTTTTTTATTTTTATTTTTTTTAAATTAGAAAAAGACCCAAATAGACTATAAATTATTATTATTTATGAGAAATGTAGACAAGTAGTGAATAGTAAAAAATAAAAATTAATTGAAAACGCTACTTCATAATTTATTTAACAAACACTATTTAGTAATTTAAATTTATAATCCAAAAATTACACTAAATAGATTAATAATTTCTGATTAAAATTATAATTTATAATTTATTAAATTATAATTTATAACCTGTTTTAACAGTTAAATCAAACTACCAATAACTAATGGTTAGTGCTTTGGGAATGTATATATATACTCTACGTACGGAGGCCCGTGCTGGGCAAGTTGCGTATTTTTTGAAAAAAAATTTCAAATTTAATTTTTTAATTTTAAAGTAATGTTTCTTTAATGAAAAAAATATATAGTGGAATAAACCTTATGATAGTATTTGCTTTGAGGGATTGAGAGGTGGGATTAAACTATTAGTCCATTCATTCATTGTTTGGTTTAGAATTTTTACACCAAACTATTAGTCTTAAATCTATTGGACTATTGTGTCCCGGAAGGTGAGACATAAATGGAGGGATAAGGGAGAATATGAGATTAGGTGGTGAAATGACCATTTTGACTCTCTATTATTTAATTATGTATTATATTTAGTAAAATTTAATAAAATTTAAATGTCTCAATTTAAAAATAAAATAATTTTATTTAATTTTTATTGATATTTTATTTATTTAATTTTTTTAAATAATTTTTTACAGATATTTTACTGATGTTTCATTTTAAAATTTTGTTTATATTTTATTTAATTTCATTATTTAAAATTTTAATAGATGTTTTATTTAATTTTATTATTTTAAAAATAATTTTATTTAAAATTTTAATTAAAAAAATAACATTTATTTTTATTGATATTTTATTTATTTAATTTATTTAATTTTTTAAAAATAAATTTATTTTATTGTGTAAAAAATAAAATAAAATAATTTTTTATTTAATCTAGTTAAAAATAATTAAAATATTAAAGATATGTTTAATATTGCTATTACGTAGTAAATAATTGAAAATGATAAAATAGTCGTTTGAACATTTATCCTTTTCTATAATATCTCAAACAAACGTAGGATTTATATCATATCCAACCAAATAGTCATTTCCTGACATCTAATCCATGACTAAACAAACATGGGATACAAATGTAGTCTAACCAAATAGTCTGGGGACAATGTATTCCAGGACTAACAGTCCGGTAGATTCCAATAATTCAGTCCGTCCAAACAAACACACCATATATATTTATATATCATTTTATTTTACTTATAATATTTTTTTATGAACTCTTATATTATATTTGGTTAATTAGAATGAAATGGAATAAAATGATTATGTGCCTTTATTACAACTGTAGTTATGAGTTCGGATTCGCTAAAGTAAATTTTTTTTTTTAGCTGACTGGTATTTAATTATACAAAAATTGAAGATAAAATAGTCAAAAGTTAAGAGTATAACAACCATACAAATAATCACTTTAGCATCATTTTTTTTTTTTAAATGGATAAATTACAAATACACCTATTGAAATTTTCTTAAAATAAGGATTGTCTCTTATGGTTTGAAAAATTACAATTTACCTCCCGTTGTTAGAATTTTTTATTTAACAGAATTAATTGAAAAAATAAATTTTCTAACTGTTCTCCTACATAATAATAAAATTACTTGAATTATTAATTGAAATAAAATTTTGTCATTATTAAAGTTGTTAATTGACCTGATAATTTATTAATAAAATAGGCTATTTGTTATTAAATTTAAAATTTCAAGGGGCATAATATAATTTTCAAAGCCGCAAAAGACAATTTGTATTTGAAGCAAATTTTAGGGAGTGTATTTGTAATTTATCCAAAAAAAATCTCAACTTTTTCACTATTAGGCTAATTACAATTAACCCAATTTTCTTACATAATTTGCAAGAGCCCGCCACTCAAATTAATTCACCAACCAAACTAAAATAGACATAAAGATATTTTAAAATTTTATTTCTACTTTTTAAAAAATAAATTTATATGAAAATGATGAATTTTTTAATTTTTTTCATCACCAAATAAATTTTAGTTTTTTACAAATAAAATTTCTTTCTAAAAACAAATTTTAAAAATCAAATCAAATGAAGACTTTAACTCTATAATACTTCTGGTCCTGGCTATTACAAAGACTATGAAAATTTATGTTGCGGTCTAGGGGACAAGTTTGCATGTGCCTGTACTTGATATTATTAGTTAAAATTGTAAGATTCAGTAC